>CM038144.1:259263125-259572668 GCA_021437245.1 Aegilops speltoides | reverse complement strand
CCATCCACGTGCACCATTAGAAAGATATAGTAATGGCGCATTGTAGGGTTCATGCGCCATTAGTATGTATGGGAAAATGGAAAAAATTATACTAATGGCGCACTCTCTCCACGGGCGCCATTAGTGTCTTCCAATCTAATGGCGATTCTGGCAGGTGCGCCATTAGTATATAGTAGTGGCGCATCGCTTCCCACGGTGCGCCATTAGAGTCAATCCTATCTATAGGCCTTTCCTAGTAGTGATCCACTTGTACTACCCATATCATCAATATCAATCAAGCAGAGTAGGGTTTTACCTCCATCGAGAGGGCCCAACTCGGTAAAACATTGTGTCCTTTGTCTCCTATTACCATCCGCTTAGACGCACAGTCGGGACCCCTACCCGAGATCCGCCGGTTTTGACAATCGACATTGGTGCTTTATTCAGAGTTCCTCTATGTCGCCACCGATAGGCTCGATGGCTTTTCAATCAACGCATAACACCGCTCGTGGTGAGACTTTTCTCCCGACAGATCTTCATATTCGGCGGCCAAGACCGCGGCCAATTCGCTTGGCTATCCGAGCAGATCGAAGCTACGCCGCCATCGATCAGGTTTGAAGCCTAAAGTTCACGGCCGATATCCGCGGAGAGTTGATCTTCGACGGATTCGAGCCATAGCCGAGCGCCAGACCGCCACGATGGGCATGATTTAGCTCTCACGGATAGTGCCTCGAGGTCGACACGAGTCCGCCTCAACCACAGTTCGAGCGACCACGCAGACGAGGATAGGTGGCTGGACACCGCCAGAAGTCGTAACTTCTACGGCGATGGAGCCAATACCGACCTTGTCCCTTATAAAGCTCGTGGTTCGAGGCGCCGACTTGCTGTCGGACCAACCTCCTCGCGCCCCTACCAATCGAATCCGATTGGGCGCCGATCATGGAGTTCACCGCCTGACATCTTTCAGCACTCACCCTTTGGCGACATCCTAAATTCGCTAAAGCATCTCTCGCTATCAGAGAGCCCCGCCGGATCAAGGTCGACGGTTGGGATGCGACGACGAAGAAATTCAAATCCCACCCACCACCCACTTTGTAGCCACGGCCGATTTACATAACCGACATGTTAGACTACGACCAAGACATCGACAGATGGATGACAATGCCGAGACGATCAAGAACAAGCGCTTACAGTGGCATCGAAGACCACCTCATCATACGACATATACATGGTGGACACCCCAAAGAAACAGCCCAAGCGCCGATGCCAGCGGCGCTGCTCTAAATCCCGCCACAGCAAGAATGGAGATTCCAGCACCGAGATAATAACACCCCGTAGAGTGCCGAAGACAACCCTCCAAAGAAGATTCAAAGACAGAGGACGGGGGCCAGCCCTCGAGAGAGCGCGCATTTAGGAGGATGAAGACCACATGCCTTCCTCCCGAGACGGCAAGCCTCAACGACGCATTTAATTCGTTGTGCAGAGGATCCCGCAACAACAAGAGTTTTAAACACAAAGCTTATCGCCACGCAAATAGCCTAAAGAAAAAGCAAAGAACAGCTTCAAGCCGATCAAGACCTCGCTGGCCGACAGATGGACCGAGGTCCTCGCGATCAAGAGTATGAACTCGAACGCCCTCCAAAAGTTTCGAACGCAAGTTGCTCCCTCGCCAGAGGAGGAAGCATACAAACCTTCATCACCAGCGCAAGACACGGCAGATCGACCACCCCTGCGGCCGCGGATGAGAGGCATCTAGGCCCTCCATCAGACCGCACTCAAGCATCGCTTCAAAAGTACGGGCCACGAGGGAACGCGCCGACTTGCGAGACATATTGAGGACAAGGCAAGACAATCCAGATCTATCTACGGATCACGGGTGCCTCATGACCCACGACGACTCACCGTCTGCAACGGATACAAGAACTCCGCCGGGCCGAACACAGCAGTAATGCTCTCTTGAGCTACGCGTGATATTGCTCGATATAGGGCGCCGCGACACCCACTATGCTTCACAGATCAAGTAACGGATCATCAAATCCTCAAGGGTTTAATCCTGCGGAACATTGAATCTTACGATGGCACAACACTCCCCGCGGTTTGGATCAAGATTATCTCCTTCATATCCATATGGCCCGCGCGACGATCTCCACGCCATCAAGTACCTCCCACTCAAGCTTAAAGGACCAGCTCGGCATTGGCTTAACAGCCTTGCCCGCAGAGTCAATTGGTGTTGGGAGGACCTCGAAGCCGATTCTCGACAACTTCCAGGCACATATGTGCGACCACCCACACCGGCGACCTAAGCCACATAATTCAGCAGCAGACGAATCGGCGATAGCCTCGACACGGTTCTTAACAAAGAAAAATCAAATCGCCGACCGTCTCGGATGCAGAGGCCCTCGCAGCCTTCAAACATAACATCCGCGAACGAGTGGCTGGCCCGCCACCTAGGATAGGAAAAGCCAAATCCATGGCATCCTCACATCACTCATGACCCGTCGCTGGAGAGGACAGCCAAGCTAGCTCAAGAAGAACAACCTCAAAGAAAAATGTCTGGCAGTCCGATACTAAGGACCACAATGGCAGGTCACGCCGAAACAAAAAACAAACGCCAAACGGTGATAATAATGAGGATACGGCAATAACGCCGGATTCAGAGGCTCTAAACCCGCCACGAAGAAGCCATTCAAAAGAACTACTCCGGTCCGTCCAATTTGGACCGAATACTCGACCGCTTCTTGCCGTGACATATGGCACTTCAAAAGCCAGCTAATCACACCAACAGAGATTGTTGGGTATTCAAGGTGCAGCAAGTTAATAGCCAAAACAATGACAAGGGGCTGCACAAAGAACGACGAGGAGGAGACATACCACGAATGGTAGAGGATGTAAGGGTTTCACAAGTGTGAATAGTAAACATGATATACGCAACCCATATACCCAAGAGGGAGCGGAAGCGCACTTAGGGACGATATGATGGAGCCGCCGCCTAAGTTCAATCCATGGTCTTCGCCCGATCACTTTCGATCAAGAGACCACCCACCAAGATCCGCCATGGCGGATTCGCCGATTGGTTTTAGACCCAATCGTCGATGGATTTCACTCACTAGAGTCCTCGATGGACGGTGGCAGAGCCTCGAACCTGCTTTATCAGATATAGTGCGCAAGATGGGCATAGACCCTCAAGGATTAAACCTACAAAGACGACCTTTAAAGGCGCCATACCAGGTGTTGAGGCCAATTGTACTGTGCTCACCACACCGAAGTGGTCTTCGATCCCCTGATAATTTCAAGCGAGGAGTTAATCTTCGATATAGTCCCGCTCCGCAGCGGCTATCATGCCCTGCCGGACGAACCACATTTGCGAAGTTCAACGCGTGCCTCATTATGCATACCTCAAGATCAAGATTCCAGGCCCTCGTGGAGTAATCACGGTCAACGGAAATATCAACGCCCCTCCGAACGGAGGAACACAATGCTCTCGCGCGTAATACAGAGCATCCTTTAAGGTAATTTTCGAGTCCGACATTAAACGACTGCGCATAGCCAAACGCTACCGAGTAACATCAATCAAGACCACCGCACGCTCCGAGCATGTAGTAATGCGTCTCTAACCCCAGCCCTTGCATGATTGTAAGACCAGCTCTTCGCAGACATCATTACGCCTGAGATACCATGGGCATAGGGGAGGGCACGACCAAGACAGCCCAGAGCGGCTTAACCACACCAGGGCTCCTAAGTGTGTCACTTTTTTCTTTCCTTTTTATTCACAGACTCCGCTCATCAGAGGTCTCCGTCCGCAGAGATCTGCCAACTCACGATGCAACAGCCAGGAGGGACAAAGGCTACGATTTAACACTCGTGTGGTCTCCATTACAAGCATTAAATTTGTTAAATACACCATTCCGCAGCTTACCCCTGGAGGGACACACTTCTAATAATCCAGCCCTTGCTTACCGCATTATTTGTATCGTTCTGCATTCATGGAAGAATCCCTTGAATAAACAATGCATCACTTTTTGCTTATAATTGCATTACCTTTTTTTACATATATGTTCATTTATGACATCTTGCACCCGTATATTTTGGTACGACGGAATACACCAGGGGCTTGTGTTTCCCGCATTATGGTGTGACAAGTCCGAACACTTTCACAAGTGCGGCACCCCGAACTTATAGCATTATATGCATCGGCTCCGAATCATGTCTTGGGTCAATAGTTGGGCTCATTTTGCCCCATGTTTTGGTACCTTATGTTCCATTCTGTTGGCTAAGGTAGCACCGAGTAACCATTGCAATTGCGCCTTGCTGAGCTCAAGCGAGCTCAAAGGAGAAAGCTAAAACTGATCGCCATGATAAGGCGAGAGACTAGTCGCTGTTCGAGAGGTCTTCGAGTCCCTAAAGACTTATGCCGCTCGAGCGAGGAACCGGCTGTGTCCGCCCAGCGTGGATTGCGCCTGAACTGGCCTTCCAATACTAGGGCTTGGCCGAAATTTAAAATTATAGAATTCTATGGCTAAGGAGAGTGTTCAAGCATTATAAGTCCGGCTGTCTTGTTCGTTGTGTTGAGCGCCCCAAGATGGACCCAAAATGGGAACAAGAGTGCTCAAGCTTATCCCGAACACCCCAAAGACTGTGGCATGGGGGTCAAGCCGACGACTTGCCATCTCTCAGATTTAATAAACGGCCGCATGTAAGGTAATATTTTAAATCAATAAGCATTGCTTAGCGATATGAACAAAGTTTTCAGCAAGACATGATAACACATTGCGAAGTTTACTCAATAAGTACATCTCTGGGCACTCATCCGCAATCTTATGGCACCCTTCAGACAGCCTTATAGTACATCTCGGCGACGATACTCCTTTTTACCGGGCGGCGCTGGCTGCTGATAAGCCTCTCCGCATCCAGCCTGCCCTAATGCACCTTTTACGCTGGCAAGGCCCGACGGCACTTTCAATGAAGGCGGAGCGCTTGACGACTTCCACCTGTGGGCACGATCCACCACCGCCAGACGAGGCCGGTAGCTCCTGTGCATGGCCTCTAGGCCACAACCAGACTATTAGGCCCTTCATGGCCTGCTCGGGCTACCTTAGGAGCTCGACCAGCCTGCTTCACCTGGTCGCTAGGGGCACTGATGTCCGCCTCAGAGTATCGAGACTGTAAGACCTTCTCCGCTGAGCCCTCCTCGCCATGAGAAAGCGGGCGGATCGCACACATCGCGAGGCAGATCCGCAAACGCCTCGAGAGCTCCGACCTGGGTAAGTAATAAGTAATTTACATTAACATGCTTGCTTTGCATGAAAAATGCCTTACCCGCCGCTATTTTCTTCACATCCTCAACCTCCCGAAGGGCCTTATCGGCCTCGGCCTTAGCAGCTTTGGCACTTTCAAGAGCCGAGGCAAGCTCGACTCGAAGTTCGAGTCGCGCCCCAAACTCTCATGCTTTTCCATGAGAGCCTCGGAGCTCTTGCTGCACCTCCGCCACCCGCCTCCTACTTCTCTCGCTCCGCTGCTCATGTCAAGATTATGCTCGTCAGCGGATACGGCCTCCTTCAGGGTCGCTACCTCATTCGTGGCCCCTGCAATACCCACGTTATCCTTGTTATTTCTATTGCAACCAAAATCCTTTTCTGTAAGGTACAAATTTTAAAGTGGTGTTACTCACCTTCTTTATCCTCGAGCTGCTTCTTGGCAAGGTCGAGCTCTTGCTCGGACCGCTCGAGGTCCTACTTCAAAGCACCGACCTCCGCAGCCAGTGCGGCAGAGGTGAGCAGTGCAGCCTGCAAACCCATATTCACATAATTTTTAGTACTCTCAGATATCTTTTTAGATCCTCATCCGTTTTTTTTCCAACACCGAACCGAGTATCGGGCTACCGTCCATGCGGTGTTACATTACATATTTTAAACTTCTTACCTCAAAGCCTGTTAGAAGGCTATCAAGCAGTTTTGCTAGCCCGCCTTGGCGAGCCGAATTTTCAATCACCGCACTCATGATAGTGCGGTGTTCTTCCTCGATGGAAGCGCGGTTAAGCGCCTCCAACAAGTTGTCCGGCGCCTCTGGTTGGACGGAGGCTGCCGGCGTCACGGTCTTGCCCTTCTGACCAAGGGGCCGCCGGCCGGGCTCCGGAACCACTGCAGGTTCCCGCATGGAGTCCGGCGCAGAGTCCGGGAGGCTGCCTTGCGGCACCTCCGGAGCCTCCTCCTGATGGGTCCCCTCCCGGGATCCCACCTCGGCATTGTCAGCGCGAGGGGTGGAGGCGGTCGGAATGGAATCCACGTCCGACGGAGCCAAGGACCCGCTCGACGAAGCGGGAAGATCATCATCGGCCGGACTACAGGAAGTGTGCGGCATTAGAAGGACACTATGTGACACAAAAGATAAATTATAAATCATTCAGGAACCCGGATACTTACGATCTTGCCGGAGGCCTGGCCCTTGAGGGCCACTCTTCGTCGCCAACGTTGGCGTTGGCGGAGCTGTCCGGAGGAAGGGTCCTTCCCCTCTTGACCCTTCGCCTCCTCGCTGGGAAGCCTTCTTCCTCTCTCCCTCCTCCGGAGAGAGTCCTCTTTATCCTCCTCGCCTTCGGGAGGAGTCCGCCTCGAGCCATCGGACGATGAGTCCAATATCACTCGGCGCCGGAACTTCTTCGAGTTCCCGTGGCCTTCTTCTTGGCCTTCTTCTCCGCACACCATAGAGTGCCGGGACTAGCAGCCTGCTAAACGGGCGTCCGATGGGTCTTCGGAAGGGGAGCGGACAGCCTACTGTCCGGACGCCCTTCCGCCACCCCGCCAAAGGCATTGGGAGTTTTAGATCCCACATAGAATTAAACTATGAAAGAAAATAACTATCCCATAGAGGATAACAAAGCTTACTCGCAGGCCGGGCGCAGTGCTGAATCGCGATCTTCGTCATGGACGCGGGGCTTCTCCGCCTTGAACAGACACCTCTGTGCAACTTCAGACGTTGTGTCGAAGAGCCCGCTCAGGGTCTGGTGCTGTGCCGGATCGAACTCCCACAAAGTAAAGGCCCGCTGTTGGCAAGGGAGAATCAGGCGGACGAGCATGATCTGGATCACATTGACAAGCCTAAGCTTCTTGTTCACCAAGGTCTGGAGGCAGGACTGGAGTCCTATCAGCTCCTCCGAACTGCCCCATAGCAAGCCCTTCTTTTTCCAGGAGGTGAGATGCATAGGGGCACCAGATCTGAATTTGGGGGCCGCTGCCCATTTAGGGTCCCGCGGCTCGGTGATATAGAACCACCCCGACTGCCACCCTTTGATGGTTTCCACAAAGGCGCCCTCGAGCCAGAGGACGTTGGGCATCTTGCCCACCATGGCGCCCCAAGACTCGCTTGTACGCCCTTCACTACCTTCGCTTGACATTGAAGGTCTTGAGCCAAGTCGGTGGGGCCGGATGCAGAGAAAGGCCTCGCACACGACGATAAACGCCGAGATGTTGAGGATGAAGTTCGGCGCCAGATCATGGAAATCCAGGCCGTAGTAGAACATGAGCCCCCGGACGAAGGGATGAAGTGGGAAGCCCAGTCCACAGAGGAAATGGGGAAGGAATACGACCCTCTCATGGGGCCTGGGGGTGGGGATGAGCTGCCCCTCGTCGGGCAGCCGGTGCGCGATGTTGCTGGAAAGGTATCCGGCACCGCGAAGCTTTGCGATGTGATCCTCCGTGATGGAGGAGGCCAACCACTTGCCTCCCGCTCCGGACATGACTGGAGGAGGTTGAGACGAGATGTGCGGACTTGGGCGCTGGAGCTCGAGTGCGCGGAGATGGATAAGCAAAGGAGGAAGAAGGCGTAGGTGAAAGGGTGGATCCTTATCCCTTATATATAGGCGACGAAGACTATGCGCCCCCACCGCCTCAGAAACTCACTTATCTCCCAAGCGCCACCATCAATGGCGCGGTTGGGTTACCCACGTCCGTATTGATGGGAATCCCGGAATGAGGGGAACACGATCTCTGCTTCGACAAGACATGCCAAGGAAACCGCTTCGCTAAACGCGCTGAGGTGGTATAATAAAAAACGATTCAAGTAAAAGCTTGGTAGTGGCGTGATGTCATGCCACAAAATACGTCAGCAGATTGAACTTGTGTACATATTATTCTCTCTATGGTGGAATGTGGAAATTGTTTTGCAGAGCCGGACACTATCCTGGTGTTCACAATCTTCTATGAATTATTCGGAGGAGGAACCCGCCTTGCAATGCCGAACATCGTCATTGAAGCCTGGTTCAGGGGCTACTGAGGGAGTCCTGGACTAGGGGGTGTCCGGACAGCCGGACTATCATCGTCAGCCGGACTCCAAGACTATGAAGATACAAGATTTAAGACTTCGTCCCATGTCCGGATGGGACTTTCCTTGGCGTGGAAGGCAAGCTTGGCGATACGGATATGTAGATCTCCTACCATTGTAACCGACTCTGTGTAACCCTAGCCCTCTCCGGTGTCTATATAAACCGGAGAGTTTTAGTCCAGAGGGACAACACAACCATTACAACAATCATACCATAGGCTAGCCTCTAGGGTTTAGCCTCCTTGATCTCGTGGTAGATCCACTCTTGTACTACCCATATCATCAATATCAATCAAGCAGAGTAGGGTTTACCTCCATCGAGAGGGCCCGAACCTGGGTAAAAACATCGTGTCCCTTGTCTCCTGTTACCATCCGCCTAGATGCACAGTTCGGGACCCCCTACCCGAGATCTGCTGGCTTTGACACCGACACCAACCATTAGAACTTGACTCATACTTAGGGGGGAAGAGAGCAAGCCCGCCTCCTGCTACCTCTAGCATACAGCTCAAGGAGCACCATTGTACTCACTATTGCCTTAGTGATCATGCGGAGACCCCGTAGAGCAGGACTAGGCATGTTATCTCCTAGGAGAGCCCCGAACCTGGGTAAAGTGCGCCGGTGTTCATGTCTACGCCTTATCCCGCTTCCAGGCACTGGCGACGTTCTACACGCTCGCACCATGATAAGCCATCCTTTGGCATTTGTCACACCCAACCCCCGACACATGGGACATAAGCATAAACCCACGGACACATATATGATTTTACAACCCATGTTGGTGCACCGGAGCATGTGCATGTAGTTTAATTTTGAATTGTGCACCTGAAATGGCTAGAAAACCAATTTAATGTATAAAATGTCCAAATGAACCCTGAATAATTCCATTTTTACGACACACATATAGTTGCATGTTCACTGCAGATAAAAGTTCTAGTAATTCAAACACCGTCCAATACCGCTATGATCCCATCATGTAATTCAAATTAAGATGAAAAATCATGTTGATCCCACATATTTTATTATCACCAACCGTGTGAGATGCAGTACAAAATATCTTGGAGCACCATCGGTGTATAGTACACCTAAGGCTTACGCGAGAAGGTGCGTCGGCTACAGTCCACAGCCGACGTGTCAAGCACACTAGCTCGCTCCCCAAATATCATTTCACTCTTTAATTGTCGCTGGTGAAAGATGGGGACGTGGACCCGCGTCATGAGGGCAACTTCGGCGAAAGATGCGCGAGCTAACAAGGTGCATGAGCGCAGCCGCAATCTGCGACCAGACGGCCAAGGCCCAAACGGCCGCAACATCAATTGTTAGCCGTGCGCGGCACTCCCCCTCCATAGTTTACACCCTCGGTCATATTCTTGCGGTGCTTAGGCGAAGCCCTACGCGGATAACATCACCAGCACTGTCACCACGCTGTTGTGCTGACGAAACTCATCTACTTCCTCGACACCTTGCTGGATCAAGTGGACGAGGGACGTCATCGAGCTGAACGTGTGCAAAACTTGGTGGTGCCATACTTCCAGTACTTGATCGGTTGGAGCTAGAAGAAGTTCGACTATGTCAACCGCGTTGTCAAACACATCCGCTTACAGTCCAAGAGGATACTAGACACACTCTCCCCCTCTTGTTGCTATGCATCTCCTTGATAGATCTTGCGTGAGCATAGGAAAATTTTGAAATTGCATGCTATGTTCCCCAACAAAGATACCCCTCTTATTTGTAGTGGGTTTAGGCGGTAATTCAGGAATAGTCCAATCATCATAATTCTTCAATATGTTATTCAATAATTCCTTAGCTTGTTCAATAGTTCGTTCCCTAAAAACACAACCAGCACAACTATCTAGGAAGTCCCTAGAAGCATCGGTTAGTCCATTATAGAAGATATCAACTATTTCATTTTTCTTAAGAGGATGGTCATGCAAAGCATTATGCAATTGGAGAAGCCTCCCCCAAGCTTGTGGGAGACTCCCTTCTTCAGTTTGCACAAAGTTAAATATTTCCTGTAAAGCAGCTTGTTTCTTATGAGCGGGAAAAAATTGTTTAGAGAAGTAATAAATCAAATCCTGGGGACTACACACACAACCAGGAGCAAGAGTATTGTACCATATCTGAGCATGACCCTTTAATGAGAACCGAAATAACTTGAGAATATAATAGTAGTGAATTTTCTCATCATGAGCAAATTGGGTGGCTAGGTCATTTAATTAGTAAGGTCTTCCACAATAGTTTCAGTTTCAAAGCCATGTAAAGGATCAGATTCAACCAAAGTAATTAACTATGGGTCGACATAGAATTCATAATCCTTATCAGTAACAAAGATAGGTGAAGTAGCAAACGTAGGATCACATTTCATTCTAGCATTCAAAGATTTTTCTTTTAGTTAGCATAGTAATTTCTTAAGATCATCCCTATCATTGCAATCAAGAAAGTCTCCAGCTATCTCCCCATCCATAACATAACCTCCAGGTATCTTGGGCAATTCATATCTGGGAGAACTAGGTGTAATAGGTGTTTCAAGATTTTCAGTTTCAAGTACTTCATCAGTTACAATAATTTCATCTATTTCAACATTCTCAATTCTTTAGCTCTAGCAAGTTGTTCATCAAGAAATTCACCTAAAGGCACATAATCATCAAGCAAGGTACTAACATCATCATTAGTATCATTCATAGCAAAAGTAGCATCATCAATAACTTGCGACATATCATGATTAATAGCATGTCGTGGTGCCGTGGTTTTTTCACGGCAGATGCCATCGTGAAAGGGCTTAGGTGCGTGGCCATGGCTATGGTGATTAGCTTAAAGGGGTTGAACAGGACGAGAGACACGAGTTTACCCAAGTTCGGCCCCTCACGATCGAGGTAAAAGCCTATGTCCTGCTTTGTGTTTTATTGATTGTGTACCGATTATAAGGGAGCGGAATCGCTTAACCTAGCCATTGATCGATTATAACTTAGGTTTACCCGCCACAGGGACTCGCATTTATATACACTGTTCGAGGCCCTGGGCTTACAAGAGTCCAGGTCGGGTCATACTCCATGACCGACCCTGGTTCTAAGTCACCTTGCCTTGTTAGGAAAGTCGCCGCTGGGCGGCTTACTCCCTCCGGGTCACGCGCCACCGCCGATCTTGGGCCTTTAGTTGGCACGCCTCGTAAGCCGCCTCCAGGCTCTCGGGTCTTGGCTTCTTGGGCCTGCCTAAGCTTCATTACTGAGTTGCTAGCAGTGTAACCCACCGCCTCCTGTGCGGGTCACACCATGGGGTTATATCCTAATATTAGGCCCCAGATTGATTGAACCAGTTCATGTCAAACTTCACTTTCCGGTTGGTGAGTATTCTTTGGTTCTTCTAAAACTTCAACCTTGAATAGATTTTCTTGACCCGCCATACAAAAAGATGACGTAATCTTCATAATTTCAGAATAAAACCTCATGATATCACAACGGATCTTTGCATTAATAAACAATTCCAAAAATCAAGGCACCCTTTCTATCGTGATAATTATGACATCTCCTCGTTCTTAGGGTCTGCCATTTCACTGTTCCATTTCCCCCCTTATAATTAGGCACGGGGGCTGCCCCTTTTCACGTTTTACCCCCATCGCCTCCACTTCTTCTTCTTCCTCGCTGTGACCGCCACGACCAAAGCTGCACCACCCCAGCCGAAACTCTCCAGCTGCTCCGTCGAGGTCGCGGCATCACACTGTTGCGACTAGAATCCAGCGGCGCACATCTTCTCTCCTTCAACAGCATCAGGTTTCGTTCTTCTCCATCCTCAAATCCACATTAGTTCATCCGAGTTCATAGATTTCATCGTCGTTCATCTAGGTTCATCTTTCTTGTGTGGCTAGAACTGGTATTTTGATCCAAAACGAAGTAGGAGTAATGTGGTAGCAGTTTAGCCTTCACCTTATATATTGTGTAGCTTATTTTCTCTTCAGAATCAATATACAACCTACTAGTTCTTACACCGCATCCCCTTTTTAGGCCTAGCAATTATTTTCTTTTTTTTCACCGTTCATAGATCTGTAAGCATATATGTAAACTGTTAAACCTGTTTGTCCCATACTTAGCGAAATTTCAGCAATCTTGGATCCATATATAATTGACCCGCCCTTCTCCTTTCGGGCATCTTAACACTGAATTTGTAACTCGCCAAGAAGTCCAAAAACTGCTTCTTTCAATTAACCCGCTAATATGCTGCCGGCTTATATTTCATAACTTAACCCGCCATATTCCCATAGCCTGATAGTCACTTCAATCCATGGCTAGGGCAGCTTATAATTTCTTAATGGTTCACCATAATTTATAGTCTTTTAATCATAATTAGCTCATTATTGCTGAATCATCATGTAACCACTTGGGCAACTTACCATTGTAATTTTATCCCGCCATATCTTTATTCCTTGGTCACAACTCTTTAAGCCGACCAATCATGACTAAATCTCCCACTTCCTGTGACTGGGAAGCCTCCCAAGTCTCAGAGCTCATGTTCAATGAATTTGTGGATATAGGCATCTTACCCGCTAAAGAAGTCGTTCACTGGCGGGTTCCTGGTCCGGAAGTTACTCCACAACCCGGAGAGGGTGAAGTAGTAATCTTTGTAGACCACCTTCTCTGTGGCTTTTCACCACCCGGGTCAAAGTTTTTTCAGAATGCTTTGCATTTTTATAGCCTTCATCCTCAAGACATTGGCCCCAACTCCATCTACAACTTAGGCCAGTTCCAAGTATTTTGTGAGGTGTATCTGCAAGAAGAGCCTGCCATTGACCTCTTCAAGGATTTCTTTTATATCAACCGCCAAACTAAGATGACAGATGGACCCAGTCTAGAACTTGGAGGTGCTTCCATCCAACATTGAAGAGACGTGACCTTCCCCTCAGCTATCTTACCAAGCCACCCCAAAGGTTGGAACCGCACATGGTTTTACTGCAAAAACACTGCCCTAGCTGAAGAGAACCCCTGTCGGGTTATCGCCCCTACCGGTCCAGTACCAACACCGAGCTTCCAGGTCGATTAACTGCCGTAGAGCGCTCTCAAAATGCGCCTACTTTTTCAAAGATAAGGGCCTTAATAGCCAATGGCTTAACTAGAGTCGACTTGACTCTTTGTTGGGTATCATGGAGGATATTGCCTTTGAGCCGGCGCGGCGGCTTAATGTGTGAGTACACTGGTGATGTGAAGGACCCGCAGCGTTACAACCAGAAACCTTTGACTGACAAAGAGGTTAATGAAATGGTCAAGTCTTTGCTTGGAGATCCTCAAGAAAACTGCAATAAGGCAGGGATGAATCCCTTCTGCACTCTCAACCCGGCCCCTCCTGTAAGTATTTTTTAATAAGTCGTCTTCTCACTCATTTATCATTTATACTCTACCCCTTTTTAAAACACTGCCAACATGTATATATATATATGCAGGCTAGTCACGCCTTATGGAAGAGGAAGATAACAACAGATCCACCAACAAAAAGACGAAAGTAGTGAAGACTCGAGCTTCTGGTTGCTGCAAGAAGCAAACAGTAGAACAACTACTTGAGCTAGATGAGTCAGAGGTAGAACTTGACCCCCTTGGCCTTCTTTTTATGCAACTTATTGATGCTAATTACTCTCAGGACGAAGTGGAGACAAGCTAGGCCCACGCGAAAGAGGTAATTCCCATCAACTCCGACTCAAAACCTTTGCCAAGAAAGAAAACACGGCGGGTCATCGGGAAAGTAAAATTTTCTCATCGTCTTGCTTATCTAGACCCCAACTTTCTTTTGAAGAAACATTAGCATGAGTCGACGTGTCAGACCTGGAGTGGCGGCACTGAATATCTCATGGCCGACTTATCCAACACTCCAGCTCCTCGGAAGCGTCGCAGTGAGGTGCCTCACAACCCAACTTTATCTCTTCCAAAGGCCGGTCTCATGCGTCAACCTCTTAATCCTTCTAACTCAAACTATCAGGGAATGCCTCCATCATCTGGCGGCTCAACTAGAATGCAGCTTACTATCTTTGTTCTTTCCCAGGGGTAAGTGTCTACATTTGTTGATAAACAATTCCTTACCATATACTCATAAACCTTTGTACTCTAGTCACTAGGGCAAAGCAAAGACGGGTAAAACACAAAAAGGTGAGTGGCTCTTCCAAGGCTCCTAAGGCCTCTGAGCTGGAGAAGCAAGTGTTGGAGACCCCTGAGATTCCAATCTAGGATCCTAAAGATCCTATGAATCAGCACGATGACCCGCCTCCACAGACTGATGTGTCGGTTTTTGAGCTTACATATACATATGTTAACACGGCGGCCAGCCATGACCCGCCAAGTCCTAAGCCGCCCTCTCCTGCGAAGTCAACTGACAAAATTCCTGCCGCTGCTGATGTTGAAGACGTTACTGTTACTGGGTCAGCCTTTAAGGCGCCCGAAGTCTCCAGAGTGTTGGCTAAGCACTCAGCTAAGGAAGAAACACCCTTATTGGAGAAGGGTAAAGCAAAACTGGATCTGGAGAGCTATACAACCTTCATCTCTAGTTAGCTGCATGCAGGCTATTTAAGCTGCCTTCACACAAGTCGTGACATGGAGGCCGACTTAGTGAATTTGATGAAGCAGAAATATGAGGTATGTACGTACTAAACCCCTTTGAATCCTACATATATATATATATTCATATAGACGTCAAGTCCTAAGGAGAAGAGTGACATGAATATGCTTGAGACTTCTATGAAAATAGCCTAAGTATAGCCGCCAAGGACCGGCTTATCTTTCAAAGATGACCTGGGTCTTTTTAATAAGTTTAACTTGATAAATCACTTGTAGCCCCCAAGGGCCGGCTTATCTTTCAAAGATGAGTCGGGTCTTCTTAAGAAGTTAAACTTGATAAAGGGGGTTGGCTTATCTTTCAAAGCTAAGCCGGGTCTTCTATATCACCGAGTTAAAAAAACTTCATCATACATTAGCCCCCAAGTGCGAGGGATATTGCTTGAAATGTGCTTGGGACTAAAATACCATGGTTGAAAGTAATCCCCTTAAAACTTATCTGATCCTTTTCATGGCTTGTGACCTTTGGGAGGAGGGTTTGAGCGTGGGCGAGTCAACCATCACTGATTTGAAGAGGAGCTTCGAATCTCAACAAAGTGAACGTGCCAAGGCTGAACTTAGTCTAAAATCCTCTTTGGAAAACATTGAGAAAACAAGGGCCAACTTTGATGGAGAAAAAGCTGCCTGGGAGATTGAAGAGGCCGCTTTACTGAAAAGAGCAGAAGATGTTGAATCCAAGTGTACAGCCGTGATTGCAGAGTTGTCCAGCTTAAAAAATGCAAAATTCTCCATTGAAGTAACTCATCATCTATCACCTGGCGGCTCATAATATTTAATTTCTAACCCGCCTGGCAACTCATTTGCAAAACACTAAACAAGTTCAAGAAGTGCAAGCCTTTGTGAAAACATGTTACTGAAGCTGAACGCGGTTTATTCTTTGACTAAGAGGTTGTATGCTGGTACTCTGTGAACCCTTGTGTCTATATCAAATGGAAAAAGCCTCCAACCCTCATCAAAACTGTATTGGATCATCTTTCAATAGTGCCAGGGAAAATTGAGGAGCTCAAATTATCAGCCGCCCGTGCAGGAGCCATTGTTGCGCTAAGCCAGGCCAAACCTTGGCAATCAGAATTAGACCTGGAAGAAATGTATACTGGGTGTCCGGAGTTCAACGATGACATGTCTATTTTTGAAGAAATTGATTTCAACAATGTGTTAGAGAGATGCGGCCCTTGGCGTGTAATCTTGCACATGAGCTGGATTTGACCAAGTATCAGCCAGCTTATGATAGCAACAATGCTAAAATTAAGCCGCCATCCCACGATGTTGTAGATCTGACTCCGCCAAGGAGTAAGCATATCTTTGCTCCTGATCTTAACTCATCTGTTATTCTTAACAATGAGGCAGCTTTTGAGGCATTAATTGGCATCGACTTGACATCAGGTGATCTTTAGATGATAAACGACAAAGAGCCGGCACGGTATGACCCGGAGGCCTCTTCCTCAAGATGCCAGGATGACAGTAACCTGCTTGGCCCAAACCTGGACGGCTCAAGGGACTGATGTAATTCCAAAAACACTTAAGCGAAAAACTTTTAGGCTCATCTGTAGCCTTGTAATAGTTTAGCTGAAAACAATTATCTACCATGTAATGCCTTCGTGCATGTTTTGCAAACTATGTTATGCGACTTAACCTTTGTGATCTTATCATACATATGCACATCTGGTCTTTCAACATTGCTAAACTTTTATCAAGGTCTTGATATATAATCTGTAAAAGATCCACCATTGCCTTGTCTTTGGCGACTTATTGTCACAATCAAGGGTGATGGAAATAACCCAACAATCCATGGAGACTTATAGATATATCCAGCCTTTGGCAGCTTATAGCCTCATAACACTCAACATGGAGCCAGATAACCGAGATCTATATGACCCGACAACGCCTCAGCTGTAAATGGTTTTTGCAAAACAGAAATAGAGAGTATGAATAACTCAAATATTTGTTAAGTCGGCTTGCAAAGCACGACCAAAATAGATTGGTTTTTGAAAAAACTCAATTTTTTGCTTCATAAAAGCTTGGCATGAAAGCCTGTCATCCCATAAGCCGGCTCTCACGTGACATAAATTTGTCGTTTAAACCTTAACTTGTTAAGGGTCTTATTGAAAAGATTGACTATTAAGAGTACGAATGGGCCACATAGCAGAGAGACTACAATAGACAAGTGTGTTTATCCTAGCTCACTGTATGCCAGCTCACACTTGATATAAGCCGCCGTTTTAACCTTGACGAGTTCAGGGTCTTATTTAAAAGACTATCAAGAGTACTGCAGGTCACCTGGCGGAGTAGCAAGTTGCAAACAACCAGGTTTAACCAGGTTATGGCATGAAAGCCGATCAAGTGGGTATGAAAGTTATACACATTGAGTAGGAAGCCCCCAAGCGATCTATGGCATAAAAGCCGATCAAGAGGGTTATAAAAGGTATGCTCAAGAAAGCAGGAAGCCCCCAAATGTCTTAGAATATGGCATGAAAGTTGATCAAGAGGGTTATAAAGCTATGCTCACTGAGCAGGAAGCCCCCAAATGACCTACAATATGGCATGAAAGCAGATCAATAGGGTTATAAAGCTATGTTGATTGAGCAGGAAGCCCCCAAATGACCTAGAATATGGCATGAAAGCCGATCAAGAGGGTTATAAAGCTACGCTCATTGAGAACGAAGCCCCAAATGACCTAGAATATGGCATGAAAGCCGATCAAGAGGGTTATAAAGCTATGCTCATTCAGCAGGAAGCCCCCAAATGACCTTATGACTAATCAATAATGACTCTTGCTCGGAAAATTTGAAATGAAACGACAGAGGCCCCGAAATTTGGGGATACTAGCTAGTATGTTGATTATAAAAAGGTATGTACATCAATGAAGGTATATACAATGATGAGAGTCAATGACTCTACATCAATGAAGGTATATACAATGATGAGAGTCAATGACTCAAGTGTAGTAAGGCCAGTGAGCAATGTTCCATGGCATGTTGGTCTCTTGCTCAGAGGTACGCGATTCTTTTGCTAACGTATATAAATGAGATAATACGAGACATTGTTGAGATTCTTGCTAACGACAAAAGGTCCTTCCCAATATAGGGACATCTTATGCCTGCCTGTCTGATCTTGAATCAGTCGGAGCACTAAGTCGCCCTCTTGAAACGCTTGAGTTTTGACTCTGCGGCTATGATAGCGACATCGGCCTTGTTGATAAATCGCCGATCGGGCCACTGCAAGATGACGCTCTTCATCCAAAACATCAAGTGCATTCTGACGCGCCTTCTCATTATCAGCTTCAATGTAAGCCGCCACCCTGGGCAAGTCATGATGGCTATCGCTTGGGAGAACTACCTCTGCGCCATAAACCATGAAGAAAGGCGTATAGCCTGTTGATCTGTTGGGGGTGCTTCTAATACTCCAAAGGACTGAAGGAAGCTCTTCAACCTAATAACCCGGCGTTCGATCCAAAGGAACCATAAGCCGGGGCTTAATGCCTCTCTAAATTTCTTGGTTAGCCCGTTCTGCTTGACCATGAGATTATGGATGAGCCACGGAAGAAACATCAAGGCAGATATGCTCTCTTTGACAGAACTCTTTCATAGCACCCTTGGACAGATTAGTGCCATTATCAGTGATAATACTATGATGATAACCAAAGTGGAAGATCGGTTTTTCAACAAGCTAAATTGTAGTCGCCGCATCACACTTGCTAACTGGCTCTGCTTCAACCCACTTGGTAAACTTGTCAACCGCCACTAGAAGGTGGGTATTATTATCCTTAGAACTCTTGAACGGTCCAACCATATCAAGCCCCCAAAGTGCAAACGGCCAAGTTATTGGGATCATCCACAATTCCTGAACTTGCACATGAGCTTGTGTGGAGAATTTTTGACACCCATGACACTTGCTAACAATATCCTCTACATCAGCATGAGCCGGTAACCAGTAAAACCCATGAGAAAAAGATTTAGCCACCAAATATATTGAGTCGGCATGATGACCACAATCGCCTTCATGAATGTCTCATGAAATTTCACGGCCCTCCTCAGGAGAAACACAACATCGGAACACGCCTGTCACACTGCATCGGTGTAACTCGCCCTTGATAATAGTCATAGACTTAGACCTCCTGGCCATTTATCATGCTAAAGTTCCATCCTTAGGAAACTCGCCCGAGTCATATAAGCCAGATAAGATAACATCCAGTCAAGAATAGCGTGAAGAGCCGCCACCAGCTGCGCCTCCGGGCCAGGAATAGCAAGGTCTTCTTTAGACAGTAACTTGACCGAAGGATTGTGTAACACATTGATGAATATATTAGGGGGCACAGACTTACGTTGAGACCCAAGCCAAGACAATGCGTCAGCCGCCTGGTTTTTCCGCCGATCAAGGTGATCCACTGATAGCCTTTAAAGTGACCAGCAATATTAACAAACGCCGGGTGATAAGCCGCCATGAGCGGATCTTTAGAATCCCACTTGCCCGAGACTTGCTGGGCCATGAGGTCTGAGTCACCCAGGCACCTGACCAGGCTTA
The DNA here is from genome assembly GCA_021437245.1 of Aegilops speltoides. Taxonomy (NCBI): domain Eukaryota; kingdom Viridiplantae; phylum Streptophyta; class Magnoliopsida; order Poales; family Poaceae; genus Aegilops; species Aegilops speltoides. The sequence goes on along the minus strand of CM038144.1, from coordinate 259,553,271 downwards.
AATTCATTTCCTTATCCATACGAAGGCCATGAAGCAAAGCTTCATACTCAGCTGCATTGTTAGTACAAGGAAACATTAATCTTAAAACATAACAGAATTTTTCACCTTGTGGGAAAGTCAAAATAACTCCAGCCCCCGAGCCCTCCAACTGACTCGACCCATCAAAGTGGATTGTCCAATATGTGTTGTCAGGCTTCTCCTCAGGTGTGCGCAACTCTATCCAATAATTTATGAAATCCACCAAAGCTTGAGACTTGATGGCTGTTATTGACACATACTTTGCCCACTTAGCAACCCGGCCTATGGCTTCTCTATTTTGAATAATATCCCCCAAAGGATCAGAACTAACCACCATAATAGGATTCCCAAGGAAATAATGTTTGAACTTGCGACTCGCCATGAACACCCCAAACACCAGCTTCTTCCAGTGTGGGTACCTTTGCTTGCATTCAGTCAAGACCTCACTGACATAGTAATCCGGCCGCTAGACTGGTTACTCTTTTCCTACCTCCTTGCGCTCTCCAACAACTGCCACGCTGACCGCCTTGTTATTAGCAGCCACGAATAGGAGCAAGGGCTCTTTGTCTATAGGAGCAGCTAGGACGGGCAGCTCAGCTAACTGTTTCTTGAGGGTCTCAAACACTTGATCAGCAGCATCGCTTCAGACGAAGTGGTCCGTCTTCTTCATCATCTGGTATGGAGGAATGCCTTCTCTCCTAGGCAACTTATGAACCGGCTCAAAGCCGCAATGCGATCCGCTAGACGCTGAACATCATTGATACACACCGGCTTAGAAAACGAAGTGATGGCCTTTATCTTCTCCGGGTTAGCATCAATGGCCCGCTCCGAAACGAAAACCCAAGCAGTTTACCTGCAGGCACAACAAAGACACACTTGGTTGGGTTAAGCATTATTTTGTAGACCCAGAGATTATCAAAGGTTTCCTTCAAATCATCAAGTAGAGTCTCCTTATTAATTCACTTGACCACAGTATCATCCACATAAGTGTGAACGTTGCGCCCAATCTGACTGTGAAAACAATCCGAACACATCGCTGATAAGTCGCCCGCGGTCTTGAGCCCAAAAGGCATTGAAACACAGTAGAAAGCCCCAAAAGGTGTGATGAAGGATGTCCTCTCTTGGTCTTTAACTGCCATCTTGATCTAATGAGAGCCAGAATAAGCATCCAAGAAGCATAACTCTCACAACCCGCCGTTGCATAAATGATCTGGTCGATACGGGGGAGAGCAAATGAATCAGTTAGACATGCTTTGTTGAGATCTGTGTAGTCAACACACATACGCCATGTGTCGTTCTTCTTGATTACAAGAACAGGGTTAGCCAACCACTCCGGGTGAAAAAATTCCATGATAAACCCAGTCGCTAAGAGCCGGTCTACCTCTTCTCCAATAGCCTTTCGCCTCTCTTCATTGAAACAACAAAGGAGTTGTTCAACCGGATTAAACTTAGGATCCACACTAAGAGCGTGCTCAGCTAATTCTCTCGGTACACCTGGCATGTCAGAATGTTTCCATGCAAAGATGTCCCGATTCTCATGGATGAACTCGATGAGCACGCTTTCCTATTTAGGATCCATATTAGCCCCCAAAGTGAACTGCTTATATGATTTGTCAGGGACAAAATCAACTTGCTTGGTATCATCAACCGACTTAAACTTCAACAAAGGGTCCTGCTCAGTAGTGGGCTTCCTCAGAGGGGTCGTATCAGTCGGGTCAACATTATCTTTGTAGAATTTAAGTTCCTCAGTAGCACAAGCTGACTCTGCATAAGCTGCATCTCCTTCCTCACATTCTAAGGAAACTTTTCGATCACCATGGACCGTAATCGTCCCTTTTCACCCTTGCATCTTGAGCTGTAAATAAACATAACAAGGGCGAGCCATGAATTTAGCATAAGTCGGCCATCCGAATAAAGCATTATACAAACTCTTGATTTTGAACACTTTGAACCACGGTGTCTCTGCTTTGTAATCATAGTCATCACCAAAGGCTACTTCTAGGGAAATTTTTCTGACAAGATACGCCGACTTACCAGGCACCACACCATGGAATACTGTGGAAGACGGATTAAGATCCTTGTCAGTTAAATTCATTCGACGAAAAGTGTCATAATACAAGATTTTGATACTACTGCCACCATCCATAAGCACCTTAGTAAATTTATAGCCACCAACTTGAGGGGCCACCACAAGGGATAAACGACCTGGGTTATCAACCCGCAACGGGTGATCTGCCCTACTCCACAATATCATGTGCTCTGACCATCTCAAATTCTGCGGGACAGCCGGCTCCACCGCATGACACTACAAAAAAAAGACACATCCGTGACATTTTGGGCCGAACGAAATAAATTCCTGTCATACTTATGACACTTCTATGACGATAATTGTGAGAAAACCCGGTATCATCATAGATGTGGTGGGCTCCTACTTGTATGACAAAAAATCATGACAGAAAATGGGCTTTTCATCCTGGGCGGGCCGGAGACGCAGTTGCATGACATTCTTTGGGCCGCCCATGACGGAAAAACTGTGGTAGAAGCTAGGCGAGTAAAATTTCGTGAGTTCCGATTGTTACGGTGGGTGGTCGGGGCCAAGCGATGCACGCTTTCTCATACACGACGCTGCTGCGTGTGTGTAGGCGTTGGGCTCTAATCGAACCCGATGAGGCATTGCGCCTAATCGAACCCGGCGAGCGACAGTGCTGCGCAGTTACGCAGAATTAAACCCGAGCGATCGATCGATGGTTGTTAACTGAACCCAATCGAGCGATTCCTTCGCTACTGCTGCTAACTAAAGCCGATCGATGCTGCCTCTGGATGAACAATGAGCATTGCAGGGGGGTGGATGAACAGTGAGAGGTGAAGTGGATGAACAGGACCCCATGGTGTTGCCTTTGGATGAATAGGACCCCGATCGATTGAGCCGGTTGGGGCTGGATGAACTGGACCCCATGGAGGGCTGGATGAACAATAGCCCGTGGAGGGGTGGTCGAACAGGAGCCCGTGGAGAGGGTTGGTTGAACAGTAGCCTATGGAGTAGGGTGCGGTGGAGGCTGGATGAACAGGAGCCCATGGATGAACAGTCGCAGGTGGAGGCTGGAGGAGGTCGACGGTGGATGAACAGTAGCCCGTGGAGGCTGGAGGAGGTCGACGGTGGAGATGAACAGTATCCTGTGGAGTCCCGTTTTGTGGTACGCCACACCCCTCCTAATGAACAGGACCCCCGTTTTGACCGTAGCGCTCCAACATAAGTCCGTTTCCTCCGTGTTGCGGTACGCCACACCCCTCCCGATCAACAGGACCCTATTTCGACCGTAGGAGGTCCAACACAAGTCCATTTCCTCTGTTTTGCGGTACACTAGACCCCTCCCGATGAATAGGATCCCGTTTTGAACGTGGCCGGTCGAACACAAGGCCGTTTCCTCCATTGTGCGGTACGCTAGGCCTCGTTTCCATCGCCTGTGTCATCCAAGCCGGTAGGCTCCCATGCGTTTTGTTGCCTCCCGATGAACACAATGCATTCCGTTGCCTCCCGATGAACACGACGAATTTCGTTGCCTCCCCATGAACATGACGACGACGCAGTTTCTCCGTTTTGAGACATCCATGTACACGAGCCCTGGTCGTACGTATGCACAAGTAGGCACTCGAGACCCCGCCCGTATGTATGTACGTGGCCGTATTTTCTTTCTTGCACACTGGCCCTTGTACGTACGTGTACATGCTACGTGTGCGCCTCTACTACGACACGTGCGCGCCTCTACGTCCACCAATATGTACGTATACGTTCGCGACCAGAATGACAAAGCTACGTACGTTCGACTAGGTGGGTCCCGACTGTCAGGCACTTCCTTGCATGCGAAGATGTAGCTGGTGGGTCCTAGCAGTTAGGGGGGTGAATTGTTTTTTTTTTTGTCCGGACGCACTTCCTTGCATGCGAAGATGCAGCTGGAGGGTCCCAGCAGTTAGGGGGCGAATCATTTTTTTGCGAAATACGGTGGCCCGTCCCGTGTGTCCCTGCTGACAGGTGGAGAAATAATTATTTTGCGCGTAATAAGGAGGCACTTCCTTGCGGCCGCCATGGACCCAGCTATCAGCCTCTCCAAGCATAGTAATATTCCGATGGAAGTCGTTCCTTGACCACGTTGACCACACCGCGCAGAGGGCACCAGGGCGGTGGACGACGGAGAGGCCTAGGAAGGGGACGAGGCAGAGCCGGGGAAGACGCGACAGTGGAAGCCCGCGCAGAGATGAGTACGAGGGTTCACTGGTTCGGCTACGGTGTGAGGCTGTCGTCGCCGCAGGGCCTGGCTAGCGGTGGGAATAGTAGGGGCAGTGAGGCCTCCACGGCAGCACAGCCAGCCACGGGAGGCAGGAGCATGCGGCACGACCGGCGCTGCTTTGGGTGGCTAGAGCAACAAGACCAGAGGTTGAAGAAGCACTACGGCCATTGGATGGACATCGTACGGTCAATGGAGCCGGAATCGTTCATATTGACTAAGTTGACAAAGCCCTCCGTCCCCGTCAATTAGTAGGCCCACAAGTCAGCCTCCCACCAAGGTGGGTCCCAGCTAGCAGGGAGTATTCATTTTTTTCTGCGTAATAAGGAGGCACTTCCGGTGGGTCCGAGCTGACAGCGGGGGGGGCATTTTTTTCGTGAAACGTGGTGGGTCCACAAGTCAGCCACCAAATCTTCTGGGTCCCGGCTGTCATCTGGAGGAATAGTTTCTTTTGCATTACAAGGAGGCACTTCCTTCCGTGCGAAGATACAGCCGGTGGGTCCCAGCTTTGAGGGGAAGGAAACAGCTTAATAAGGAGGAACTTTCCTTGCGTGCGACCATGGACCTCGTGTGTCCTAGCTGTCAGGCTCTCACGTACAGTCCTCTTTCGATGGCTCTCATTTGTTGACCACGCCGCCCGAGCGCAGCGAGGTGGTGGACAACGGTGAGGCCCTAGACTGGAATGACCCGGAGATGGGGAAGACGCGGCAGTGGTATCGCAGACGGAGAGGAGTGGGAAACGTGACTGGTTTAGGTGCGGGGTGGGCCTACACTCGGTAGAGAATAACAAGAGGTGCGGAGTGGAGGGATGGCCTGGTTGTCGGCGGGGTAGCGTTTCGCTGCGAGGCGCGCAAAACAACGCTGCTAGAATGTCAGCCGTTGAATGTAAATCCAACACCTTGCTTAGGCTTTGACCTACTGGCCCACATGCCAGCCAGTCCATTTGTTTTTTAGTCCATTTGGTGGGCTGGGTGAAACAATGATGTAGCATCTATGCAGCCCGTTTATATATATGGTAGAATTTAAAGCCCATTTGCATTTTCCTCGAAATCTATGACTTGTTGGGCTGGTTGAAAATATCATCTTGGGCTGGATGGAGAAATGTTATAAAAACATAAACACATGATTGCACGTCTATTACTGCATTGGTTAGTAAAATCTTTGCAAGCTTATGTACGCAATCACTAGGAGTTAACTTGCCAAGTTATATATAAAGCACTATTATTATTATTTTATAAGAACTTTCAATTTACGAAATAAAATATCATTTTAATTTGATGTGTTAATAGGACGTGGGGCATTATTATTTTTTAGGCTAGACATGGGACAATTGAGTTGGTTCTAGGGAAATGTATTGAGAGAAAACTCAGTTTACATCGAAAAAGAAAGAGGAAGAAAATTCAGGTATAGGATTAATGAAAACAAGAAATAACGGAAGTGAGAAGGTCTATAAAATGGTTGGACGAATGATAGGTTTAATGGAACCTTATGTTGTTCAAAAAAATGTTGAAACATGTCGTGGGCTGCCCATGTTAAAAAAAATGAGACCAACCCAAGGGCTAACCCTCCTTGGCATTTTTTTATAGGAGAAACTCCACGAGCACCACACGTCCAAGCTGGGACTTGAACTCGGGTGGGCTGGCAGCAACCTCAAGCTGCCCAGCCAATGGGTCGATGGCCCGTCCTCGTGGGCTGCCCATGTTAAACAACAATACCTATGCCATGGACTTGATGGGCCTGGGACTGTCAGCCTGTCTATGAATAGTTCTCTCCCGATTCCTCTTATTTTGCTGACCATGTTGGGAACGACAGACAGTGGCGCCACGGCGACAGCACCAAGGTGGAGGACAACATCGAGACCGTGGACCGAACAAACCGGAGCGGGGGAAGACGCAGGCGGAAGGGAGTACGAGGGTTGACTTGTTCGGATGCAGGGTGGCCGGTGGAGCTCCTTAGTATCGTGGTCTTCTTTCATGTTGGCGTAGCAGGGGTTGATAATGGTCTCAGCGAGGTCAACCATAGTGTCCTTCTCCTGACCGTTGCCGATGATCTTGTATTGCATCTGGATGTCGACAAGCTTGCTGCACCAGATGGCCGAATTGTCGCGTTCTTCCTTCTCTCCACCGTAGCGAAGGTGCAGTCGGCGCTGCCGATGAAACGGGCGAATGCTCCAGAACCTCCGATGGCCCTACAGCGGTGGTAGATGAGAACCTCGTCCCACACGCATACCTGGGAGATCGTGATCCGCTGATCCCTGTCAGGAGACGAATGGATGGGCACAAGGTCTAGTCCAGCGACCTTGTGCTTTCTCGTCCTGTGGGTACTTCTTGAACTCGGCGAGGTAGAGCTTCACCGAGTCCGGATCATTGGTGTACATCACATTCAACTTGGTGCCGCCATGGGACTGCACGCAGAACAAAAAAGGTGAACTTCACCGAGTCCATATCCAGCAGGCTCACCCCTCGGATCGCCATTGGAGTCTCTTCAAGTGAATGAGTGAGTAGGCGGCAGCAGCAATTTGTTTTTCAGCTCTTCCGGAACTGGATTCAACAGTAAACTGAGTGTGTATAGGCTACAACGATTCGATTCTCCTCACCCATCGTGACGCCTCTACGAATATGCACCCTCGGCGCATTCAAATGCCTCCATTAAGAAATCTATTCCAGCCACACACGTCGGTTGGGCGAGTCTGTATTGGTACTGTAATAACAAGTGTTAGTGGTCAGCTTACTTAAATTTAATTAGCTTTAATTAAAATGTATTCTTAAAACAAGCAATTGATTGGCTCGTTCTATGAGTGCCACAGGATCAACATGCACAACAATTATAATTATTATTCTCAGGACGCACATGATCAGCACATTTGCCGCACTTTCACACAGACAATACTACCAAGTTTGAACAGTTTGTTATGGTTGTTGTCCTCTGCATCATCATGCCGTGTTTCCCAGCTTGGAAGATTCGGAACCAACAAATAAGATTCAAATAATAAGTACAACAAAGGTGCCTACACATCTCATTGATTCCCAGCTTCCAAGATTCAGAACCAACAAATAAGATTCAAATAATAAGTACAACAAAGATGCCTACACATCTCATTGATTCCCAGCTTGCAAGATTCAGAACCAACCCATTAGAGACTTTTGATAAAGTGAATATCGGGATTAAATCCATCTTGGCTAACCATGTCATACAACCCAAGAACTTGGCGAATGCTCTTGACCATCACAACATCTGTAGTAGAGTATTCCTGTTTGCACAGATAAGAAAGAGCATGGGTTTAGGAGTCTAGCAGCCGTAGAGATGGTTGTACAAACATTTGCCTTTTCTTTTGGCCACCAATTCTATCTATGTTCCTGATGCGTCAATTTTTGACGCATCCCTTGAAATTACTATAATAGTGGCACTAGTTGAAGCAAACTTCATTTCCAAAACGAGAAAAGATTGCGATAGAATAGCTTTATTTAAAAAATACAACGTTGGCACACATGACAAAGCACAATCATGTTGATAAAGGATAGTACTGACCGGTGTGAGGGGCCCTATGCCGCCAAAACCCACCAAAGGGGGAGTGGGGCGACCTTCAAAGGCCGGAGGGAGAGGGCGGCCGGAGTAGGGCGGCGGAGGCCGGAAGGAGAGGGAGGCCAGAGGAGAGATAGGGCAAGCGGCGCTTGGGCGGGTGGCCCTTTGGTGGGAAAATATCTCGTGGGCAGGCGACGACTCTTACAGGTGCATGCATGCGATCATCGCAGGATGACATGAAAGCCTTGTTTGAACAGGCTACCAGCGTCATCCGGCAACTAAGGGAGGGCAATGAAAGGCTCTGGGATGAGCGCGACCTGCTGAGGGCAAAGATCGTCTGAAGTGCAGACCAGCGGGAGGAGACCGGTGCCTTGTTGAAGACGACTGGCATCATCGTCAAGAAACTTATGGACGAGAATGACATGCTCCGCATCGAGCGCCAAAGGCTGGTGGAGGAATCTGTGGATGTTCTCAAGCAGCGTCTTGAGGACACGAATGAGCTCATCGCCGCTCATCGTGGAGACTAGTTCCCGTGGCCTGCAGCAATACATCAAGAAAGTAGAGATCAACGAGCTAGATCCTTGTCTTCCTTCTTCTTTTGCCCTTGTGTATTTCGGGCATAGTCGCATGTGGCCTTTTTAATTATCTTCCTCATTACGTAAGACGATTAATTGTCCTTATATATTCATCAGTCATGCTATAAGTCGCGGTATATGCTATATTGTTCCGTCAGATCTTACATCAAGATCCATGCTTTCATATTTTCTTTTTTCTCTCTTAAATCTCAGTCGAGTGATACATAGCCACACCATTAAACAGAGGCTCGGGCGCCATTAATGGAGACCTTTGGAGAGAGGTGGACGGCAGATGGAGTCAAAGGGCTCTCCTCCCGATAAGCACGCGCAGGGGTCTGATCGCACGCCTCTCATACTCAAATAGCTACCCTGCACGGTTTCAGTAAAAAAAGGGGACGCGTGGCGGCACGTAAATGGTAGTAAATAGAACGCCCATGGTTTCAATAATACTTGTGTTTCCGATTGTAACGTGACAACACTTGTTCCAAAATGACTTTGTTGATTGTTAATGTGCGCCTTCGCAAATTCGACTGTAAAATTACCACAGCATGTTGGTGCCATGTCATGGCACCAAGCCCACTTTCATTATTTTCATGCATGTTTTGGATTTACAGGAATTTAAAAACTAAGTTTCTCAATGTTTCTAGCCCAGCAATGACGCCCAGAATTTTGAATTTCATTCCCATTTCTTGCATGGAACCTAGAAATTTACCCAAGGACACACATGTGATTTTTCAACCAACTTTGGTGCACTGGAGAATGTGCTTGTATTTCAAATTTGAATTATGCACACAAAGGTGACACGTTCCCTCTCAGAACCACGAGCCTTCTTGAGAGAAGCTCCGGTGTGCAAGAAGCTTATACCAAAATTTGTTCCTATTCGGCCAATTTTTTTACCACAGCATGGTACTACCATGAGATGACACCATGCCAAGTTTCATGATTTTAAAACCAAGTTTCTCAATGTTCTCGACCAAGCCATGATGCCCAGATGTTGGAATTTTATTCTCATTTCTTGCATGGGACCTAGAAATTCACCCGAGGACACAGATGTGATTTTTCAACCAACTTTGGTGCAAGGCAGCATGTGCTTGTAGTTCAAATTTGGATTATACACATTAAATGACCAAAAACTCAGTTAATGTATAAAAAAGGCCAAACAAACCCGGAATAATTCCAAAATTTAACAGGGCACTCATGTAGTTCTATGTTGCCTTTGTAAATAAACTCAAGGGGGATAGCGTATATCATTTCTCACTCAAAGGTGGCACTTCCCTCTCAGAACCACGAGCCTTCTTGAGAGAAGCTTCGGTTTGCAAGAAGCTTATACCAAAATTTGTTCCTATTCGGCCAATTTTTTTACCACATCATGGTAGTACCATGACATGACACCATGCCAAGTTTCATGATTTTCAGACGTGTTTTCGATTTACAAGAATTTTAAAACCAAGTTTCTCAATGTTCTCGGCTGAGCCACGATGCCCAGATGTTTGAATTTTATTCTCATTTCTTGCATGGGACCTAGAAATTCACCCGAGGACACATATGTGATTTTTCAACCAACTTTGGTGCACGAGAGCATGTGCTTGTAGTTCAAATTTGACTTATGCACATTAAATGACCAGAAACTCAATTAATGTATAAAAAACAACAACCGAACTCGGAATAATTCCAAAATTTAACAGGGCACCCATGTAGTTCTATGTTGCCTTTGTAAAGAAACTCAAGGGGGCAGCATATATCGTTTCACACACAAAGGTGGCACGCTCCCTCTTACAACCACGAGCTTCCAAATCGGCCCAATTTTTTACCACAACATGTTAGTGCCATGACATGACACCATGCCAAGTTTCATGATTTTCAAGCGAGTTTTGGATTTACATGAATTTAAAATCTAAGTTTCTCGATGTTCTCGGCCGAGTCACGACGCCCAGATGTTTGAATTTCATTCTCATTTCTTCCATGGGACCTAGAAATTTAACCAAGGACACACATGTGATTTTTGAACCAACTTTGGTTGACTGGAGCATGTGCATGCAGTTCAAATTTGGATTATGCACATTAAAAGTCCAGAAACTCAATTAATGTATAAAAAGTCCCAACGAATCCGAAATAATTCCAAAATTTAATAGGGCACTCATATAGTTCTATGTTGCCTCTGTAAAGAAAATTAGGGGAGGCAGCGTATATTGTTTCGCACACAAAGGTGACACGTTCCCTCTCGGAACCACGAGGCTTGTTGAGAGAATCTCCGGTTTTGCAAGAAGCTTATACCAAAACTTGTCCCAATTCAGCCAAAAATTATACATATGAAAACAGGGTTTAGATTATCCCGAACATCTCGCTACCTAGACCAATAATGTACAATGATTTGAATTCGACATAAAGTGGATACAAATATTTGAATTGGAGATCGTATGGTACATGTAGTTCATAGTAAAATATGATTATTGCTATATGCATGTTTTTTGTTATCAAGATAATATTTAAATTATTGTATAACTTGACAATAATCGTATTAAAATAAGGAAAATTGATTCAAATTTAGTCCATATGGTAGACGACAATATATATGTTCACATGGTGGAGTAAAATGTTCATATATGATGGAAGATCAAAATGTACAACTACATCAACTATAAACCGCAAGGTCACCTAACGATATATTCGAATTCAACATAACGTGGATTCAAAAATTGAAATTCGAGATCCTGGCATTTGTAATCATATAAAAAGGGACATTACTCTTTCTTTTTGTGGGAATTGATTTGTTTTTTGTTGTTGTTGAGGGAAGTGTGAATCGATTTGGTACTCTACAGGGTAATCTTGTTCTCCCGATTTTTTTACATTTTTCTTGTAGTTTTTTCAATGGCATCTATAGTAATATAGTAAAAGGGGACATGACTCTCTTGTGTCTTGTATGAATTGTTTTTTTACACGTTAAGTTTATTCTGCCAAAGAACGAATCCGCACCTTGTTATCCCGAAATTTTTCAAGCTCGAGTATCTTTTGTCTCACCTGCTTTGAATCTCCCGCCTCTTCAACCCGCGCCGCGCCTTGTTATCCTGAATTTTGACGCATGCGAATCCGAAATCGGTCCCGCAGCCCAGACACGCGAAATCCCCCTTCTACCCCTTAGCAGGAAATGAAGCTCCACGTCGCGGTGTCAAAACCGGTGGGGGTACGCTGGTAACTTACCCTACATTTCGGACAAGTGTGTTCCTAAGCTTGGCTACCCCCTTCCCCTTCGCCCCCCCCCCATTCATACATCGAGGCCGCCAAAACTCGCAAAACCCCATGCTCCTCCGTCGACCTCTCGACTGCCACCCAGACGGAGACTCTTCCCAGACTACGTAATCCATCGCAATAGCTCGCCGTCCCTAATCCACCGCACCGGACGAGGATCCGTCATCGATCTCGTCGTCCCGCCGGATTAGCCGCCCTATCCTCCACCTCCAAGGAGCTGCCCTGACGTTCGCCTCGTCTATCGCGCCACCTCAATCCCCACAGCACCGTCTTGACCTGCCCCACTGGAACCGCAGCACCCTCGCCAGTTCCTTCGATGATGCTGAGGCCAACTCGGCGCTACCAAGGAGGTTCTGCACTCATCGCTGCATTTTATCTTTTATGTGATCTCACAGGGTTGCCGGTGCTCGATACCGAGCAGCCATGGCGGGCCTCCATCGACGGCGCCGTCGCTGGCCACATCATCCACGGCGTCTCTCCCCCATGTCGTTGCTTCCTGGGCAGTGACTTCCACACCGGCACTAGCCGCAGTTGCTCCGGCTCTTGCTCGCGTTGCGGCTCTATTCTTGTTGTCGGTCACGCTGCTGCACTGCTATTGCTTTCGCCTGTGCTGCTGCTCTGCTCTTGCTCTCGCTTGCACTGCTGCTGCTACTGCACGACCTCCAGCAGCTACAGGAGTTGCTGCTTTAGCACTCGCTTGCAGTGCTACTGCACGACTTACTCTCTGCTAGTGCGTTCCCTACTCGAGCGTCTGCTGATTTAGATCACTGCTTCTCTGCTACTAGTGCTCGAATGCCCTAAACATCTATTGCAATGCTCTCCTACTAGTTCAATTAGTTTCAAAAGTAAAATTCAGTTTGGACTGTAAAGTTTAGTTTCTTCAGTTAAGTTCAGAGTGAACAGTACTTATAGCATCTATCGGAGTGGTCGTGGCGCGGCTGATGCGTTTTACATCTCGCACTTTTTGGTGATGTATTTTACATCATCTATTGCAGATGATATTAGGGTACCACTTTAGATTAACGTTGTCTGTCTTGTCCTGCTTCAGCCTCGCCGCCGTACACCTCATTGGAGCTGCTCCAACGACGGAACCGTCCATCATAGCGGAGCAGTACCCTTGGCGCCATTTCCAGAGGCCTCAGATCTTCTTCCCCATCTCCGACAGTCACACCAGCATCACCATCCTCCACATCCAACCCAATGATGTTGAGGTCCACAAGGCTATGCCAAAGAGGTTATACACTCATCGCATCACTTTGTTACTCTGCATTCATGTCGATCCTCAGGGATCCTTTGCTATGGAACTACTATTCGTGCATTTGGTTAGAAGGAGTGGAGCAAAGCAAAACTGGAGGATTTTTTCCTTTGGTGTCTCTTTCGAAGAAAAAATGTAGGAATTTTAATATTCACTTGGACGTCCTTTTCAACTTAATATGCATGAAGAATAGAACTAATTGTATTACTGGCATAATAAGATTCTTATTTTTTCATTTTCACGTGGTTTGACTTTAATTTGACAATGTTTCTCCATTCCTATGTTCTTCCAATTCATGTGAACCAAACACCCAAGTTGACTAAAATCCTATGTTTCCAAATGCTCTGTTTTGCACGTGCATTCCTATCCTATTCCTGTGTTTTTCCTGTCCCCGCGTTTATAGAATCCTCCAATTCTAAGGAGCCCTTACAGTTTTACTTCATTTTCAGATAGGCGTCAAAGAAAACTCTGTGTTATGTCCTGCTCCTGCCGTGCCGTCATCCACCCCACCTAAGGTGCACCATCGACAGAAGCGTTCACTGCAGCAGAGATCCCCTCTGCAGACTTTCTTTCACCGCCCCAGATCATCTTCCCCGTTGCCAGTAGCCACGCCAACTGCATTACCATCATCGACTGAGCAGATGAACCTGAGGACTACACAGTTCCGGAAGAGAGGTCGCAGTCTTTTGTGTTTGGTTATGTTATACATTAGTTATTATTACCTGATACTTTATCGTTCAAACTTGAGTTTTGAAATGCCCGTGGGTCTCATATCGAGGCAGCAACGAATAGTATCTGTCTACTATCTAGTTCTTCTGGGGTCTTCTATGTGGTTCATGTTTGGTGGGCAACAAACAATAGATGATCCATTGTCTATCTTTTTAAACTGAAGCTATAATGTACCTGCTATCATTAGTTTTGGATCCATCCACTCGTTTGCTGCCATCAGTCTTGATTTTTGCATGCACCCCTTAGGCCTTACAAAATCTAACTAATTTTTTATCATGCATGTCAGATATTGTACACAATCGTACTAAACATGTAGAAAAGAGAAGACCGTTGCATGGGAATATAATGTCATGCAGACGCCGCTCCATGGTGGGCGAAGTGCCCCCCCCCCCTCCTGCATTTCCAGATTGTATTCCAGAGGAAGATAACTGTTTAGTTGGGGATTCAGAAGAAGCCGACCACGCCTGTTTACCACCTGAGGTGTTTGCTCTAACCTGGCATGCTGATGTTGGTCATATCATGCATATGGCGCCTCGCATTTCTTACATTATACATCTTATATGTCATCAGCTTAGTTTAGATTTGCTTTATGTGAATGCCACCTGTTTGGTTTCTATATCATACTCCCACCATTCCTAAATATTTTTATTTTTAGAGATTTCAACAAGTGACTTGATACGGAACAAAATGAGTGAATCTACACTCTAAAATATGTCTATATACATCTGTATGTGGTAGTCCATTTGAAATCTCTAAAAAGACAAATATTTAGGAATGGAGGGAGTATATGGGAATTATGCATTGCCATCTTCTTTAGCCAAGCATCATATACGTGAATCATGCAATGCCATCCTGTTTAGCCAGTCATCGTATATGTGAATTGTATCGTGCCATATTTTTTTCCATAATGTATTCCATTTGTCAACAATGTTTATACATTCATCTACTCTTCTTGTGCATCAGCCATTTGAGTCGGTCATGGGAAAATCTGGAGTGAAAACAAGGTCTTCGAGCGATCGTGCTACCGTCGATGCAGATTTCTTGCTGATTTACGATAGCTCCTCGGAGGAGGATTCAGAGCAGATGACGGTCGTATTCCCCCGAGGTGCATGCTCTAACTTGGCTGGGTTATATTGCTCATATCATGCATATGGTGTCTTGCATTGCCACGCCATCTGCTTAGATTGAACATGCTTTGTGTGAATGCCTCCTGTTTGCTTTCTATATCAGATATGTGAATTATGTAATGCCATGTTTTTCAGCCAGTTATCATATATGTGAATTATGCACCGCCATGTAGCCAGGCATCATATATGTGAATTATCTCATGCCATCTTTTTTTATTATGTATTCCATTTGTCTACAATCTGTGTATATTGAACTACTCTTCATGTGTATCAGCCATTTGAGCCGGTTATTGAAAAATCTGGAGTGAAAACAAGGTCTTCAGAGCAGGCAATGGTACATGTTGAAGCATATATCTCGATGGTTACAGGGAGCTCCTCAGACGAGGATTCAGAGACAGATGACCAGTCCTATATCCCACCTGAGGTGTATGCTCTAATTTGCAATATTTATATTTCTCATATGATGCATATGGTGTCTTGCATTGAGCAAAGAGATCACGAGGTGACTAGAGAATACTTGAACGAAGGCATCGGAAGAATTCGAGAACGAGAGATTAGCTTTGAAAATGAAGAATTTCTTCTTGATTGATGGCCTTCGGAGAATCAAAATGAAAAACAACTCTTCAAATGCTTCGGATGGGTATGAAAATAATATTTCACAATTGGACGCAATTTGAGACAATGGGATCAAGCTTGAACGACAAATCTTCGAGAGAACATACAAGGATTTAAGAGAACCTCTTATTCGGTCTTCAAATGCTGAGAAGAAGGCGAGAGCCACCATGAAGAATTGTTTAGACACTCCGGGAGAATGAAAAGAGAAAACTTTGATCCAAAGAAGAAAGAATTTGAAAGCGATCTTGGAGAAGGCATATGACTGATGAAAATTCATTCTTACGACAAACTTCCAAATAAGTTGAGAATAACTTCGGAAAAGTTAGAAGAGTCAGGTAAGATCCTGGGAAAAGACCTGTGGGTTAGGGCCCACTCGAAGGAACACCGTTGAACGATTACTTGAAAGGGAGATTGCACCGGTTGATTTAAATGGCTTAAATAAGATATCAACCTTGAAATAACTTGAGTGGATTGATAATGGAGACACAAATCTTCTGAGATATGTTCGGCACTTCGTATATGAATAGAGAGAGGTGAGCGATTAAGAGGTGCACCGGCATAGGAAAGCATTTGAAACGGGAAAAGGGATATGATCATCATCGGAGCTTGAATTGAATCCACCGGAAAAATATATGATAATGAAGAATGATGAACTTGAAGCTCCTGAGCATCTTCAGAAGGAAACACCGGATAAGAACATTGATGGAAAAAAACTGGATATACTTCTCATGTATAAAATGGATACTTGATTAAGATATATTAGTCCTTGAAGTAAAGGGTGGGATGGTGGGAAATCAAAGGCAACTTGGGACGGATGAAATGAATTCCATTGCGAAGAACTAAGAATTGATCTAGCAAATACTGAAAGAATAGGATTAACTTGAAGAGACGCACACGGTTGGGAAGGAATTGGCATGACAATCTTGATGATCAAGAAGGATTAGCATTCACATCGAAATATGAGAACAAGCTTAGGAAAGGTATGGAATCAACACTTGACATTGAAGCAACTCGAATACCACCATTGAAAACAAAACAAAGGATTTGGCTTGCAGAATAAGCCGGAAACAAACATATGATAGAGATTCTGCCCAAAGTGTTCGCGATGAGGCCCCACGGTCACGAAGTACAGCGGACATCATGAATGACAAGCGAGACATCCCCGAATCAGCATAGCCAAGGATTCTTTAAGAGGCCTCGCGACCACTGTAAATCACCTGTGAAAAGCGAACCGCAAGACGTTGGACCCCAACATCAAATCATACATCTGTTGGAAAGATATCCTAGGTAACTACTTGAATTCCCACCTATGAACTCCCGAAACTTTCTGGTTATGCAATCTGGTGTTGGGGATACAGGGAGGCACAAATATCTCACACAACTAACAAATCCTACACTCCAACTGTATCCATCGGTCCACACATAACCAAGAAAACCGCGGAAATCGTGTACCTCAGACCTTCGAACACACAACAACACTATTTGCCACCATGAAAAGTATAGGAGAGTTTTGATGTCGGCGTCCTCGGGTATTCGGGAACTGAAACGATGGCATTATGACGAAAACACCTTCGAGCTCAACTCCCCGGGTCCAATCCATACAATTGGGAGGCACCAAGACAGAATTCCCGTCACACCGATATCGCAATGATTCCAACAATACTCACCTAACCTTAACAAAAAATTTGAGTGAAAAAGAGGAGAGTGAAGTCAAAACATCTACGTCACGAGTCCTCATCAGAGCGGCGAGGGGACTAAGGAGTAAAAAGAATTCCTACTCTCCAATATAACTAGACTCCAAAATAGTTTTTTCTTCTAGACTCAACAACGGCATCGGTTCGATTAATCAAGGGGGCTCCTAAGGTCGGTAAGGCTATGATACCAACTTGTAGTGCCCAAGATGCGATTCTATCCCAATCACGTGATGAATTCATGATCGGGGCACAATTGCATTTCGAGCGCATAGAAAGGTGGATATCATTACACATACCATGTACTGAATAGATGGGAGTACGAGATAAAGGCTTACACTCGCCACAAGCTATAACATTCATACAACAATACATCAATACATAGCAATGATCATACAGAAGAGCAGGATTCGACTACGGATGAAATTAAACGAAAAGGGGAACGACATCCACCGTGCTAGCCCAGGCTCCCGACCTGGAACCTATATCCCTTGATCGAAGAAGAAGAAGAAGAACTCTAAACAAGCACGCATCGCACTCGCGTCAGATTATCGCATTACCTGTACCTGCAACTGTTGTTGTAGTAATCTATGAGCCATGAGGACTCAGCAATCCCACTACCATGGGTATCAAGACTAGCAAAGCTTAATGGGTATGAAATGGATAAGTGGTGAGGTTGCAACAAGCGAATAAGCATTGCATGGTGGCTAACTTACGAGTGCAAGGATAAGATGAGAAGCTACGCAAACGATCGCAACTAGTAATGATCAAGAAGTGATCCTAAACTACTTATGTTCAAAATTAACCCCACTGTGTTCTCTTCTTGACTCACTCAAAAAGAAACACTCACGGTTACACACACGGTTGGTGTATTTTAATTCGGATCTGGTGTCAAGTTCTCTACAACCGGACATTAAAAATTCCCATCTGCCACATAACCGCGGGCACGGCTCTCGAAAGTTTAGACCCTGCAGGGGTGTCCCAAGTTAGCCCATCACAAGCTCACGACCCGCGGAGACAATCCTCCATCTCAGGACATCCAACCAGACTCGGGATCCCGGTGCACAAGACATTTCGACAATGGTAAAACAAGTCCAGCAAGACCTCCTGACGTGCCAACACCCTCATAGTAGCCGCTCATATCTCGTCTCAGGCCACGATGGATGAGCTATGCGTACAGGTGCCAAAATACCCCAAGTTGCCAAGGGGCTACCCCGCACAGTGCTCTAGTTTGGGACCAACACCATCAGCACTGGCCCCCCTATATTATGTTGAATTAAGGAACCTCAGGGACGCGACCCCCTATGCCAATTAATTAATTAATTAATTCAATAGTATTATGTAGGAAAATGTTAAAACCAATGTTGGGCCTTGATGGAAGAGTTTTATTCAAAGCGAACTGTCAAGAGCGGCCCATAAACCCTCATCGTGTTAGGGACGCAAAATCAAGGAACATATCACCGGTATGACGGTAACTAGGGCGGCAAGAGTGGAACAAAACACCAGGCAAAAGGCCGAGCCTTCCACCCTTTACCAAGTATATATGTGCATTAATTAAAATATAAGAGATATTGAGATATTCCAAGATATCCATGTCCCAACATGGAACAACCTGCAGCTGCACCTGCAACAAGCAACACTATAAGAGGGGCTGAGGAAAGCGGTAACATAGCCAAACAATGGTCTGCTGGGATGGTGGAAAATGTTAGAGGTTGTTTCATGGCATATTGGGAGGCTTGATAAACAAGTGGTAGGAAGCGCGACATAGCGATAGCATCAAGACAACTAGCATAGCAAAGATAGTAGTGAGATCCAAGCTGACGGTCATCTTGCCTGAAATCCCGCCAGGAAGAAGACCGAATCCATGAAGAAGACGAACGGACGTAGTCGAATGGGTCCTCAAAATTGCAACATTATCGAAACTATCATGGAGAAGTAACGCCGGAAAGAAGCAAACAACATGGTAATCAACCATCATATAAACATGGCATGATGCACATTCAAGTATGACGCATGTCCGGTTTAATGAGGCATCGCATGGCAAAGTGCAACAAATGATACTACAAATTAAGTGGAGCTCAATATGCAACGAGTTGCATATTAACAAAACACCACATTTACATATTTAGTTTGATCTTGTTTGTGCTACTCAACAATATTAAATGTTGGTTAACATGGCAAGAAGTGAAGCATAATTAGACAACCTATCTAGGCAAGTTTAAGTGAGGCCGGAAACAACAAACAATAATTCTGGTAAATCATTTAGCAATTTAATGCAAATAACAATTTTAAACATTTTAAATGTTGTTATCATGATGCGGATGACATATACAAGTTTATGCAATTTTATGAAAAACTTGACAGAAGCATGTTATGAAGCATTTGGTCGCCACGACAGAAAGAAAGGGGTGTCATGGCGGCGAAAACGGAAACAGTGCCACAGCAACGTTCCGGTTCCGACAACTCATTGAGATGCCGATGCAAAAGAAGGGCGGCGCGAGCGTGTCATGCAAGATGGTAGGGTGATCCCGATTACCGGGTTCCCACGGGTCGGCGGAAAGGCATACGAGGGTCGTGCACGAAACAAGTCGGGCATGGTGCAAAGGCGAGCATCTCAGAAAACTCATATGCATTTGTCCATGGGTCATCGTCTTGGCGGTTATACCTTTGAAGCGTGCGTTTTCGGGGCGGAACGAGTTCAATGCGGTTTAGATGAAAGTAGATGTTCTCGCGCCGGTAGTGTAAGTAGTGGTACACGACAATGATAGTGCAAGTAGTGGTTCACGTTTCGTAGATGTTTGGGGTCGTCGGTAGTTGTACAAAGTCGTTGTTGGATGTCAGCGCTCCCACACCAGAGCCACGCCCTGGCGCTGACGAGCGGGGCCCAGCCGAAAGCGACTCGCTGCGCTCGTCCACTGCCTAGAGGCCGACCCGCACCAAGAAGCCCAACGAGCGCTACACTGGGCCTGAGTGGGCCCAGTAGGCCCAGCTGCGTCGATACTTAAGGAAGCGGCGACGAGAGGACTGGCATCCGGTGGATCACGAACCCTGGCGGCGGCACGAACCCTAGCTCTAGCTGTTCTTCCCTTCCTCCCAAATTCGTGTATCTAAGATTGTAACCGATTCTAAGGATAGTCTACTGCCAATACATCTTCCACTGCTATCTATACCCTTACATCTGGTATCAGAGACCACTCCCATCTCCTTCCCCGCGCCGATCTGGCCCAATTTGTTGAAACCCGATCCCTTCGCCAAGCGCGTCTCCGCCTCATCGCCATGGGTCCATCCGTCCCATCCTTCCTGGAGCGTCTGGAGACCACTCTCAAGGAGCACACCACCGCGGTCCATGCCTCCAACTCCAAGATCGACGATCTCGTGGCTTGGCACCCCGATCTCGAGCGGCGCGTCGCCGATCTGTCCGATGCGGTGACGGCACTCCAGCGTGCCCCGCTGCCACCGCCACCGCCAGAACGGGCACTCCACCAGGCGCCTTCGTCAAGCCATCCATTGCCTGCGACAACCGGCACCCACATTGGGGCCACGTCTGGCGCGGCAACAAATCAACAAGGGCCTGAAGGCCACGGCGTCTGCAACATCCCACGGGGGCCATCGACGATGTCCTTCCTGACACCGCCACCGCCCCCGGCAAACGGTCAGTACGACAACCCCCCTTCACCTCCTGCTCTTTCCCCGTTTGCGCATGCGAGCCAGCTGCTCAGCGGCCTCGGCCAAGCGCACCCCTCCATCCAATTCCCACAGTTCACGAGGGACAACCCGAAACTGTGGAAAACACTTTGCGAGCAGTACTTCAACATGTTTGCGATTCTGCCCGTTTTGGGTGCCCATGGCCGCGCTGAACTTCTCTGGTTCTGCATCCATTTGGTTGCAATCCATTCAGAAGCGGCTTAGCAAGTTTGACTGGGAGTCGTTTACTGCTCTGTTATGCACCCGTTTTGGCCGTGATCAGCACCAAACGCTGATCCGTCAGTTTTATACTGTCCGGCAAACAACTACAGTAGCAGACTACATTGAGCAATTTGAATCCATTATCAATCATCTCAGTTCGTATTCTGACACCATTCATCCTTTTTACTTTCTCAATCGTTTTGTGGGGGGCCTCCGGAAGGATATTCGAGCTGTGGTTCTGGTCCAACGGCCACCGGACACAGACATCGCTTGCGCCTCGCACTACGCCAGAGAAGGTGGCGGCGATGCAGCATCTACCGGTGGCGTCCACAGGAGACGCCAGCCCGAGCGGGCCTGGCGCTTCCCTGCCTCCACTGCCCACCCGGCCTGAGCCAGCCACGGTGCCGCGCGCTCGCTGTGGATCATCGCAGATCGACACCATGAGCCGACGCATCCAAAGTCAAAGCTCTTCGGGATTATCGCCGCGCTCGGGGATTATGCTTCAAATGCGGCGAACGCTGGGGACCCGAGCACGTCTGCCCGAGCACCATCCAACTGCATGTGGTTGAAGAGATGCCTGCTCTTTTGGGAGCCGATTCCATCAGTGACAACGAGGGGGACATCCAGCAAGTCCATGCCATCTCACGGCCAGCTCTTGATGGTGGCGTCTCACCCAAAGCTTTCCAGCTGCTAGCCACCATGCAGAAGAGGGAGGTGTTGATCTTAGTGGACAGTGGCAGCTCGACTTCCTTCATCAACAAGAGACTGGCTGATCAACTTACATGCTCAATTCCTCTGCCTTGACCCTCACGGGTTAAGGTAGCTGACGGGGGCGAACTTCTGTGTATAGAATCCATACCATACTGTCAGTGGTCATCGCAAGGACTTGATTTTGTCACTGATATGAAGATCCTGCCACTGGGTGTATACGATGCTATCATTGGCATGGATTGGCTAGAGCAGCACAGTCCGATGATAGTTGACTGGAAGCACAAGCATCTCCAGATTCCTACACCAAGAGGTCCAGCTCACTTGTTTGGCCATGAATCAAATTCCACCACCTGTCATGTGATCAACATTGCATAGTTGCAGCAGTTACATCGCCAAGGATCGCTCATGCACATCTGTTTGCTATATCCTATCAACAAGGAGCAGGGATCCAAGCAAACAGAACCACCGGAGCTACAGCAACTGTTGGCTGAATTCGAGGATGTCTTTGGAGAGCCACACGGACTTCCACCTCGACGTGCCTGCGACCACACAATACCATTGATGCCAGGCGCACAACCGGTCAATATCAGAGCCTACCGCCATAAGCCTGAGCTGAAGTCAGAGATTGAGCGACAAGTACAAGAATTGCTACAGTCCGGAGTGATCCAGCGCAGTCAGAGCAGTTTTTCTTCACCGGTTATCCTCGTCAAGAAGAAGGACGGCACGTGGAGAATGTGCATCGACTATCGCCATCTTAATGCGATGACTCGCATTAGTAAGTTCCCGGTGCCTATTATTGAAGAATTGCTCGATGAGTTACATGGCGCGCGTTGGTTCTCAAAATTGGACCTCCGCGCGGGGTACCATCAAATCAGACTGGCAGAGGGCGAGGAATTCAAAACAGCCTTTTAAACTCACTCGGGCCATTATGAATTTAAAGTGTTGTCCTATGGCTTAGCAGGAGGACCGGGTACCTTTAACGGCGCGATGACAAATACGATGCATCCCCTTCTGAGATCCTGTGTATTGGTGTTCTTCGATGACATCTTAGTGTTCAGTAAAACTTGGGAAGAACACCTGGACCACGTGCGCCAGGTCCTCACCTTGCTGCGTCGCGACCAATGGAAAGTCAAGAAGTCTAAGTGCAAATTTGGACAAAAACAACTATCTTATCTGGGGCACGTCATCAGCTCTCAAGGGGTAGCTACGGATCCCAGTAAGATCCAAGCAGTGGAATCATGGCAAACGCCGAGTGATGCAAAAGAAGTGCGCAGATTTCTGGGATTGGCTGGGTATTACAGCCGATTCGTGCGAGGATTTGGCATCATTGCTAGACCCCTTTTCAACCTGCTCAAGAAGGGTGTGCCGTTTGTCTGGACCGACAACACCAACCAAGCCTTCCGCTCACGAAACAACAACTAGCCTACGCAGATCGGTGTTGGCACTTCCGGATTTCGATAAGCAGTTCTTGTCAAAAGCAGATCGTCGCGATCGAGGCATTGGGGCACTCCTACAACAAGAAGGGCATCCTATTGCTTTCATGAGCAAAGGCCTGAGCCTGCGTTACCAAGGGCTGTCCACATACGAAAAAGAGTACCTTGCTATTGTGGTGGTTGTTGACCAATGGCGCCCTTATCTGCAGCACAACGAGTTCATCATTTACACGGATCAGAAGAGCCTCATCCACCTGGAAGAGCAACGGCTGACTACCCCATGGCAGCAACGAGCTTTCACAAAGCTGCTCGGGCTCCGCTACGTCATCCGTTACAAGAAGGGATCTAAAAACACAGCTGCGGATGCCCTTTCCCGTGCGCATACACCTGATCTGCTGTTTGACATCACCACCTGCCGTCCCAGTTGGCTCGAGGACGTGGTTGCCAGTTATCATAGCAACCCTCAAGCCCAGAAGCTTCTGGAGCAATTGGCTGTCAGGGAGGATCCAAAACAACGTTTCACTTTGGAGCAAGGGATTTTGCGATTCCGTGGGAGAATTTGGCTCGGGGGCACTACAGCTATGCAGCAGAAGATTATCTCTGCATTCCATGACAGCCCCATGGGCGGGCACAGTGGATTTCCAGCCACTTTCCGGCGGATACGACGTCTTTTTGCTTGGCCCAAGATGAAGGCGCACCTACGCGATGCGTCTTGGCCGCTGCTCGGTCTCGCCAACAAGCTAAACTCGACAGTCGGCATCCGGGCTTGTTGGAGCCCCTCCCAATTCCTCATCAGGCCTGGGACATGATCACCATGGACTTTATAGATGGCCTGCCACAGTCCGGGAAAGTCAATTGCATCTGGGTGGTCGTGGATAAGCGCATGAAATTTGCCCACTTCGCCTTTAGCTCATCCGTATACTGACCTCCAAGGTGGCACTTCTCTATATGACAAGCATCTACAGATTCACGGCTTCCGCGCTCCATTGTCTCGGATCGCGACCGGTGTTCACTACCACTTTTGGCGCGAGCTATTCAAGTCTGTGCACGAAGCTGCGATGAGCTCAGCCAACCACCCTCGGACGGACGGCCAAACGGAACGGGTGAACCAATGTCTAGAAACATATCTGCTATTTGCCGTCCATGCATGTCCGGCATACTGAGTCATTGGCTTCCTCTAGCACAATTCGGTACAACTCCTCGTACCACTCCGGCATTGGGATGTCACCATTTAAGGCAATGTTTGGTCATGAACCACGAGCTTGGGGCATCTCACCCACCGATGGCGCCCGTGCCGCTCTTGATCTGGCTAGAGTAAAGCGGTGATTCAAGACCTCCTACAAGCAAACATTTGCATCGAGCACGGCTGACATATGAAGTCACAAAGTGACAAACGCCGATCCCCAAGGACCTTCTCTGTGGGCGACCAAGTCTACCTCAAATTACAACCGTATATTCAAACATCGGTGGCCAGAAGAGCCAACCATAAACTGTCCTTCAAATATTATGGGCCATTCCAGGTGATCGCCAAGGTCAATGAAGCAGCTTACAAACTGGAACTTCCATCAGGCTCTCAAGTGCACCCAGTCTTCCACGTGTCTCAACTGCGGCACTGCCTTCGGACGGGTACGAACTCTTCCTTTGTACTTCCACGACTTCATCGACATCCCCGCCCGTTCACGGTGGCGCCCTACAACACCGTTGGCGCAAGAAGAATGGCTCAATGATCGAGCAAGTCTTGATTCGTTGGTCGAATCAAGCGGTTCTCGGCGACACCGTGGAAGACAAGCTCGCATTGCAGGCTCGGTTCCCTGGAGCAGAGGCTTGGGGGCAAGCCTCGTCGCAAGAAGGAGGGATGTCGGCGCCCCACACGCGTGAGCCACGCCTGTCGCCGACGAAGGGCCCGGCCGGCGGCGACTTCATTGCACTCGTCCTCGCCGAGACCGACCCGCACCAAGAAGCCCAACGAGCGCTACACTGGGCCTGAGTGGGCCCAGTAGGCCCAGCTGCGTCGATACTTAAGGAAGCGGCGACGAGAGGACCGGCATCCGGTGGATCACGAACCCTGGCGGCGGCACGAACCCTAGCTCTAACTGTTCTTTCCTTCCTCCCAAATTCGTGTATCTGAGATTGTAACCAAATCTAAGGATAGTCTACTGCCAATACATCTTCCACTGCTATCTATACCCTTACATTGGACTTGACGGATCTGAGGTCTCCGGACGTAGCGGTACTTAGCGTCTCATCGTGTATTTGTTTGTCGTAGTCGGATTTGACAAAAATGCACACCGGCTGCAGTCGTGGTACATGGCGGCAGAAAACACCCGGCGTGGGTACCCGAACTCGGCGTAGGTATGTTCTTCGGGGACGGCCTTGGAGCTTGCCAGCGTGGCTGCGGGCTGCTGTAGGCGAAGCAGGGGAGCGGCTGGGCCTGGCGCTGCGCCGTGTGCGTCAACGCACGGGGGCGGGAGGACGTGGACGAGCAAGACGAGCGCTCTGGCTCGATGCAGGGGAGCTGCGGGCGGTGACCTTGGTGCGGAGGTGACCCCTGGCAACGCGCGTATGGCGGGGACGAGAGGATCTGACCCAGCGCGGCCGGATCTGGCGGTCTCCGGTGATGAACGTAGCAGGGCGACGACGGGAGCTTGCGGGGACGCGGGGTCGCGATTGTGATGGCGGGCCGGATCGAGAGAGAGCTCGGGCGCTTGCTGCTCCGGCAGCTCGACAAGGAGGCAGGGCCGACCGCGGCAAGAGAGGAGGAGAGCGCATCGGCCGGAGTTCTGGAGCGGGCGGCGGCCGGAGGGAGAGGCCGAGGGATGGCGAGGCGCTTGGGGCGTGGCGCGGCTGGACGGCGCGGGCGCCGGAGGTGGCTCTCGGGGAGGCGCGGGGCGACGAGGAGGAGGCCGTAGGTGAGGGAGGCGCTCGGAAGTTGGCGAAGGGGCGGCGCGCCGGAGTTGGCCGTCCCGGTGGTGTTGCGGAGGCCGGGCGCGAGGCTCTGCTCCTCTCTGCGTGCGGCGGCACAGGAGGAGGACGATGGGGAGAGGAGATCGGGCATGAGCGAGAGAGGAATGGCGGCGCACGTTTTTTTTATGAATCTTGCTGTCTTTATTGATTCATGACAATGTTCATAGATACACGACTTAAATCATAAGGAGTTGCCCAACCAAACATGTCTACCTATCTCTAGATTACAAGCAAATTTAGCGAGATTGTGAGCTTCGAAATTAAAATTCTTACGCTCAAACACAAAAGAACAAGACGTAAAATTATCCTTGCGATTCGTTATTTCATGTATAACAGCCGCATTGGGACCAGCTGTCCCTTCATTGATATCCTGCACCACACCTTGGCAATCCGATGCCACCCTGATATTCTGCTCGTGGAGATCTTTAGCCAACGCTAGAGCCTCCCGACACGCGTAAGTCTCCAAGATCATCGGGTCGCGTAAACCCCATATACCACCGCCGACGCGCCAAGATAGCTGTCATTTGAGTCACGGCAGATTGTAGCAGCAACTCTCACTCGCCTATTTCTTGATAGTGCCCCATCCACGTTAATTTTGTTTGAGCCAGACGGAGGTGGAATCCATTGACGCTGCTGCTCCCGTGCCGCCTGAACTTGTACCCTGGGCTCACATGCGATAGCTTGATGTAGCTCTTGAAGATAAGAGTCTACAAAGGAAACAGTCTGGTGTGGGTTTTGAAAAAGAGATTCATAAATCGCCTTGTGCCTTGCATACCACACGGCCCATAATGTGACACTCATCCTCGAGAAGCTCGCGTGGTCTAGTTCCTCATACAGCTCAAAAGGCCAATTCTTCGCGCTTGGCTCCATATTTGCCGTCATCTTGGACACAATGTTTTCATCTGTTAATGCCCAAACACATCTCGACATCGTGCAAGACAGGAGCGCATGTCTCCATGAGTCTTGGTAGCCACACAGAGGGCAAGTACTTTGAGTTGCCATGTTCCGTCTCTGAAGAACATCCGTAGTTGGTAT
The DNA here is from genome assembly GCA_021437245.1 of Aegilops speltoides. NCBI lineage: Eukaryota > Viridiplantae > Streptophyta > Magnoliopsida > Poales > Poaceae > Aegilops > Aegilops speltoides. The sequence continues at coordinate 259,526,161 of CM038144.1, read as the reverse complement.
AGAACAACGTGCTAGACGCCACAGAAATATTCTCACCTTTGATGGCACTTTCAGTTTCCATAGATTGCTCCAGGCATCCTCTTCTCTGGAGTTAGATGATGCACCACCTCTTCCTTCTAACCAAGCTTCTATCTGCACCTTTGTTGTGACAAGTAATTTGTACGCCGAGCTTACCGTGAACTTGCCCTTCCTGTCAGGATTCCAAGCCCAGAAATCCTCGGTGTTGTGAGTGGACACCGGTATCTTTAAAATAGCCTCTGCATCAAAGGGCAGAAAAACTGAACATATTAGGGGTTCATTCCATGATGCAGTAGCCGGATGCAATAGGTCAGAAACTCTCTCAGGCGGTGTCTGAACCAGCGATACAATCGGCCTCGGTGTTGTTTCTTTGGGTATCCAATTGTCCTCCCAAATACTAGTGGATCGCCCGTTCCTAATCCTTCTGATAACTCCTTGCTGCAGCACATCCCGGCCCTCAAAGATAGCACGCCAGATCTGTGATGGCCGAGACCCCAGCTCCGCCTCAAGGATTGTAGAGCTTGGGAAATAATATGCCTTCAAAATTTTTGCACTTAAAGTTTCTGGTTCCTGAAGGACTCTCCACGCTTGCCTAGCGAGTTGGGCTAGATTGAACAGTTCAAGATCTCTGAGGAGGAGGGGATTGATCGGGTTGAGGATAGGGTTAAGGAGGAGGTTGGCTTAGGTGGGTCTTGGGCCGCAGTAGAGAGGCAAAAATGCCAAGGAGGCCCAGCTAGCTGAACTGCTCCCTCTAATACTAATTTTCTCAGCAGAAAACTTGCAAAGAAAGAAAACGAAGGGTAGAGCTGGAACTCCAACAAGTGACATACTTTCCTGGAGACAAAAAAATATGGAGGATTTAATAAAACTTGTTGGAAAGAGGTTAGAAGATAGAAATTCAAATAAGTTTGAATGAAACTCAAACTATTTGAATTTGGAATCAATTTAAATGGAGACCAAATGATATGAGATTTTAACTGGTAACCGTGCATGAATAACATGACTTATGGGCAGAAGTGGAACATTTCTAGAGAAAGTAAAATTGCAACTCAGTTTCACGAAAAGGCTTTAAAGGAAGATTAGGAAGTTGAGTTGGATATGAAGGAAAGTTGAAGAATAGCGCAAATGTGTTATGCGTGATTCCAAGTTAATGGAATGATTTAATATAGCTCCCTAAATATTGGGAGGATATGTTATAAAGAGAAGTCACCCTTCCCTCGATTTAAATGGATCGAAGATCCATACAGTTTATTTAGAAGAGTTATAAAATTAATGATATGATGGCATGATGAAATGATGCAATGCAAGAGATGACATGAAGAATGCAACAAAGCAATTAAAACACATGGCGAAACTCGTAACACATGGAAGGCGTCAGGAGCGTCGGTCTCGGGCTGTTACACGTCACTAGTAATGCAGGCATCCAAGTTAGCATGAACTAGGTAATCAATAATGCCCTTTCCCATATAAGGGTAGAGTGCTTGCACATGTAGGGTTGGGACGGTCAACAAATCTTAAATCTAATATTTCTGTGTAAACAACACATATTGACTTGCTTCGGTGCACCACTTCTTCATCAAGTGGTAACCTAGTTCATCATTACCCATGGGCATTAGGGGCACCCGATGGGGTTCTCAAAGGATTGTAACTAAGAGATGATCATGTCATAGATGCAACCTTCATGAGTCAATATCAAGTATTTTTTCATCGCATCTCTAGCACAACGTAGAGCTACGAACATGCAAGTACCAATGGGAATTCATCAATGGAACGATTATATCAAACTCATATTCAACAACGTCATCATGCATACGAAAAATTTATCGAGGAACGAGAGGGGTGAATCATGGTCAAAGGGCTGCTTGCCTGGCTCCACAATGTCTTCAATCCTTCTGGTCCATCTCCGAGTATTCCGTCTACTTTGTCAACTCACATCGGAAACAATCACAATAAGCAACACAATAAGGCAAAAATGAAAGTGCTCTAAAAATGTGAGTTGGACTTTTCTAGGATACCTCTGGTCATATGAAAAATGACCAAGGTGTTTTCATTGGAATTGGATCAGTGGATATTGCTGAACATTACAATCTGATGGAATCAAGGGATTTAATGGATTTGCAAGAAGTGCATAGAAACATCATTTTGAAAAATTAGAATAGGCAGCCATTTAGCAAATGATGATTTTAGAAGCATCTAGGATTTGGTTTCACTGGATTTGGAGTCCAAACGATTTTCCTATGAATTTGCAAAGTTGGCATTATATGGAGAAATGGACCAATTTTTTATGATGTAGTGAAAGCATAAGGAAAATGTTCATAAACTAGGTTATGATCTTATAAGTGTCTACTAATTTGAACCAATGGATTTGGATCAAATATGGGCTCTCTGTGATTTTCTAAAATTTATCACAGAGATGGAAAATTGGGTTTTGATAAATATTGGTGAAGAGAAAGTTTCTGGAAAAATGTGCAAATAGCACCATGTCATAGAGAATTGTAACACCCCGAGAATCATGCTACAGTAATCCCCTCTAAATGATGCCTTGTCATCATTGTTACTGTTGCTAATCTCACTTTGATTCTATTCCAGTCCAAATCTCAATTTCAAATTAAAGTCAAAATTCTAAATTGCTCAAACATGAAAACTAAAATGTTCATCATGTGGCAAATATCCTTTTGACAATATTGGTGGTGAACCAACATTTTTGCAAAGTGTTTAAATGCCCTAAGCTAAATAAAACAATGGTAAAACATTGTTTAAATGCCTTTTTTGTTTTATAAAAATGCTAAGCTAATTTAGTTAACTACCAAACTAATTGTGGCGGTAGTCTACATTATAATAATAATTTAGGTTCAAGCTTTGTATTTTATAAAACTATTTTGCCCTTTGATTTTTAAAAGAAAACAAAGAAGTTAAAAAAAAGGAAAAGCCCCCCTCAATCGGGCGATTGGCCCGGTAGCCACCGCCCCCCTTGGTCCTCGGCCCACATGACCGACCAGTCGACCAACTCCCCCCGCGTCGTCTTCATTGTGCGGGCGGCCGAGCGCCGTGCTCGTGGTCGCCGCCCGACCGCTCGCCGCCCACGCCCAGCAACGCCGAGGATAAGGACGAGCCCTCCCTCGACCTCGTCCTTGTCGGCCCCCCCCTCCCAGCAGATATTTTTCCTCTCCCTCAGATCCCTCCTCGTTCTCCCCCTCGTTCCCCATCGAAGCACGAACGCGGTCGCCGCCGTCCCCCGCTCGATCCCGCGGCCATCGTCACCTCTCCGCCGCCACACCGTGCCACAACGACGCGCCTTCCTCGACTACTCCCTCTGCACCAACCGGAGCAAGAAGGGAGCCACCGCAGCGAGCCCGGCAACCTCTTCTTCCCCTACGGCCGTCTTCGCCTTTGTCGCTGATTCGTTGCCGTCGGTCTTCCCCGAGCACGCTGCCGTCCTCCTACAGCCTCTACGTGAGCTTCTCCCCCTCCTCCCCCTTTCCTTTCGCTCTCGCGCGCCCTAGCTTAGCTTCGCTTCGCCGTCGCCCGAAGCGTTGCCGCCAACGAGCTCGACGCGGGCTATGGTCGCCTTCACATACGGCCGAGCGCCGCATCGTGCTCCTGGGGTTCCCAGGGGCCCAACACGCGCGTCCGCTGCTCTCGCTGATGCCCCGTAGCCCGATCCCCGCCAACGCCCATTTCGGCCGTCCGCCCCGCTCGACACCGTCGTCGTTGCAGCCCGCACCCGCCCGAGCCAAGGCCACAGTTTTATGCGCCACTCCTAAAGCGTCCGAACGAGCCCGGCCGAGCTCGAAACGGCCCCTTGTGGCGATTCTCCGGCGAACTCCCGAGCCGCGCCGCCGCGATCTGCGTCGCCGGAGCATCACTGTCGGCCACGCCGACGTGGCGGCTTTAGCCCCGCCCCACAGGGTCCTTTGCCGATGGGGCCCCTGGCCCCTGTTGACCGATTGACTGGTCGACTATCTTGTGGGCGAGGACCGATCAGCGGCGTCTTGGGCCCCACCGCTTAATCCTCTAACTAAAACAATTTAATAATTAAAACTAATTAGTGTAGTTAATTAGACACTGACAGGTGGGCCCAGAAATTTTACTAACTAAATTTAGATTAGTTTGAACTCTGTTTAACCCACTGTCTATGACAGGTGGGCCCCTCATGTCAGTTTTGACCAGTCAATTGGTCTGTTGATTGCTGACATCACACGTACGTCATGCTGACGTCATTTTCCGTTTCTGTTAATTTAAATAAATCCAGAAAATGGTTTAGTCTTTGAATAATCATAGAAAATAAACCGTAACTCGGATGGAAATGTTTTCTACATGAAAGTTCCTTAGAAAAATCCAACGAATCCGAATATGTGGTCCGTTCATCTGTCACATGCCCCTAGCATGTTGAACATGGAACTTTCCCCCTCTGGTCATCTATCTGACACAGGTCCGGAACCGGGAAAACATTCCCGGTTGACTTCCCCCTTCGCCGGTATCGTGTAGCACCGCGTTAGAACACGTCTAGCTCTGCATGTTGTCCTGTTATGCACTTGATTGCTATGTATTTACTATTTCTCCCCCTCTTCTTTCCGGTAGATCCAGGGCGGTTGCCGATGCCTTTGTGTTCGACTACGTCACCGACGACCCTCCTTGTCTGAGCAACCAGGCAAGCCCCCCCTTTTGATCATCCCGATATCGCCCATTCCATTCTCTCATGCTTGCATTAGATTTTGCTACTGTAATTGTTTGCTCCTATTTTGATGCATAGCCTGCTTTTGTATCTGCTGTTGTACCTTACATGCTTATCCTAAACTGCTTAGTATAGGTTGGTTAGTGATCCATCAGTGACCCCCCACTTGTCCTTGTTGCCCCTGCTTCATCATCGACGACTCGATCTACGTGATCGAAGACCAGGCCCCGACACCGCACATCACTTCCCCTTAGTTGCTCAACACTCTTTGGGTTACTATCGAGTACCGAGGGTGAACCTCTTGACGCCGATGTTAACCCTGTAGTGTAGTCATTCGATCGTGGTCATCGAGGGTGATTTCCTCCTTAACCACTTCGTCGACTACGACGTACAACCCCCTCAAGTGTGAACTTCGAGGGTGATTCCTCTTACGTTCACCTTGATGATTACATTGAGTGGAGTTCACCGAGGGTGATTCCTCGGGTTTTACCCTTGATGTTTAGACACACAGTTACTATGATTACTATGACTTTACACTGAACCATGTTACTAAAGACGGGTCCGCCCTAAGGGGTACCCGCGCGAGCATAATTGCGAGTGATGTGGAGTCGGGTTGACCTGGAAGGTGCCCGAGAGATAATTACGAGGCGTGGCCGGGCATTCTTAGCCCTTGCCGCAAGTCCTCGAGACGGGGCAACGGGGTCACATCTTTTGTGAGTCTCTGCATGTTACCGCGCGTTCCTAATCCACTACGATTTGGATATTTGATCCGAGGGGCCTATGGCCTGATAGCACTAACCATCACGTGGGCATAGTATGGGCTTTCTGCGTCATGTACATCAGCCGAAGCTTAATAGACGTCAGCGATGGAGCGGCGCGCGCCGGGTTGGACTGCGCAAGCACCTGCCTTGTTGAAGGAGGTAGCTAGGTCTGCTCACCGGCCGCCCACGCAACATGCAGGAGTTCCCGGGGTGATGGCCCATGACCCCTGGGGGCATAGGTTTAGTCCGGCATGCTTGACCTCTCTATTAAGCCTAGGTCGGGTTGCGGCGTATTGTTTGGCGAGGCGGGCATGACCAGGAAAGTGTGTCGGCGGAGTTAATCGGCGTGGTGGGTAAGTTGGTGCACCCTGCAGGAAGAAAACATCTATCGATAGCTTTGTCCTATAGTAGCGGACACTTGGAGTTGTATCGATCGATACAACTAGAACTGGATACTTGTGATGAGAATTGGATTGTGATGAGGTGATAACCGGATAGTATGGCTCTGGGATTGCTTTCTCGCAGGGAGTCGAGAAAGGGTCTCTGGCCGAGGTTGATAACACTACTACTACTTTACTTTATGCTACTCTACTCCCTCTGTTTCTTTGCAAGATGGTGGTTTCGGAAGATGCTAGTCTTCGATAGGACTAGGCCTTCTCTCTATTCTGGCATTTCTGCAGCCCAGTCCACATATACAGCCCCTCTTTGATAATGTTGCATATGTAGTGTAGATCCTTGCTTGCGAGTACTTTGGATGAGTACTCACGGTTGCTTTGCTCCCCCTTTTCCCCCTTTCTTCTTCTTTCCGGTTGATGCAACTAGATGTCGGAGCCCAGGAGCCAGATGCCGCCGCTGATGTCTGCTACTACGTGGAGACCGTCGACGACCAGGAGTAGTTAGGAGGCTCCCAAGCAGGAGGCCTTGCCTTTTCGATCGATGTTGCTTTTGTGCTAGCCTTCTTAAGGCAAACTTGTCTAACTTATGTCTGTACTCAGATATTGTTGCTTCCGATAACTCTTGTGTATTCGAGCTTATGTATTCGAGCCCTCGAGGCCCCTGGCTTGTAATATAAAGCTTGTATTATTTTATTTTGTGTCTAGAGTTGTGTTGTGATATCTTCCCGTGAGTCCTTGATCTTGATCGTACACACTTGCGTGTATGATTAGTGTATGATTGAATCGAGGGCGTCACAAGTTGGTATCAGAGCCGACTGCCTGTAGGTAGCCCCCTTCCCAACTCCTTGGCCGAAGTTGAGTCTAGTCATTGAAAAACTTTTACTAACATTGGCTGTGTGTCTTACGGGCCCACGTCGCCATTGGGTGGTATTAGGATCTTTTACTCCTCGTCTATGCTCTCGGAATCTGATCTCTCTTCTATTTCGGGTTAAAGATTTTACTAACTCTGACTCTAGGATCTCGTAACCACTTCCTCCCGGAGAGCCCCTTCACTACAGATGATCGCTTGCTTCGCCAGAAGATTCTGCAGATACTCCTCAATGTTTTCTCGAGACCCTTGTGCCCTTCGCCGTTGCATTTCCCTACCACCGATAAATCCCCATGGATAACTACATACACTTGTCATTCATACAATCATTCCTTGTTGCTCTTGTTATTTCAAGATGCCATAAAATACTCTCCGTTGCCCCGATAATCCTTTGAGCTTACTGCCTTGCAGTTCTTTACCACATGAATACCCCTACGGATAATTACTCGCACTTATCGAGTATCTGTTCATCCCCAGTTGTTCGTATGCTTCATAAGATTCTCTGAAATACTATTCGATCTTCCGAGAATCCTCTTCAAACTATGGCTCAGCAATTACTTGTCTGCTTACATGATGGATGCTTCTCATATGTCTAGCAATATTCATTAGTATCATTTGACACCGTCATTTTTGTTCCTATTGATTCAACATGTGAGCGAATGCGCGCAATCATCAGTTGATCCTTTTAAATGATCTTTCCGGCTCAGACGTCACTCCGGACATGAGCTGGTTCTCGGGAAACCGACCTTAAATTGATTGTCGATCTATATTTATTCAACTTACTTGTCTTTTGATCAGAGTGTCTGCTTCTGATCTTCTAATTTGGAAATAATAATTTCCTTCATTAAGAATCAAATTTTTCAGATGTTTCTATATTCCAATGCCTTTGCATTCTTTGCTTCTTCTGATTGAGTACTGATACTCAAATCAGATCCATTGAGGACCGTTGAATCCTTTGTTGGATTATTATCCGACAATTTCCTTCATATTCAAAATTTTGTGCGCTCTTCCCCTGATACATATTGCCTTTGGTAAATTGTATTCTCTGCTTTGTCAACCATGCTCTGCTTCCGAGCTTGAGTTAATTACCTCTAAAGTGTTTGCAAATGTTCCTAAGATGCCCCGATGGGTTGAACTAATGCTTTCCCTAATTTGTGTAACCCGGAAATTTCTATGGGTCATACTCTACCGGTGTTACGCCGGATAAAGATTTTCTACACTACAACTTCGTCAAAAGTGAGAAGTAAATGAGAGGTTATGCATTGAAGAAGTGGGAGTCGACCTTGAACTTTATGTTCACGCCCATGGAAACGATGTAGATCCTATCATGTAAGCTTCTTGCAATAATAACTTCCTTGACATAATATCATCCGGTCTCTGGGATTTGATCTTTTGCAATCATGGTCCTGGCCATATTGATATTCTTTGATTCCTTTTCTCGGACAAGTTAAAGCACTTGTCTTCTGCAGACCAATGCATCTCCGCAACCTCTATTTTGATCTACCTCGAGTATTGCCCCCTGTTATCTCGAGGATATTGTGTCATTGCACTACCTCTTATGAATTCTCATTGGAATTATACTCCATCACTTCATTCATAGCCTGATCGGCTATATCATTATCGAGCTATTTTTAACTGTGCTACCCGGTCCTTCTTCCCGGAGCACAACTCCTGACGACGAGCTAAGCTTGCGTCGATCTTTCGCATCCTATCATTTCATCTCGAACAACAATTTGGATTTCGAGCTTGTGTCGAATCCGTGGTTCTCATAGCCTTTTACTTCATCCTTCCTTTTGCTTAATGTCGCGCTGCTCGATGGCATCTTCATAGAGTCTCTCAACAAAATTTGTCGTGATCACCGTCAACATTTTGACTTCTTCCAGGATATCAATCGAATTCATGGTGATAAATACCATCCTTGCCCCTCGATGATTTGAAATATCATCGACAACATTCTTGCCTTCCCCAACACAAACTTGTTCATATAATTTTGGAAATACATCCTTTTGACATCTTTGATGGATTGTTCTTTGAGCCGTCGGCCACACCCTCATCTTTTCCTTGCTGAAATTGTATGACTTATTTTGTAAGTTGTTTCCGATGGATCCTTTGTGTATCCGAAGTCTGACATTTCCCTGATGACCATGTCAATGCTATCTCGAAGCATGTCTATGGTACTTTGATTTTCAACAAGAACATTGAAGCCCAATGCTAAATGTTTCCTGCTCAATTATCCAAACACCGCTGTATAATGTCATGAAAATTCTTCCCCTTACCTACAAAGTTTTCTACATTATATCATGTCATGGATATTATGCTCTGCTTATCCTTGGGAAGGATATACCCTTGAATTATGTTGAGATATGTGTTTAAACATATATTTCCTTTCCATTGTTCTGTTTAACCTGATGATCACATTTTCTTTTCCATTGGTTTGTTTAACCTTTACGGTGTTCCATATGATCTAGCAGTAATATTCGCTGCTTATGTAAACTTCTCAGTGTACAATTCTGTCAGAAAGACCCTGTTACTTTTGTTGATGACATTCCAGTAACCATTGATGGACGAGAACTTTGCCTACTGGTCCGCCTCGTTCAACGAGCAGGAAAATGGTTCTCTTCGTCCCTCGCCCGTGGTACCGATGTTGTTGGCAACATAACTGACAGTCTATCATCTGGCATGCGTTGCTATCGGCTCCCATCTGCTTTTAACCCACATGGTGGGCCCATAACCCACAGTTCCACAGGATTGAAACCTGACTCTCCTGTATATCTTTGATTCTGAAATATTCTTGCATTTGGCTTCGTATCATGTCACGAGCCACCTTCCGAGAGATGATCTATTCCCGATGCTCTGAACCCCTTTCTCTCACTCTGTTCAGGTATCAATCATTTGTCCATTCGGTTGAAACTTTCTATTGTACCTTCATACTTTGCTCTCGATGTTTTATTACGTTTCAACTCGAGAGATACTTCTACCTCTTTCCCTGAATTTTTCACTAGATAATTAACCCTTTATGTGTCAGTTCTCCTGAAGTTACTCTTTACTTCCCTACTTAAATCTCGGGACGAGATTTCTTGTAGTGGATGAGATTTGTAACACCCCGAGAATCATGCTACAGTAATCCCCTCTAAATGATGCCTTGTCATCATTGTTACTGTTGCTAATCTCACTTTGATTCTATTCCAGTCCAAATCTCAATTTCAAATTAAAGTCAAAATTCTAAATTGCTCAAACATGAAAACTAAAATGTTCATCATGTGGAAAATATCCTTTTGACAATATTGGTGGTGAACCAACATTTTTGCAAAGTGTTTAAATGCCCTAAGCTAATTAAAACAATGGTTAAAACATTGTTTAAATGCCTTTTTTGTTTTATAAAAATGCTAAGCTAATTTAGTTAACTACCAAACTAATTGTGGCAGTAGTCTACATTATAATAATAATTTAGGTTCAAGCTTTGTATTTTATAAAACTATTTTGCCCTTTGATTTTTAAAAGAAAACAAAGAAGTTTAAAAAAAAGGAAAAGCCCCCTCAATTGGGCGATTGGCCCAGCTAGCCATCGCGCCCCCTTGGGCCTCGGCCCACATGATGACTTCAGGCCGACCAACTCCCCTCCGCGTCGTCTTCCTTTGCGGGCGATCGAGCGCCCGTGCCGTGGTCGCCGCCCGACCGCCTCGCCGCCCACGCCGCCTTGGCAACGCCGGGATAAGGACGACCCTCCCCTCGACCTCGTCCTCGTCAGCCCCCCCCCCCAGCAGAGATATTTTTCCTCTCCCTCAGATCCCTCCTCGTTCTCCCCCTCGTTCCCCATCGAAGCACGAACGCGGTCGCCGCCGTCCCCCGCTTGATCACGCGGCCATCGTCACCTCTCCGCCGCCACACCGTGCCACAACGACGCGCCTTCCTCGACTACTCCCTCTGCACCAACTGGAGCAAGAAGGGAGCCACCGCAGCGAGCCCGGCAACCTCTTCTTCCCCTACGGCCGTCTTCGCCTTCGTCGCTGATTCGTTGCCGTCGGTCTTCCCCGAGCACGCTGCCGTCCTCCTACAGCCTCTACGTGAGCTTCTCCCCCTCCTCCCCCTTTCCTTTCGCTCTCGCGCGCCTCCTAGCTAGCTTCGCCGCCGTCGCCGAAGCGTTGCCGCCGACGAGCTCGGCGCTGCGGGCTATGGTCGCCTTCACATACAGCCGGCGCCAGATCGTGCTCTGGGGTTCCGGGGCCCAACACGCAGCGTCCGCTGCTCTCGCCGATGCCCCGTAGCCCGATCCCCGCCAACGCCCGTTTCGGCCGTCCGCCCCGCTCAACACCGTCGTCATTGTAGCCCGCACCCGCCCGAGCCAAGGCCACAGTTTTATGCGCCACTCCTACCGCGTCCGAACGAGCCCGGCCAAGCTCGAAACGGCCCCTTGTGGCGCTTCTCTGGCGAACTCCCGAGCCGCGCCGCCGCGATCTGCGTCGCCGGAGCATCACCGCCGCCCGCGCGACGGCGTGGCTGGCGACCCCCCCACAGGGTCATCGCCGATGGGGCCCCTCGCCCCTGTTGACGATTGACACTGGTCGACAATCTCGATCTGGGCAGACCCGCCAGCGGCGTCGGGCCCCACCGCTTAATCCTCTAACTAAAACAATTTAATAATTAAAACTAATTAGTGTAGTTAATTAGACAGCGGCAGTGGGCCCGAAGTTTTACTAACTAAATTTAGATTAGTTTGAACTCTGTTTAACCCATCGTCTATGACGGTGGGCCCCTCATGTCGGTTTTGACCGATCAATTGGTGCATTGACTCGCCGACGTCGCACGTCGTCATCTTGGCGTCATTTTCGTTTACATTAATTTAAATAAATCCGAGAAAATGGTTTAGTCTTTGAATAATCATAGAAAATAAACCGTAACTCGGATGGAAATGTTTTCTACATGAAAGTTCCTCAGAAAAATCCAACGAATCCGAATATGTGGTCCGTTCATCTGTCACATGCCCCTAGCATGTTGAACATGGAACTTTCCCCCTCTTGTCATCTATCTGACACAGGTTCGGAACCGGGAAAACATTCCCGGTTGACTTCCCCCTTCGCCGGTATCGTGTAGCACCGCGTTAGAACACGTCTAGCTCTGCATGTTGTCTGTTATGCACTTGATTGCTATGTATTTACTATTTCTCCCCTCTTCTTTCCGGTAGATCCCGAGGCGGTTGCCGATGCCACTATGTTCGACTCGTCACCGAGCGACCCTCCTTGTCCGAGCAACAGGCAAGCCCCCCTTTGATCATCCCGATATCGCCCATTCCATTCTCTCATGCTTGCATTAGATTTTGCTCTGTAATTGTTTGCTCCTATTTTGATGCATAGCTTTGCTTTTGTATCTATTTGTTGTACCTTACATGCTTATCCTAAACTGCTTAGTATAGGTTGGTTAGTGATCCATCGGTGACCCCCACTTGTCCTTGTTGCCCTGCTTCATCATCGACGACTCGATCTCGTGATCGAAGACCAGGCCCCGACACGCACATCACTTCCCTTAGTTGCTCAACACTCTTTGGGTTACTATCGAGTACCGAGGGTGAACCTCTTGACGCCGATGTTAACCCCGTAGTGTAGTCATTCGATCCTTGTCATCGAGGGTGATTTCCTCCTTAACCACTTCGATCGACTGTCGTGCAACCCCCTCAAGTGTGAACTTCGAGGGTGATTCCTCCTACGTTCACCTTGATGATTATATTGAGTGGAGTTCACCGGGGGTGATTCCTCGGGTTTTACCCTTGATGTTTAGACACACAGTTACTATGATTACTATGACTTTACACTGAACCATGTTACTGAAGACGGGTCCGCCCTAAGGGGTACCCGCGCATGCATAATTGCGAGTGATGTGGAGTCGGGTTGACCTGGAAGGTGCCCGAGAGATAATTACGAGGCGTGGCCGGGCATTCTTAGCCCTTGCCGCAAGTCCTCGAGACAGGGCAACGGGGTCACATCTTTCGTGAGTCTCTGCTTGTTACCGCGCGTTCCTAATCCACTACGATTTGGATATTTGATCCGAGGGGCCTATGGCACGATAGCACTAACCATCACGTGGGCATAGTATGGGCGTTCTGCGTCGTGTACATCAGCGAAGCTTAATAGGCGTCGTGACGGGCGGCCGCGCCGGGTTGGACTGCGCAAGCACTTTGCCTTGTTGAAGGAGGTAGCTAGGTCTCGCTCACCGCCGCCCACGCAAGCGTCTTGAGGAGTTCGGGTGATGGCCCATGACCCCGGGGCATAGGTTTAGTCCGCGTGCTTGACCTCTCTATTAAGCCTAGGTCGGGTTGCGGCGTATTGTTTGGCGAGGCGGGCATGACCTAGGAAAGTGTGTCCGGCGGAGTTAATCGGCGTGGTGGGTAAGTTGGTGCACCCTGCGGAAGAAAACATCTATCGATAGCCTGTCCTCTGATAGCGGACACTTGGAGTTGTATCCCGATCGATACAACTAGAACTGGATACTTGTGATGAGAATTGGATTGTGATGAGGTGATAACCGAATAGTATGGCTCTGGGATTGCTTTCGCAGGGAGTCGAGAAAGGATCTCTGGCCGAGGTTGATAACACTACTACTACTTTACTTTATGCTACTCTACTCCCTCCTGTTTGCTGCAAGATGGTGGTTTCCAGAAGATGCTAGTCTTCGATAGGACTAGGCCTTCTCTCTATTCTGGCATTTCTGCAGCCACATCCACATATCTGACCCCTCTTTGATAATGTTGCATATGTAGTGTAGATCCTTGCTTGCGAGTACTTTGGATGAGTACTCACGGTTGCTTTGCTCCCCCTTTTCCCCCTTTCTTCTTCTTTCCGGTTGATGCAACCAGATGTCGGAGCCAGGGCGGATGCCACCGCCGATGTACGCTACTACGTGGAGACCGTCGACGACCAGGAGTAGTTAGGAGGCTCCCAAGCAGGAGGCCTTGCCTTTTCGATCGATGTTGCTTTTGTGCTAGCCTTCTTAAGGCAAACTTGTCTAACTTATGTTTGTACTCAGATATTGTTGCTTCCGCTAACTCTTGTGTATTCGAGCTTATGTATTCGAGCCCTCGAGGCCCCTGGCTTGTAATATAAAGCTTGTATTATTTTATTTTGTGTCTAGAGCCCGTGAGTCCTTGATCTTGATCGTACACATTTGCGTGTATGATTAGTGTATGATTGAATCGAAGGCGTCACAAGAATGAATTTAGGAATTAATAGAAATTTGAATCATCAAATTTGGAGTCGGAATGAATTTTCTATGGATTTTACAATGTCTCTGGAAAAAGAAAAGGTGAAGGGGTTATACCTAGATGGGCCTAAGTTACGCACCGAGTGCAACTTACCTGGGCAGCACACTGGGCCTCGCCCAACTCCTCGTGTGCGCCTGCTGGGAGGCCACGTCGAAGGCACATTTGCGGGAGGGCGCCTCCTAGCCGGGCAATTGGATTGGACCAAAGTCGTCTTGACTTAACCTGACTGGTGGGCCGGCTTGGCCGGCACACCCCCTGACAGGCAGGGCCATCTGCTAGCTGGCGGGGCGGTCGTCCCCTACCTCGCGCCTGAGGTAAAGGAGCGACAGGGGAGGGGAAGCCAAGCGCTCGCCGGCGCCCGTTTTGGTGGCTCCAGCCACCTCCGGCGACCGTCCGGACACCGGAGAAGTCAGGAGGATGGACCGCTCCCACCTGGAGGTCCCATTTCCTTCGCGGAGTGCCGAAGCAAACAAGGTTTTGGCCGCAGCGGGGACAGGCGATGGCAAGGTTTAGCACGGCGAGGCAAACACGTGGAGGAGGGGATGGAGCGCGGGTTAGTTTGAGGTGGTGATGAGAGGGTGCTGGAGGAGTTGGTGGAGGCGGAGGGGCTCGAGGTTGTGCGAATTTGAGCGGAGGCCAGGGCGGAGGCTTTGCCCATTGACGAGGTTAGAGAGCTCGAGAGAGAGAGAGAAAGGTTTGGACCGGGAGGCTTCTGGGAAGAGAGGGAGTGAACAGCGCCAAGAGAGAGGTGAGGGGAGGCTTTATATTGGGGAGGTGCCGGTGCACGGTGAGCAACGTCCACGGACGCACTCGGGCAAGCTCACGGAGGGAGAAGGAGGGCGAGGGAGGAGGGACCCTATAGCATGGCGTGTCGAGGACGTCGAGGCGGTCTTGGGGACACGATCCCAGTGCCCAAGGTCGACGGGGATCCTCGAAATGGGCGTGCTACAGTGCAGGAGTGCACTATGGCGTGCTAGAGACCACGACCACGGCATGCCATGGCATTTTAATAGTGCCATGGGCATGTCCTCTAGTGTTTCAGGGTTTTGGGGGTGAGTAAACAACACAGAGATGGCCTTGGATGCCCCGGTGAACCGCTGGAAGAGAGGTGGGGTTGAGAGAAGGAACAGTGATTGTCCAGAGAAGAAAAATGGGGTTTTCACCCATTATTGATCTAGGGGCAAGAAAAACTTACTGGAGGTAGAAGAGGACTAGGAGAAGCTCTGGTAAAAAGTTGAGCTTAAGAAGAGCAAGGACAGAGGTGAAACAACAATTTTGGAAAATCACCAGAAGGTGTTTGATGGTGTTTTGTGCAAGCAAATGGATTCCACTTGACATGAGAATTAACAGGATCAAATGTAATATAGAAATGAGGTCGATCACCAAATTTGAGCTCATTTGAATAAAGTTAACAATATAACTTTGGTAAACCCTAGAAATAAATAGAAATGACTTTTCCAAGATTTAGACATGCAAATGTTTTATCCGTGATGCACAACTTGGTGTAGTGTCATCGTTTGGAGATTTGAGCATGTACACAAAATTTGTGATGAAAAGGAACAAAGTTGGCAATGTAGAGTTGTTCAAATTTGGTTCTGGACAGAGAAGGTTTTGGGGCACTTTGATCAATATATCCTTCCCTACAACTTCTACCATTTGGTATATATGCATAATTATACCATTTAACCATGTGCACCAAGTTTGAGAGAGTTTGGGAATGTTTGGCAATGTGAAGTTGCCCAAACTTCAAAATGGACAGAAGTAGTTTTGAGGGGATTTCATGATGTTATCTTGTTCTCCAAGACATTAGACTGGGCAAGATCACCAACTAGGGAATTTGTGACATGCTAGAATTTTCTTGGAATTTATAGAGAAAAATTCCTTTGTAAATATTTCAAAAGCTTGAAATATCCAGGAAGGGTTTTTGAGGGATTTGAACAATATTTTGAACATGACCATGTGTTGAAACTCATATATATGGACAATATATGTCCATTGAGCTTCCCTAAATTTTATCAAATATTTTTGAAACGGTAAAAAAATTGAACCTATAAAAGACCCTTTCTGGCCTAAAGAAAAAGCCTTTAAATAAAATAGGAAATGACTTTTAAAATAATATTTTTGTTGTTTTTGGGAGTCCCATATCTAATAGCAGTCAAATATAATTTTTGAAAGATTTGTCACACCCTCTTGTAGTTCAAGTCTCAATTCAGGGGGTTTTGAAAACCTAATTTAGAAAATACTTTTTGGCCAAATTATTTTCTAAGAAAATACTATTCTGTTCTATACATACGACATGATCATTGGACAAAGTGTTGGATCAAGGAGAAGGAGTGTAAGAGTTGGAGGATTTATTTGAGTTTTTGAGCACTTGCAAACAAATCAAAAATCCAATCAAGCAAAGTTCAAAACACTCAAAAGTTTTTGTCAAACCATATTTTAGCATGATTATTAACTTAAGTGTAGTGGCATGAAAATCAGGGTGTGACACATCCCGGCATGACGGCTCATAGGGGTCCAGTGTCACCATCGGAATAGCCCCCAAGCCCGCTGTCTTGAGGCTGATAGATCGATTCTGTCTCTCCGGTCGAGGACTCATCACCTGAGTAGATGAGAGTCTCTCCTCCAGATACCGAATCCTCCACAAGATCCGTGCTATGCGCGAAACTGACAAAAACACACTTCTGGCTGGGTTGAACCAAGGTTGGTTGTGTGCGCCGAGCCGACTCGATGAGGTCGATGGAGGTGTCCGGCTCAGGATCAGATCCGCAGATCCTTCTGATGAAGACATGAATTCCGCTGAAGGGGACCCAGTACCCGTACTCGATTGAGTCGGCCTCGAGGCCCCAGCCGGCATCGTCGATGTAGAGATTGCCACGATGACTGTTGGTCATCCTACCAATGGCGTGTCCCTCGATCCCTGGGAAAGAGCCCTTGAAGAACTTGAAACCATCGTGCGCTGGCCCCATGGTGGGCGCCAACTGTCGTGGTTTTGTCACGGTAGAAGCCCTCATGAAAGGACTTAGATGCGAGGCCATGGCTACATCGATTAGCTTAAAGGAGTTTAACGGGATGAGAGACACGAGTATACACTGGTTTGGCCCCTCATGATCGAGGTAAAAGCCTACGTCCTGCTTTGTGTTGTATTGATTGAGTATCGATTACAAGGGAGCGGAATCGTTTAACCTCGTTATCGATCGATTATAACTTAGGTTTACCCGCTGCATGGACTCGCCTTTATATACATAGGTCGATGCCCTAGGCTTACAAGAGTCCAGGTCAGGTCATATTCTGCGACCGAACCTGGTTCTAAATCACCTTGCCTTGTTAGGCAAGTCGCCGCTGGGTGGCTTACTGCCTCCGGGTCACGTGCCACCCCCGGGTCATGGGCCTTTAGTTGGCCCGCCTTGTAAGCGGCCTCCACGCTCTCAGGTCTTGGCTTCTTTGGCTTGCCTAAGCTTCATTACCGAGTCACCAACAGTGTAAACCGGCCCCTCCTGGTCGGTCACACCATGGGGTTATATCCCCAACAGGTGGTGTTGCAAGTTTACTCAAAATAGAGGGTGAATCAAGTGCAGAGCCAAATGACAGTTCCTTACTTCCCCTCGTTTTAGAGGGAAATATTTTTGTATTGGTATCCTTCAGATTCTTCGTAGTGATAAATAGATAATAATCCCAAGTGGCTCAAAAAATATAGCTTTGATCCGCAGCAACGGTGCCACAAAAAGGTCTCGATAACCCACAAGTATAGGGGATCGCAACAGTTTTTGACGGTACAGTATTCAACCCAAATTTATAGATTCGACACAAGGGGAGGCAAAAAATAATTGCAAGTATTAGCAGCTGAGTTGTCAATTCAACCACACATGGAGATTAAATATCTGCAGCAATATGATCAGCAAAGTAGTATGATAGTTTTGATAGTAGTGGTAACAATAATAGTAACGGTAAAAGTGATACCAATGATTTTGTAGCAAGTGTAAAAGTAACAACGGCAGTAGTAACTTAGCAGGAACAACATATGGAAAATTCATAGGCATTGGATCGGTGGATTCATTGGATGATATTCATCATATAACAATCATAACCTAGGGCGATACAAAACTAGCTCCAGTTCATAAATATAATGTAGGCATGTATTTTGTAGTCATACATGCTTATGGAAAGAAATTGTATAACATCTTTTGTCCTACCCTCCCGTAGCAGCGGGGTCCATAAGGAAACTAAGGGATATTAAGGCCTCCTTTTAATAGAGAACCAGAACAAAGCATTAACACATAGTGAATACATGAACTCCTCAAACTACGGTCATCACCGGAAAGTATCCTGGTTATTGTCACCCTGGGGGTTTACGGATCATAACACGTAATAGGTGAATATGACTTGGAAGATCGAATCTAGAACATAGATATAATGGTGAAAACATAAATGGTTTAGATCTGAAATCATGACACCCGGGCCCAAAGTGACAAGTATTAAGCATGGCAAAGTCATAACAACATTAATCTCAAAACATAATGGATACTAGGGGTCAAGCCCTAACAAAACTAACTCGATTACATTATAAATCTCATACAACTCCTCACCGACCAGCGAGCCTATGAGGGAATTACTCACTCCCGTTGAGGAACATCATGGAATTGGCGATGAAGGAGGGTTGGTGATCATGAAGATCGAAGATCCCCCTCTCCGGAGCCCTGAATGGACTCCAGATCTGGAGTACCAATGAAGAAGAGGAGGTGGGGGCGGTTCCGTATCGTGAAACACGATGAAACTTCCTCCGTGATTTTTCTCTCCAAAAAACAGGATTTTATAGAGTCAGAATCAAGGTCTACAGGGCAACCAGGTGGGCACAACCCACCTGGGTGCGCCAGGAGGGGGTAGCGCGCCCTGGTGGGTTGTGCTCAATTAGGGTGCTCTAGTATTTTTCTTTTATTACAAAATAATTCTCCAAAAAGTTTCGTTCCATTCCGAGAACTTCTATTTCTGCACAAAAACAACACCATGGTAGTTCTGCTGAAAACAACGTCAGCTCGGGTTAGTTTCATTCAAACCAACCAAATTAGAGTCCAAAACAAGAGCAAAAGCGTTAGGAAAAGTAGATATAACGGAGACGTATGAGGGATATTTTCATATCTCTCAGATCCCTTCCGTAAGCCCCTGTTTTTTCCTCAAGATCTGTTTAATTATTAAACTAAGTTTTAAAAGGAGAAAATTAATGAGGAGAGACTTACCTGAAGGCCAGCCGAGCCAGAGTCCACCCAGCCCACCTGCCACTTGCCTCTTCCAGCCCAGCGCACCTCAGCCCACTTGCCTCTTCACCATAGCCCAGCCCGTTTGCACTGATCCTCGTGTTTTCTTATTCTTCTTGTTGTACGACAGCGCATCAACAATAGGCACGTCGATCATGCCCTTGATTTTTTTGGAAATGGAGGCTTGGCCCCGGCCTCTGCATCAAAATGATGCATGCAACCATCTTATTTAAGAAGTCTTGAAGCAGCCCAAAGTCTTAAAAGTATTACAGCTCGCAAGCGGAGCGAAAAAAGAAAAGAAAATTAAATGCTCAATATTACAATCGATATGACAATGTAAAGGACAAGCTCCCTAGACTCCTATCCTGTTATGCAACCACCATCCAAACTGGTTGAATATAGCCCGTGCTACCATTTCCCACTAGTTGCACCCAGTAACCAAAGGCTCCCTGGAGTCCGTAGGAGTGAGTAAGGACCACATATGTGTCCATGCGATAGCTCTGAAGATGACCTGCAAGAAAGTTAAAGTATGTTGTGTATTAAAAATTATATCATTCCTGCAATTCCATATAGCCCATGTAAGCACACATATTCCAATCCGAATACGAGTCGCCGTAATATGTTCAACCCCAGCTAACCACATTCCAAATAACGATTCAATGTCCACTGGAGGAGTGATTTTAAAGGCTATATGGATCATTCTCCAAAGCAATCTCGCGAGTGGGCACTATATGGATTGTTTCATCATGATCACAAAAAGAGCAACATGAACTACCTACCCACCGCCTCTTTATTAAGTTATCTTCGGTGAGGATCACTTGCTTGTGGACAAACTACATAAAGATTTTAATACGCAAGGGAACCTTAACCTTCCAAATATGTAGCGATCTCGAGATTAGTCCAGAATTAATTAGATCCATGTAGAAAGATTTCACCATAAACACCCCATTTCTAGCTAACTTCCAGTGCGTCGAATCAGATTGGTTGGATAATTGAACATCTATCAATCTTCGGACCAAGTGCAATCAGGCAGTCCATCGCTCACCAACTAACGCATGTCTGAACTGGATATTCAAGGGAGTCAATTGAAATACCGTGCCTACGTAATCCTCCTTACGTTACACAATGTTATATAGGGTGGGGTATTGTATGGCTAGTGGCGTCTCCCCTAATCACGTATCCTTCCAAAATCTTGTTTACATCCCATTGCCAACCAGGAATTTGACCATACGAAAGAACAAATCTTTCATTTGCATGAGTCCCTTCCAGAATGCCGAGTTAGTTGGTCACGGTGACCTGGGCTATGATGACCCACAAGTATAGGGGATCTATCGTTGTCCTTTCGGTAAGTAAGAGTGTCGAACCCAATGAGGAGCAGAAGGAAATGACAAGCGGTTTTTAGTAAGGTATTCTCTGCAAGCACTGAAATTGTAGGTAACAGATAGTTTTGTGATAAGATAGTTTGTAACGTGTAACAAGCAATTAAAGTAAATAAGGTGCAGCAAGGTGGCCAATCCTTTTTGTAGCAAAGGACAAGCCTGGACAATTTCTTATAATGAGAAAAGCTATCCCGAGGGCACATGGGAATTATTGTCAAGCTAGTTTTCATCACGCTCATATGATTCGCGTTCGGTACTTCGATGATTTGATATGTGGGTGGACCGGTGCTTGGGTACTGCCCTTTCTTGGACAAGCATCCCACTTATGGTTTACTCTTATTGCAAGCATCCGCAACTACAAAAGAAGTATTAAGGTAAACCTAACCATAGCATGAAACTAGTGGATCCAAATCAGCCCCTTACGAAGCAACACATAAACTAGGGTTTAAGCTTCTGTCACTCTAGCAACCCATCATCTACATATTACTTCCCAATGCCTTCCTCTAGGACCAAATAATGGTGAAGTGTCACGTAGTCGACATTCACATAACACCACTAGAGGATAGACAACATATATCTCATCAAAATATCGAACGAATACCAAATTCACATGACTACTAATAGCAAGACTTCACCCATGTCCTCAGGAACAAACGTAACTACTCACAAAGCATATTCATGTTCATGATCAGAGGAGTATTAATATGCATTAAGGATCTGAACATATGATCTTCCACCAAGTAAACCAAATAGCATCAACTACAAGGAGTAATCAACACTACTAGCAACCCACAGGTACCAATTTGTGGTTTTGATACAAGATTGGATACAAGAGATGAACTAGGGTTTTGAGAGGAGATGGTGCTGGTGAAGATGTTGATGAAGATTGACCCCCTCCCGATGAGAGGATCGTTGGTGATGACAATGGTGATGATTTCCCCCTCCCGGGGGGAAGTTTCCCCGGCAGAACAGCTCCGCTGGAGCCCTAGATTGGTTCCGCCAAGGTTCCGCCTCGTGGCGGTGGAGTTTCGTCCCGTAAGCTTGCTTATGATTTTTTCCATGGTAAAATCCTTCATATAGCAGAAGATGGGCATCGGAGGGCCACCAGGGGGCCCATGAGACAGGGGGCACGCCCCCACCCTCCTGGCCAGTGTGTGTGGGCCCCCCTCTAGTATTTTCTTCACTCAATAATTCTTATTAATTCCGAAAGTGACTTTCGTGGAGTTTTAGGATTTTTGGAGCTGTGCAGAACAGGTTTCCAATATTTGCTCCTTTTCCAGCCAGAATTCTAGCTGCCTGCATTCTTCCTCTTCATGATAAACCTTGTAAAATAAGAGAGAATAGCCATAAGTATTGTGACATAACGTGTAATAACAGCCCATAATGCAATAAATATCAATATAAAAGCATGATGCAAAATGGACGTATCAACTCGCCCAAGCTTAGACCTCGCTTGTCCTCAAGTGGAAGCCGATATCGAAAAATATGTCCACATCTTTAGAGATAGATGTGTCGATAAAAATAAAATATGGACAGAGGGCATCATGATCATTCTTATAACAACAACATATATAGATTTTTTCATATGATTTCTTATGCTCAAGTAACAATCTATTCACAATGTCAAGTATGGTTCAGAAACTTCATTGAGAACTAGCAAACTATAGTCTCACTCTTTGAAGCAATTGCAATTTATCATAACATCAGAAAGAATCAAGAATAGAGCTTTCAGCAAGTCCACATACTCAACTATCATATAGTCTTCTACAATTGCTAACACTCACGCAATACTGACGGTTATGGAGTTTTAATCGGACACTGAGAAAGATAGGGGCTTATAGTTTCACCTCCCAACATTCACCTTCGGGTGATGTCAACAATAATAGTTCATGCTAACTTACATCCAATTGGATATATGTATCAGGATCTTTCCAACACGAGGTGCTTGCCAAAGGATAAAATGGAAAAAGGGAAAGGTGAAGATCACCTTGACTCTTGCATAAAGTAAAAGGCATAAAGTAAAAGATAGGCCCTTCACAGAGGGAAGCAGAGGTTGTCATGTTCTTTTAGGGTTGGATGCACAAAATCTTAATGCAAAAGAATGTCACTTTGTATTGCCACTTGTGATATGAACCTTTATTATGCAGTCCGTCGCTTTTATTGCTTCCACATCACACGATCGTATAAAGCTTATTTTCTCCGCACTAATAAGTCATACATATTTAGAGAGCAATTTTTATTGCTTGCAACATGACAACTTACTTGAAGGATCTTACTCAATCCATAGGTAGGTATGGTGGACTCTCATGGCAAAACTGGGTTTAAGGATATTTGGAAGCACAAGTAGTATCTCTACTTGGTGCAAGGAATTTGGCTAGCATGAGGAGGAAAGGCAAGCTCAACATGTTTGAAAGATCCATGACAATATACTTTAACTGAGATGTGACAAAACATAAACCATAACATTGTCTTCCTTGTCCAACATCAACTCTTTAGCATGTCATACTTTAATGAGTGCTCACAATTATAAAAGATTTCCAAGATAGTATATTTATATGTGAAAACCTCTCTTTCTTTATTACTTCCTATGAATTGCAAAGATGACCAAAACTATGTTTGTCAACTCTCAACAACTTTTATGCCTCATACTCTTTATGTGTGAAGTCATTACTATCCATAAGATCAATATGAACTCTTCTATTTCTTTTTTATTCTTTCTATTTTCTCAAGATCATAGCAAGATAGCAAAGCCCTTGACTCAACACTAATCTTTATTATAGATAGCTCACGGACTCGATTACATAGAAGGATCACAAAGCAAAACTCAAAACTATTTCATACCAAAACTTCAATCTACTAGATAAAGATATTACTAAAAGGATCGAACTAAGTAAAACAGTAAAGATAGGAGTGTGATGGTGATACGATACCGGGGCACCTCCCCCAAGCTTGGCAGTTGCCAAGGGGAGTGCCCATACCCATGTAATTATGTCCTCAGAGGTGATGAAGGTGGTGATGATGATGGTGGATAATCGCACATTGAGCATAAAAGCTCCTCCAACTTGCGGATAATGCCCTTGAGTCCAGCGATATGATCCTTCAACAAAATATTTTCCTGTATGAGATACTTGTTTTGTATGCGAGCTAACTCAATCATGTTGAAAGCTTCAATCTCAGTTGGAGTAAAGAGGTTAGGTAAAGGTTGAGGGATGTTTTCTTATTCCACCACCGGAGCTTGATCCTCCATGGCCTTCTTGATCCCTTCATCCTTGTTGATCTCCTCAGGTTCTTCTCTTTCCAGCTCTATATTCAATAGCCAAGCATCCTTGTCTTCATTGTTGAAGGAGGGTGACGTCATGATGCTCTACATCTGTCAGAAAAACAGCTCGAAATGAAAACAAAAGATTTTTGTGTGATACGGTGGTCAAAACCTTGGTGAGATTATATAATGAATTTTTACCAACCAAGAGAAGTAACGTGCAAGAAAACGGAGTCCGGGAGGCACACGAGGTGCCCACGAGACAGGGGGGCGCGCCTAGTAGGGGGGCGCGCCTTCCACCCTCGTGGAGGCCTCGTGTCCTTCCCGAATTACTTCTTGCTTTCCAAAATTCTTAAGTATTCCAAAACGGAGGAAAATTGCCATTAGAATTGTTTTGGAGTCGGTTTACTTACCGTACCACATACCTATTCCTTTTCGGAGTCTGAAACGTTCTGGAAAGTGTCCCTTATGTACTCCTCCGGGGTACGGTCTCAATAATATTAGTTTCAACATTGATAGGATTACCTGAGATATAATGTTTGATTCTTGGACCGTTCACCACCTTCGGATTTGTGCCTTCAAAGTTATTGACTTTTATGGCACCGGAACGATAGACCTCCTCGATAACGTAAGGACCTTCCCACTTAGAGAGAAGTTTTCCTGCAAAAAATCTTAAACGAGAGTTGAATAGCAACACATAATCACCTACGTTAAATTCTTGCTTTTGTACTCTTTTGTCATGCCATCTTTTAAGTTTTTCTTTGAACAACTTGGCATTCTCATAGGCTTGGTGTCGGTGTCAAAACCGGCGGATCTCGGGTAGGGAGTCCCGAACTGTGCGTCTATGCGGATGGTAACAGGAGACAAGGGACACAATGTTTTTACCTAGGTTCAGGCCCTCTCGATGGAGGTAAAAGCCTACTCCTGCTTGATTGATATTGATGATATGGGTAGTACAAGAGTAGATCTACCACGAGATCAAGGAGGCTAAACCCTAGGAGCTAGCCTATGGAATGATTGTTGTTCGTCCTATGGACTAAAACCCTCCGGTTTATATAGACACCAGAGAGGGCTAGGGTTACACAGAGTCGGTTACACTAGGAGATCTACATATCCGTATTGCCAAGCTTGGCTTCCACGCCAAGGAAAGTCCAATCCGGACACGGGACGAAGTCTTCTTGTATCTTCATAGTCTTGGAGTCCGGCCAATGATGATAGTTCGGCTATCCGGACACCCCCTAGTCCAGGACTCCCTCAGTAGCCCCTGACCAGGCTTCGATGACGACGAGTCCGGCGCGCATATTGTCTTCGACATTGCAAGGAGGGTTCCTCCTCCGAATAATTCATAGAAGATTGTGAACACCAGGATAGTGTCCGGCTCTGCAAAATAAAATCCACATACCACCGTAGAGAGAATAATATTTACACAAGTTCAATCTGCTGACGTATTTTGTGGCATGACGTCACGCCACGGCCAAGCCTTTATTCGTTTTTATTATTCCACCTCAGCGCGTTTAGCGAAGCGGTTTCCTTGGCACGTCTTGTCGAAGCAAAGATCGTGTCCCCTTATTCCGGGATTCTCATCAATACGGACATGGGTAACCCAACCGCGCCATTGATTGTGGCACTTGGGAGATAAGCGAGTTTTACCAGGCTGGTGGGGTCGCACAGTTTTGTCCGCCCATACATAAGGGGATAAGGATCCACCTTTTTAC
Organism: Aegilops speltoides; assembly: GCA_021437245.1. NCBI lineage: Eukaryota > Viridiplantae > Streptophyta > Magnoliopsida > Poales > Poaceae > Aegilops > Aegilops speltoides. Next base: position 259,500,588 of record CM038144.1, on the reverse strand, counting down.
CTACGCCTTCTTCCTCCTTTGCTTATCCATCTCCGCGCACTCGAGCTCCAGCGCCCAAGTCCGCACATCTCACCTCAACCTTCTCCAGCCATGTCCGGAGCGGGAGGCAAGTGGATGGCCTCCTCCATTGCGGAGGGGCACATCAAGAAAGCTGCGCAGCCGGATATTGTCCAGCGATATCGCGCACCGGCTCCCCGACGAGGGGCAGCTCATCCCCACCCCGGGCCCCATGAGAGGGTGGTATTCCTTCCCCATTTCCTCCACGGACTGGGCTTCCCACTCCACCCCTTTGTCCGGGGGCTCATGTCCTACTACGGCCTAGATTTCCATGATCTGGCCCCGAATTTCATCCTCAACATCTCGGCGTTTATCGTCGTGTGCGAGGCCTTCCTCTGCATCCAGCCCCACTTCGGCTTGTGGCTAAAGACCTTCAATGTCAAGCCGAAGGTTGTGAAGGGTAGCCAAGCGGAGTGCGGAGGCTCCATGGTGGGCAAGATGCCCAATGTCACTTGGCTCGAGGGCGCCTTTGTGGAAACCATCAAGGGGTGGCAATCGGGGTGGTTCTACATCACCGAGCCGCGTGACCCTGAATGGGCAGCGGCCCCCGAATTCAGATCTGGCATCCCCATGCGGCTCACTTCCTGGAAAGAGAAGGGCCTGCTGTGGGGTAATTCGGAAGAGCTGACCGGACTCCAATCCTATCTCCAAACCCTGGTGAACAAGAAGCTCAAGCTTGTCAACGTAATCCAGGTCATGCTCATCCGCCGGATTCTCCCCTGCCAACAACGGGACTTCAACTTGTGGGAGTTCGATCCGGCACAACACCAGACTTTGAGCGGGCTCTTCGACACTACATACGAAGAGGCCTGGAGGGTGCTGTTCAAGGGTGCCGAGGCTCCCACATCCGCTACCGAAGATCGCGGATTCAGCTCGTAGCGTCCGGCTGGCGAGGTAAGCCATGTTATCCTTTATGGGACACTTGCTTTTCATAGTTTGACTCTATGTGGGATCTAAACTTCCAATACCTTTAACAGGCCTGGCAGGAGACGTCCGGATAGGTTAACTGCCTGGCTCCCCTTCCAGAAGACCCAGCGGATGCCCATTTGACAGGGCTGTTGGTCCCGGCGCCTTATGTGGTGCCGGAGAAGAAGGCCAAGAAGAAGGCCACTGGAACCTGGAGGAGTTCCCGTTGTCAGGTGTTATCGGATTCATCGTCCGATGACTCCGAGGCAGACTCCTCCCACGTGAATGAGGAGGAGAAGAAGGAGGCCTCTCCCCCAGCCGGGGAAGACAAGAAGAGGAAGGCCTCCCCAACGGGGGAGGCCGAAGGGTCCAAGAAGGGAAGGACCCTTCCCCCGGACTGTTCCACCAACGCCGACGACAGCGACGAGGTGTGGCCCTCAAGGGCCAAGCCCCTGGCGAGATCGTAAGTATCCAGACTCCTGAATAACTCATAATTTTCTTTTTGTCGCATAGCATCTTTTAACGCCGCATACAACCCTGTAGTCCACCCAAGGACGATCTTCTCGCTTTGTCGAGCGGGTCCTTGGGTACGTCGGATGTGAATAGCACTTCACTTCCGGCCGCCTCCTCCCCTCGTGACGCCGACGACGCCGAGGTGGGATCCCGAAGGGACCCACCGGAGGAGGAGGCCTCAAGGTGCCGCAGGCAACCTCCGGACTTTGGACCGGACTCCGCACTGAGAACCTGCGGTGGTTCCGAGTCCGTGAAATGCCCTTCGTAAGAAGGGCAAGGCTGACGCCGCGGCCTCCATCCAACCGGAGGCACCGGATAACTTGCTTTGGAGGCGCTGAACAGCGCTTCCATCAAAGAGGAACACCGCCCGTCATGAGTGCGGTGATTCAAGGTTCACTCGCCAAGAGTGGGCTGACCGAAGCTCGCAGCAGCCTTCTAACAGCTTTGAGGTAAGAATTTTAAGTTATGTAAGATAGTACCGCATAGGCGGTAGCCTCGATGCTCGGTTCGTGTTGGAAAGAAAAGCCGGACTGAGGATCTAAAAATATATACGCAGGAGTCTTAACAAAAATATGTCAATATGGGAATGCAGGCTGCGCTGCTGACCTCTGCCGCACTGACTTCGGAGGTCAATGCTTTGAAGCAGAGCCTCGGGCGGTCCGAGAGCGAGCTTGGCCGTGCCAAGAAGCAGCTCGAGGACAAGGAAGGTGAGTAACACCTTATTAAAGTTTTACCTTACAGAAAAGGATTTGGTTGCAAGAGGAATGACAAGGATAGCGTGGGTACTCCAGGCTCTGAGCGAGGTGGCGACCCTAAAGGAGGCGGTATCCGCAGCCGAGCATAATCTTGACATGAGCGATCGGCGAGAGAAGCGGGGAGGTGTGGGTGGCGGAGGTGCGGCAAGAGCTCCAGGCTCTCGTGTCAAAACACGAGTTTGGGCGTGACTCGAACTTCGAGTCGAGCTTGCATCAGCTCTTGAGGTGCCAAAGCCGCTAAGGCGAAGCCCACAAGGCCCTCCAGAAATCGAGGAATTGAAGAAAATAGCGGCGGGTAAGGCATTCTTCATGCAAAGCAAGCATGTAAAAGTGAATTACATTACTTACCCGGTCGGAGCTCTCCGGGGCGTTCGCAGATCTGCCCATGGCGTGTCCGATCTTTGCCGCTTTCTCTGAGCCGAGGAGGGAGCTCGATGGAGAAGGTGCTCTAGTCTCGGTATCTTTGAGGCGGACATCCAGTGCCCCTTAGCGACCAGTTGAAGAAGCTGGTCGAGCTCCACAAGGTGGCCGAACAGGCCATGAAGGGCCTTGTAGTTCGGCTATGGCCCAAAGAGGCAATGCCTGGGAGCTACTTCAACCTGGTGCGGCGGCTGTGGATGCGTGTCCTTGGGTTGAAGTCATCAAGCACTCCTTTGCATTGAAGGTGCCCGTCGGGCCTTGCCCGTGCTAAAGTGCCTCGGGGCGGGATGGATCTTGAGAAGCTTGTGACAGACGGCGCCACCGCCGGGCAAGGAGTATCGCACACCCGAGATGTATTATAAGGGTGTCTGAAGGGTGCTGCATTATTGTGGGTGAGTGCTCCAAAGATGTAATATTTGAGTAGACTCGCATTTTGTTATCTGTCTTGAAAACTTTGTTCATATCGCTAAGCAACGCTTGTTAATTTAAAATATTACCTTACATGCGGCCGTTTATCAAATCGAGAGATGGCAAGTCGTCGGCTTCACCCCCATGCCACAGTCTTTGGGGTGTTTGGGATAAACTTGCGCTCTTGTTCCCATTTTTGGGTCCATCTAGGAGGCGCTCAACACAGCGAATGAGGCAACTGGACTTATAATGCTTGAACACTCTCACTTAGCCATAGAATTCTATAATTTTAAATTTGGTGAAGCCCCTAGTGTTCGGAAGGCGAATTGAGGCGCTATCCACGCTGGGCGGACAAAGCGGTTCCTCGCTCTAAGCGGCATAAGTCTTTAGGGACTCGAAAAAACCTCTCTAGCAGTGACCGGCTCTCGCCCCATCATGACGGTCGGTTTAGCTTTCTCCATCGAGGTGCTCGCCCAGCTCAAGCTGGGCACAATCGCGATGGTTCTCCCAGCGCTACCTTAGCCGATATAAGCTGAGCGTAAGGTACCAAAACATGGGAGCCGGGCAAACCTAACTATTGACCCAAGACATGATTCGGAGCCGATGCATATAATGCTATAAGTTCGGGGTGCCGCACTTGTGAAAGTGTTCGGACTTATCACGCCATAATGTGGGGAACTTAGGCCCCTGGTGTATTTGGCCATACCAAAGTGTACGGATGCAACATGTCATAAATGAACATATGTATAAGAAAGGAATGCAATTGTAGGCAAAAAGCAATGCATTGTTTATTTAAAAAATACTGCCATGAATGCATGATGATACAAATAGTGCGATAAGAAAGGGATGGAACTATTTAGCATGTCCCCCTCCAGGGGTAGGCTGCGGGATGTTGTATATAAAACAGGTAAAATGCTCTTAATGGAGACCACCTGGATTCGCGTCGTAGCTCTTCTCCTTCCCTGGCTGTTGCATCGTGAGTTCGGCAGGTCTGCTGCCGGACAGGGCCTCTAGTAAATGGAGTCCTGAGGATAAGAAGAAAAAAGGAAAGAAAAAGGATGACACACTTGGGAGCCCCTGGTGTGGTTGAGCCGCACTCTGGGCCTGCCGTGGTCGTGCCCCTCCCCCTATGCCCATGGTATCTCCAGAGCGTAATGATGTCTGCAATCTTGGTCTTACAATTTTGTGAGGGCTGGGGTTGGGGCCGCATTACTCTGGCGATGCTCGGGCGTGCGGTGGTCTTGTTGTAGGTTACTCCGGGCGTGCTTAGCAGTGTCCGGTCGCTTAACGGCCGGACTCGAGAATTGCCTTAAGAGGCTGCTCTGCACTTCTGCCGCGAGAGCTGCTGTGTGTTCCTCCATTCGGAGGGAGCGTTCAGTGTTTCCGTTGACCGTGATGACTCCTCGAGGGCCTGGCATCTTGAGCTTGAGGTACGCGTAGTGCGGCACCGCATTGAACTTTGCAAACGCGGTTCGTCCGAGCAGTGCATGGTAGCTGCTGTGGAACGGAACTATGTCTAAGATTAACTCCTCGCTTCGGAAGTTATCCGGTGATCCGAAGACCACTTCCAGTGTAACTGAGCCTGTACGATTGGCCTCTACACCTGGTATGACGCCCTTGAAGGTCGTCTTTGTGGGTTTAATCCTTGAGGGGTCTATGCCCATCTTGCGCACTGTATCCTGGTAAAGCAGGTTCAGGCTGCTGCTGCCGTCCATTAGGACTCTAGTGAGGTGAAACCCATCGGCGATTGGGTCTAGAACCAGTGCAGTGAATCCGCGATGGCGGATGCTGGTGGGGTAGTCCCTTCGATCAAAAGTGATTGGGCAGGAGGACCATGGATTGAACTTTGGGGCAACTGGCTCCATCGCGTATACGTCCCTGAGTGCACGCTTCCACTCCCTTTTGGGTATGTGGGTTGCGTATATCATGTTCACCGTCCGCACTTGTGGGGGGAAACCCTTCTGTCCTTTATTGTTCGGCGGCCGGGTCTCTTCCTCGTCATCGCTATGCAGCCCCTTGTCATTGTTTTGGCAATTAACTTGCCTGCCTGCTTGAATACCCAACAATCCCTATTGGTGTGATTAGCTGGCTTTTCAGGGGTGCCGTGTATCTGGCACGAGCGGTCGAGTATTCGGTCCAAATTGGACGGACCCGGAGTAGTTCTTTTGAATGGCTTTTTCCGCTGACCGGGTTTGGAGCCTCTGAATCCGGCGTTGACTGCCGTATCCTCAGTATTATCGCCGTTAATGCGGCGTTTGTGCTTGTTGCAACATGAACTACCGTTGCGGTCCTTGGTATGCGGACCGATAGAATTTTTGTCGAGGTTATTACTGCGGGCTAGCCAACTATCCTCTCCCGTGCAGAAGCGGGTCATGAGTGATGTGAGGGCTGCCATGGATTTCGGCTTCTCCTGTCCTAGGTGCCGGGCAAGCCACTCATCGCGGATGTTATGTTTGAAGGCTGCGAGGGCCTCTGCATCCGGACAGTCGACGATTTGATTTTTCTTGGTCAAGAACCATGTCCAGAATTGTCTGGCCGATTTGTCTGGCTGCTGAATTATGTGGCTTAGGTCATCAGCATCTGGTGGTCGCACATATGTTCCCTGGAAGTTATCAAGGAATGCGGCTTCCAGGTCCTCCCAACACCCAATTGATTCTGCTGGCAAGCTGTTAAGCCAATGCCGAGCTGGTCCTTTAAGCTTGAGTGGGAGGTATTTGATGGCGTGAAGATCATCACCGCGGGCCATGTGGATATGAAGGAGATAGTCTTTGAATACCGCGGGGTCTGTTGTGCCATCGTAGGATTCAATGTTCACGGGTTTGAACCCTTCGGGGATTTGATGATCCATTACTTCATCTGTGAAGCATAGTGGGTGTGCGGCGCCTCTATATTGGGCTATATCACGGCGTAGCTCAAGCGAGCTTTGTCTCATCGTGTTCGCCCACCGGAGTTGCTATATCCGGCGCGACGGTCATCGTCGCGCATCGTGGGGCGCCCACGCGATCTGTAGATCGATCTTGATTGTCTTGCCTTATCCTCCAATATGTCTTGCAAGTCCGGCGCATTCCCCCGTGGCTTTGTACTTTTCGAGCGATGCCGGGGTACGACTTTAGTGGAGGGCCTAGAGGCCTTTCTGTCCCGGCCACGAGGTGGCCGGTCGGCTGTATTGTGCGTCGGTGATGTAGGTTTATATGCTTCCTCCTCTAATCGGGGCAGCAGCTTGCGTTTGGGGTAGCTTTTGGAGGGGCGTTCGAGTTCGTACTCTTCGGCCACAAGGACTTACGTCCATTTGTCGGCTAGCAGATCTTGATCAGCTCTAAGCTGTTGCTGCTTTTTCTTGAGGCTGCTTGCCGTGGCCATAAACCTGCGTTTGAAACGCTCCTGTTCGACGGGATCCTCAGGCACGACGAATTCGTCGTCGTCGAGGCTTGCCTCGTCTCCGGAGAGAGGCATGTAATTATCGTCCTCTACCTCTTTCGCCGCCGCTCTCGTGAGGGCTGGCTTCTCCGTCCTCGTGTCTGAATCTTCTTTGGAGGGGTTGTCTTGACCTTTGTCCAGGGTGTTATTGTCTCCGGTGCGGAATCTCCATTCTTCTTGTGGCGGGATATAAGCGGCGCCCGACGCCGGCGCTTAGGCTGTTTCTTGGAGGGTCTTCCTCCGCTGTTCCTCGCCATTCCCATCCTTTGGGATGTCCACCATGCATATGTCGATATGCGAGGTGGCTTTCGATGCCTGTAGGCGCTGGTTCTTGGTCGTCTCCGGCATCGTTGTCCATACCGTCGATGTCTTCGGAGTCGAAGTCTAGCATGTCGGTTAGGTCATCGACAGTGGCTACAAAGTGGGTGGTGGGTGGGCCTTGAATTTCTTCATCGTTCGCATCCCAACCGTCCTGACCGTAGTCCGGCCAGGGCTCTCCTGATAACGAGAGATACTTTAGTGAAATCAGGATGTCGCCAAAAGGCGAGTGCTGAAAGATGTCCGCAGCGGTGAACTCCATGATCGGCGCCCAACCGGATTCGATTGGAAGGGCGGGAGGTTGAGTCCGGCGAGGAGTCCGGCACCTCGAGTCACGAGCTTCACAAGGGACAGATTGGTATTGGCTCCATCGCCGAGGTAGTAGCCCCGAGGCGGTGTCTAGCCACCCATCCGCGATTCTTGCGATCGGCTCGAGTTAAGGGTCGGGCGGACTCGTGCCTCCGTGACCTCGAGCCTTGTCGGCAGCAGAGCTAAATCATGCCCATCGTGGCGGTCTGGTAGCGCTCGGCGTGGCTCGAATCCGTCGAAGATCAACTCTCCGTGGATGTCGGCCGTGAAGTTCGAACTTCCAAATCTGAACTGATGGCCAGGGGCGTAGCTTTCAATCTGCTCCAGATGGCCAAGCGAATTGGCCCACAGTGCAAAGCCGCCGAATACGAAGATCTGTCCGGGGAGAAAAGTCTCACCCTGGACCGCATCGTTGTTGATGATCGAAGGAGCCATCGGGCCCATAGGTGACGACATAGAGGAACTCTCAATGAAAGCACCAATGTCGGTGTCAAAACCGGCGGATCTCGGGTAAGGGGTCCCGAACTGTGCATCTAGGCGGATGGTAACAGGAGACAAGGGACACGATGTTTTTACCCAGGTTCGGGCCCTCTCGATGGAGGTAAAACCCTACTCCTGCTTGATTGATATTGATGATATGGGTAGTACAAGAGTAGATCTACCACGAGATCAGGGAGGCTAAACCCTACGAGCTAGCCTATGGTATGATTGTTGTTCGTCCTATGGACTAAAACCCTCTGGTTTATATAGACACCAGAGAGGGCTAGGGTTACACAGAGTCGGTTACAATGGTAGGAGATCTACATATCCGTATTGCCAAGCTTGCCTTCCACGCCAAGGAAAGTCCCATCCAGACACGGGACGAAGTCTTCAATCTTGTATCTTCTTAGTCTTGGAGTCCGGCCAATGATGATAGTTCGGCTATTCGGACACCCCCTAGTCCAAGACTCCCTCACTTGGGTTCTCCATTCATCAAGTGAGCTAATATCAAATAACCTCTTCTCACCGGCAAGTTTGAAGTCATAGTTGAGCTCTTTAATAGCCCAATATGCCTTATGTTCAAGTTCGAGAGGTAAGTCACATGCTTTTCCATAAACCATCTTATACGGAGACATACCCATAGGATTTTTGTATGCAGTTCTATAGGCCCATAATGCATCATCAAGTTTCTTGGACCAATTCTTTCTAGACGTATTGACAGTCTTTTGCAAAATTAATTTGAGCTCTCTATTACTCACGTCTACTTGACCACCAGGCTGTGGGTGATAAGGAGATGCAATTCTATGATTAACATCATACTTAGCAAGCATTTTACGAAAAGCACCATGAATAAAATGTGAACCACCATCAGTCATAAGATATCTAGGGACTCCAAACCTCGGAAAAATAACTTCTTTAAGCATCTTAATAGAGGTGTTATGATCAGTACTACTAGTTGGAATAGCTTCTACCCACTTAGTAACGTAATCAACAGTAACTAAAAGGCACAATTGCATTTTTACCCCTAGTTGGTTCCTACCCATGGGTTTTGCCCTTACTTTTCGAGCTTGCTCAGTTTTGCCCTTAATTTTTCCATCGAGGTCCCTCAAATGCCCTTTGACCGTCTGACCAAGACTTTGAAAATTCATAACTAATTCATATGAACTTAGAAAAATGCAAATAAGATATCAAAATGTTCAGATAAACATTAACTTTATGGGCATATCATTTGCATTCAGGACAAAATCATTGTTTAAACTACCCGAGGTAATTAATGTTATTAACATTATTAAAAATATATAGGTATAAACAATATTTTTTTCGTGAATAAAAATTATATGCAAGTGTAGGTGATGTTTTACGAACATCTGATCTTATTTGCATTTTCTGATTAAATATCAACTTGTTATGAAGTTTCCAAATAATGGTCAAAGTCATTAGAACATTCATAACAAGTTGATACAAACTCAGAAAAATGCAAATAAGTTATTAGGATGTTCAGAAAACATCACCTACATTTGCATGTAATTTTTATTCACGAAAAAAATATTGTTTATACCTATTTATTTTTAATAATGTTAATTACATTAATTACCTCACGTAGTTTAAATGATGCTTTTGTCCTGAATGCAAATGATATGCCCATGAAGGTAATGTTTATCTGAATGTTTTGATATCTTATTTGCATTTTTCTGAGTTTGTATGAATTAGTTATGAATTTTCAAAGTTTTGGTCAAACGGTCAAAGGGCATTCGAGGGACCTCGATGGAAAAAGTAAGGGCAAAACTGAGCAAGCTCGAAAAGTAAGGGCAAAACCCGTGGGTAGGAACCAACTAGGGGTAAAAATGCAATTGTCCCTAACTAAAATATGAGTATATCCATTAGAGGCAAGAAAAGGTCCCATATAATCAAAGCCCCAAACATAAAATGGTTCAATAACAAGAGAATAGTTCCTAATATTACCAATTCTTTGACATTCATCACAAGACAAGACAAACTTACGGGCATCTTTGTAGAGAGTAGGCCAATAAAAACCGCATTGCAATACCTTATGTGCAGTTCTATCTCCAGTGTGGTGTCCTCCATATGGTTCGGAGTGACACCTGCATAGGATCTGTTCCTGTTCATGCTCAAGTACACAACGTCTAATAACACCATCTACTCCTTTATAAAGGTGTGGGTCATCCCAGAAGTGATGTCCTAAATCATAAAAGAACTTTTTCTTTTGCTTGTATGTGAAACTAGGTGGTATAAATTTAGCAACAATGTAATTAGCATAATCAGCATACCATGGAGAAGTACGAGAAGCATTAATGACTGCTAATTGTTCATTAGGAAAGCTATCATCAATAGGTAGTGGGTCATCAAGAACATTCTCTAACCTAGACAAGTTGTCTGCAACGGGGTTCTCAGCTCCCTTTCTATCAATAATATGCAAATCAAATTCTTGAAGCAAGAGAACCCATCTAATAATTCTAGGCTTAGCATCTTTCTTTTCCATAAGATATTTAATAGCAGCATGATCAGTGTGGATAGTACCTTTAGAATCAACAATGTAAGGTCTGAACTTATCACAAGCAAATACAACTACTAAGAATTCTTTTTCAGTAGTAGCATAATTTCTTTGGGCAGTGTCAAGAGTTTTACTAGCATACTGGATAACATTTAATTTCTTATCAACTCTTTGCCCTAGAACAGCACCTACAACATAATCACTACCATCACACATAATTTCAAAGGGTAAATTCCAATCAGGTGGCTGAACAATAGGTGTAGGGATCAAAACTTTCTTAAGTATTTCAAATGCTTCTACACAATCATCATCAAAGACAAAAGAAATATCTTTTTGCAATAAATTAGTCAGATGCCTAGAGATTTTAGAAAATTCCTTAATGAACCTCCTATAAAAACCGGCATGACCAAGAAAACTTCTTATACCTTTTATGTCCTTGGGACATGGCATCTTTTCAATAGCATCAACTTTAGCTTTACGAACTTCAATACCTCTTTCAGAAATCTTATGCCCCAAGACAATGCCTTCATTAACCATAAAGTGGCACTTTTCCAATTCAAGACGAGACTAGTGTCTTCACATCTCTGCAAAACTCGATCAAGGTTGCTCAAGCAATCATCAAAAGAGGATCCATAAACGGAGAAGTCATCCATGAATACCTCACAAATCTTTTCACAAAAGTCAGAGAATATAGCCATCATGCATCTTTGAAAGGTAGCAGGTGCATTACATAAACCAAAAGGCATGCGTCTATAAGCAAAGGTACCAAAAGGGCAAGTAAAAGTAGTTTTTGATTGATCCTCCGCTGACACAGGTATTTGAGAGAAACCAGAATAACCATCTAGAAAGCAGAAATGTGTATGTTTGGATAGTCTTTCTAGCATTTGATCAATAAAAGGTAAAGGGTAATGATCTTTCTTAGTAGCTTTATTTAATTTACAGAAATAAATTACCATCCTATAACCTGTAATAATTCTTTGCGGGATCAATTCATCTTTATCATAAGGAACGACAGTAATACCTCCCTTTTTAGGAACGCAATGGACATGACTTACCCAATCACTATCAGCAATGGGATAAATTATACCTGCCTCAAGGAGTTTTAGTATCTCCTTTCTTACCACTTCTTTCATCTTAGGATTTAACCGTCGTTGAGGATCTCTAACTGGTTTAGCATCTTTCTCCACTTTTACTTTGTGTTGGCATAAAGTGGGACTAATGCCCTTAAGATCATCCAGAGTATATCCAATAGCAGCACGGTGCTTCTTCAGAGTTTTCAATAATATTTCCTCTTCTTGCTCTGAAAGGTTAGCACTAATAATAACAGGATATATCTTATTTTCATCAAGATAAGCATATTTAAGATTATTAGGTAAAGGTTTGAGCTGAAACACGGGATCACCCTTGAGTGGAGGGGGATCCCCTAGGATTTCAGCAGGCAAGTTGTGTTTCAGAATAGGAGCCTATTTAAGGAATACTTCATCTATTTCCCTTCTTTCATTCATAAACATATCATTTTCATGGTCTAGCAAATATTGTTCTAACATATCAGTAGGAGGCACGACAATAGAAGCAAGACCAATAATTTCATCCTTACTAGGAAATTCTTTATCACGGGGTTGTCTATGAAATTTAGCAATATTAAAATCATGTTTCATATCCCCTAAGCCAATTGTAACAACATCCTTTTGGCAATCAATCTTAGCATTGACAGTATTCAAGAAGGGTCTACCAAATATAGTGGGACAAAAGCTATCTTGTGGGGAACCAAGAACAAGAAAATCAGCAGGATATTTAACTTTCCCACACAAGACTTCGACATCTATAACAATCCCAAATGGCTTAATAGTATCTCTATTGGCAAGCTTAATTGTAACATCAATATCTTCTAACTCAGCGGGTGCAATATCATGCATAATTTCTTCATATAAGGAAAAAGGTATTGCACTAGCACTAGCACCCATATCACATAAGCCATGATAACAATGATCTCCTATTTTAACAGAAATAACAGGCATGCCTACAACAGGTCTATGTATCTTAGCATCTGGTCTAGCAATATTAGCAGTTTCACCACAGAAGTAAATAACATGCACATCTATATTATCATCCAAGAAATCTTTAACCATAGCAATACTAGGTTCAACATTAATTTGCTCAGGAGGTGTATATGTTCTAGTATTACTCTTACGAACCACAGTTGAAGCTTTAGCATGATCCTTTATCCTAACAAGAAAAGGTGGTTTCTCAACATAAGTAGTAGGAACAATAGGATCATTATAAGTGATAGTCTTTTCTTCAACTGTAATAGGTGCAACTACTTTCACTTCAGTGGGAGGATTATATTTAAACCACTTTTTCCTTAGGGAGATCAACGTGAGCAGCAAAAGATTCACAAAAAGAAGCTACTATCTCAGAGTCAAGTCCATATTTAGCGCGAAATCCACGAAAAGCATCTGTATCCATAAAAATTTAACACAATCAAACTTAGGTGTCATACCTGAATCCTTACCATCGTCGGAACCCCAATCGTTAGAGTTGCTTTAATTCTTTACAATAAATCCGACTTGAATTAAGTAGTCTTCAGCATATAAGAACCAACACAGGAAGTATCAAGCATGGTGCGATCATTAAGAGAAAGCCGAGCATAAAAATTTGAATAGTCATTTCTCTTGAGAGCTCATGATTGGGGCATGAATATAACATTGACTTACGCCTCCCCCAAGCTTGAGCGGTACTTTCTCCTTCTCGAGGCCAGAAATTATATATGTAATTACGATCACGATGAACAAGATGCATTGGATAGAATTTCTGGTGAAATTCCAACTTCAATCGTTTATAGTTCCAAGATCCCATATCATCGCATAGCCTATACCATGTCAATGCATCTCCCTTCAAAGATAAATGGAATACCTTCCTCTTAACAACATCATCAGGAATAACTGCAAGCTTAAATAATCCACAAACTTCATCCACAAAGATAAGGTGTAAATCGGGATGCAATGTTCCATCTCCTGCAAAGGGATTAGCTAGCAGTTTCTCTATCATACCTGAAGGAATATCAAAGTAAAAATTTTCAGTAGGTTCACTAATTTGAGGAGCAACTCTTTGCTCTACTGGTCGGGGCGAAGATGCCCCGAACAAGCCCCTCAAAGGATTAGTTTCCATAGTAACAAGTGACAGAAAATTTCAGCACACTATATAAACGTTTCCTTACCAAGTTCCACTCAACAAAGGCGCTTCACTCCCCGGCAACGGTGCCAGAAAAGAGTCTTGATGACCCACAAGTATAGGGGATCTATCGTAGTCCTTTCGATAAATAATATTGTCGAACCCAACGAGGAGCAGAAGGAAATGACAAGCGGTTTTCAGTAAGGTATTCTCTGCAAGCACTAAAATTTTAGGTAACATATAGTTTTGTGATAAGATAATTTGTAACGGGTAACAAGCAATGAAAGTAATTAAGGTGCAGCAAGGTCTAAAGAAATCAAGTCTTTTCCGCACCCCTTTCGGTACCTCTAAGAAAGATAGTAGGAACATCAACATACTAGTATGTACTGAGTTAATTAGCACTTGCCGACCTCCATACGACATTAGCTTGCGCTTCCAACAACTAAGCTTTTTTTATTCGATCTTCGATGCACTTCCATTCTTTATTAGATATGCCCAAATAACTAAAAGGCAAAGAACCTAATTCACACCCAAACAATTGTCTATATGTGTCTTGCTCTTCTTTGGCCTTACCAAAGCAGAACAACTCGCTCTTGTAGAAGTTTATTTTTAATCCATACAACTGTTCGAAGAGACATAATACGAGTTCCATATTTTGTGCTTTTGCAATGTCATGTTCCATGAACAGGATAGTCTCCTCATCGTACTGTAAAATGGAGACTTCCCCGTCGGCCAGATGAGGAACTAGCCCATCCACTTGACCGTTTTTCTTGGCCCTGCCTATAAGAATGGTCAACTTATCGGCCACTATATTAAATAGGAGAGGAGACATTGAATCCCCTTGTCTCAATCCCTCGTGTGTTCTAAAGTAGTGACCGGTGTCATTGTTAACCTTGATTCCATCCTTCTGGACTTGAGAACCCACTTGGTTACGCCAAGCCTCACTAAATCCTTTCATGCGCATTGCCTTTTGAAGGAAAGGCCATTTAACTTTATCATATGCCTTCTCAAAAGCCACTTTGAAGATAACCCCATCTAGTTTCTTCGAATGAATTTCATGCAATGTTTCATGCAGGACGACAACCCCTTCAAGAATGTGTCTCCCAAGCATGAAAGCTGTCTGGCTCGGTTGCACCACCGACTGGGCAATCTGTGTCAATGTATTGGTTCCCACTTTCGTGAATATTTTGAAAGTCACGTTAAGAAGCCATATTGGCCTGAACTGCTCGATCCGAACTGCCTCTTCTTTCTTTGGCAACAACATAATCATGCCAAAGTTAAGATGGAACAGTTCTAAATGACCATTAATAAAATCTTGGAACATAGGCATAAGATCATCCTTAATAATATGTCAACATTTCATATAGAATTCCGCAGGAAACTCATCTGGTCCCGGTGCTTTATTCGGTTTCATTTGAGAAATTGCATCTAGAACCTCTTTCTTAGTAAACAGAGCAGATAGAATATCATTCTCCTCTGCCCGAAGCTAAGGGATATCTCCAATAACAGATTCATTAAGGGGCATCGTGCTTGCTTCCAGAGGCCCGAAAAGCTGTTTATAATAATTAAAGATATAAGCTTTCAAATCTCATGACCCACAATTGTCACTTCATCCTTGATTTGACGACCGGGACAACCCCCTCCGCCTTTTATAGCACCCCAAGCCTAGCCCTAGGTCTCCATTCTATCCTTCTCCCCTCCTTGTCGCCGCTAGGTGAGGCCTCCATGCCAAGCCGTCGCCATGGCCGAGAGGGAGCTTGAGCTCCTCTCCAAGCCCACAGCCGCCCGTCTTCTTTTGCAAGAAGCACCGTGATCATCACCACCTTCCTCTTCTCCACACCATCGTCCGCACGGCCCGGGAGCTCCCTCCTTGACGTCCTCGACTTCATCCTCTTCACGGAATCGGTAGCGCCACCCCGATCAGCGCGTCGCTTCGTCGTCTTTGTCGCTTCCCCAGACATATTGCTGATGCCTACAGCCCCACGGTGACATTCCGCACCTCCTCATCTTCTTTCCTGTAGCTTCATTCATCGTAGTCGATCCCTTCGTGCTTGAGGCCATGGCCGCCGTGTCCACCATGGCAGCGAGCTCAAGCTCGTGTCCTGCGCTCTTGCTTTTGTTGCACTTACACACACACCCGGCTCTGCGTCCCTCCTGTTCACACAACCGCCCCGCGCCGGGCACGCACCCCTTGACTTGCATCCTTTAGCCATTGCCTCCTGCCTCGCCGCACTTCGCAGCCATGGCAGCAAGCTTCTATCCGCGCATACCAGCACATGCGTACATGCCTGCGTGCGACCCGTAGCTGCACTTCCCTTCTTTTCCCACACACCTGCCGGTGCTCTACAGAAGTAGCGGTCGCCGCTGCTTGCTCCCGTCGCCGGCGAGCCTCACTGGGTATCCCTGGCCAAAGGCTCGGCCTTGTGGTAATGGGTCAAGCAAATCAGGGCGTCGTACTTCTCACAAGTACATCAGTCGGTTGCTACGGCTACTGGAATGCAAGCAAGGGATCTTGTGTTCAAATCATAGGCATCCCTTTTTTCTTATATATTTTGTTTTGATTTCAGTTCTTTACCACACATATTCCAGGACCGGGATTTTCCCAGTTCAAAGGGCGAGATGCCCCTGCTTTTTCACAAGCTCAGAACTAGCCCAGCTGGTCTCTAGCCGCACCAACGACAAGGAGTCCAGGGATCAAATCCCAGTGTCTCCATTTTTATTTTTGCCTTCTATTTGCTTTCTGTGAGCATGACACAGTGGCCCCACTGCCTCTGTTGACCGGTCCTGGTTGACCTTCTCTCTGGCCTCACTAGTCATACTCAGTGGTTAAGCCTAGCCCATGTCCTTTTCTCATTTTCGGTTAAACGTTGCAGATATTTCAGTTAATAATTGCATTTTTGTATTAATGCTAATAACTAAATAACCGTCCATCGGATTGAATCATGTCATATTTTTAAAATGCTTAGAATTTCATGTACTTACAGAATATTCAACTTTCCTCTATTTTAAAAATGCCTAAGATTGTTGTTTGCATTAATTTACATAAATGTCAGGTCAAAATGGTTTATTTCATAACTAAATAACCGTAGCTCCAAATTAAGTGAACATTATATGTAAATGGTGTAGAAAAATGTATAGATTAACACGGCGCGTTTTCTTTGCATGTTTATAAACTCTGAAAATATAGTTTTAGGCAAAACAATACCAAATTCAAAAATTGCATATGGGGATTTTCTAGAATTGTTGTTTGTTGTTTCCGGCCTCTTTTAAATTGCTTAGATATGTAGTCCACTTATGCTTCATCTCTTTCCATGAGTAACAACATTTAATCTTGTCATGCATCATACTTGTTTGTGCATCATGACATGTTTATGTGTGTGTGTGTTTACCAAGTTGTTTGCTTCTTTCCGGTTGTGCTTCTTCTTGATAGTTGCCGATAATGTTGCGATTGTGAGCATACGTTCGACTACGCGTGTTCGTTTACTTCGTGGACTCGATCTTCTTTTGAGCAGGATTTCATGTAAGATGGCCATTACCTTGGATACCACTACTATCTTTGCTATGCTAGTTGTCTCGATGCTATCGCTATGCTACCTACCACTTGTTTGACAAGCCTCCCAATTTGCCATGACAAGCCTCTAACCTTTCCATCATCCCAGCAAACCGTTGTTTGGCTATGTTACCGCTTTGCTCAGCCCCTCTTATAGCGTTGCTAGTTGTAGGTGCAGTTTCAGATTGTTCCATGTTGGGACATGGATATCATGGGATATCACAATATCTCTTATTTAATTAATGCATCTATATACTTGGTGGAAGGCTCAACCTTTTTGCTGGTGTTTTGTTCCACTCTTGCCACCCTAGTTTTCGTCATGCCGGTGTTATGTTCCTTGATGAGCGCTTCTAACACATGTGGGTGTATGGGAACCCCCAGTCCATTCGCTTAGGTTTAAACTCCTCCAGCAAGGCCCAACTTGGTTTTAATTTGCCTAATAACAACTAAAACTTGCATAGGGACCTGCCGACCCCATGGATAATTAATCAACAAATCGGGCCCATGCTCCTCATGAGTGTTGGTACACTGATAACCCACAAATATAGGGGATCAGTTGTAGCCTCTTTCGACAAGTAAGAGTGTTGAACCCAACGAAGAGCTAAAGGTTGAACAAATATTCCCTCAAGTTCTATCGACTACCGATGCAACTCTACGCACGCTTAACGTTCACTTTACCTAGAACAAGTATAAAACTAGAAGTACTTTGTAGGTGTTGTAGGATATGTTTGCAAGATAATAAAGAGCACGTAAATAAAAATTATGGACTGTTGAAAGTGTGTTACGTCGACTAGAGGGGGGTGAATAGGCGATTTTTATGAATTCTTCACTGAGGAATTTTAGGGTGAGGAAATTCCTAAGCGAAGAACTACTTGCAGCGGAATAAGTACTCAGGTATAAGCATAACAGAGTAACAGCATAGTCATCATGATGAAATGAAAGACAAACACAGAGTACAATACAGAAAGGGTAAACATAGGATAAGCAGGATGAAGACAACACAGACTGAAGAAATAGGATTGAGGAATTAGAGAAAGTCTTCAGTCAAAGTCTTCAAACAGTAATGTTCAGGTTCATCAACACATAACTGAGGAAATGAAAGGGTTGAGGAAATAGAACTAGTTGGCTTGGTGAAGACAATGATTTGGTAGATCAGTTCCAACTGCTATGACAATTGTACGTCTGGTTGGAGCGGCTGAGTATTTAAACTCTAGGACACACAGTCCCGGACACACAGTCCTCACCGTATTCTCCTTGAGCTAAGATCACACAGACCTCGCCCAACAGTAGTGGTAAGTCTTCACAGGTGACTTCCAAACCTTCACAAACTTGGTCACTTGGCAATCCACAATTCCTCTTGGATGCTCAGACCATGACGCCTAAGCATCTGGAGGATACACAGTCCTCAAAGGTAACAAGCATCGGTTCCATACAGGAACAATCTCTTCAGTGATGCTCAATCACTTTGGGGTTTGTAGGTTTGGGTTTGGGATTTGGGTTTTCCTCACTTGATGATTTTCTCTCAAAGTCCTCGGAGGATGGGATGCTCTCAAATGACAAGTGTCAGTTTCTCTCGGAGCAGCCAACCAGCTAGTGGTTGTAGGGTGCGGCTATTTATAGCCTAGGGAGCAGCCTGACATGATAAGACATAAATGCCCCTGTCTGATATGACCGTTAGGTGGTAGGATATTTTGGAAGGCTGGCGCGTGGCACAACAATGGTCGCATTTTGAGGTTCGAATTCCTCAGGGCTATCATGTTCCTCACTGTGTAGGCAATCCGCACTGGCGAATTCCTAACTCCTTAGTCAGAACAAATTCCTCAGAGACCAGAAGATCTTTGTCTCATCCATCAAGAAATTGATGAATCGATATGAGATTTCCAATGGCTTCACTCGAAGGATTGGGTAGGTGTAGGATTTTGAAATGAGCATCACTTGGAAATCAGTTTCCTTAGTATTACCTCGACCCCCTTTAATAGTACGGTTTTTCCTATGACTCAAGAAAGATAAAATGAAACTACGAAAAGTCTTCACGCTTTAGATTCCTCGGATGAATATCAAAGTCTTCAAGGTCACATGCTACGTCTTGAGCTTGCGTTGGTTTTCCTTGAAGAGGAAAGGGTGATGCAGCAAAGTAGCGTAAGTATTTCCCTCAGTTTTTGAGAACCAAGGTATCAATTCAGTGGGAGGTTCCTCAAAAGACCCACGCACCTACACAAACAAACAAGAACTCGCAACCAATGCAATAAAGGGGTTGTCAATCCCTTCACGGCCACTTGTGAAAGTGAGATCTGATAGAGATAATATGATAAGATAAATATTTTTGGTATTTTTATGATATAGATTGGAAAAGTAAAAGATGCAAATAAAAGTAGATTGAAAGCTTATATGATAAGAGATAGACCCGGGGGGCATAGGTTTCACTAGTGGCTTCTCTCAAGATAGCATAAGTATTACAGTGGGTGAACAAATTACTATCGAGAAATTGATAGAAAAGCGAATAATTATGAGATTATCTAGGCATGATCATGTATATAGGCATCATGTCCGTGACAAGTAGACCGAAACGATTCTGCATCTACTATTATTACTCCACACATCGACTGCTATCCAGCATTCATCTAGAGTATTAAGTTCATAAAGAACGAAGTAACGCATTAAGAAAGATGACATGATGTAGAGGGATAAACTCATGCAATATGATATAAAACCCATCTTTTTATCCTTGATGGCAACAATACAATACGTGCCTTGCTGCCCCTGCTGTCCCTGGGAAAGGACACCGCAATATTGAACCCAAAGCTAAGCACTTCTCCCATTGCAAGAAAGATCAATCTAGTAGGCGAAACCAAACTGATAATTGGAAGAGACTTGCAAAGGTAACTTAATCACACATAAAAGAAATTCAGAGGAGACTCAAATATTTCTCATAGATAAACTTGATCATAAACCCACAATTCATCGGATCGCGACAAACACACCGCAAAAAGAGTTACATCGAATAGATCTCCAAGAAGATCAAGGAGAACTTTGTATTAAGATTCAAAGATAGAGAAGAAGCCATCTAGATAATAACTATGGACCCGACGGTCTGTGGTAAACTACTCACAACTCATCAGAAGGGCCTTGGAGATGATGTAGAGGCCCTCCATGATCGATTCCCCCTCTGGTGGAGCACTGACGAAGGCTCCCAGATGGGATCTCGCGGATACAGAAGGTTATGGAGGTGGAAATAATTTTTGTGGTTTCTACTAATGTTTTTAGGGTACGTGGGTATATATACGAGGAACAAGTAGGTCGGTGGACGCTCGATGGGCCCACGAGGGTGGGGGGCGTGCCCACCTATAGGGGGCGCGCCGGGCACCCTCGTGGCCGCCTCGCTTGTTTCTTGACTTCCACTCCAAGTCCTCTGGATCACGTTTGTTCCAAAAAGATCGCTTCCGAAGGTTTCATTCTGTTTGGACTCCGTTTGATATTCCTTTTCTTTGAAACACTAAAATAGGCAAAAAAAACTGCAATTCGGGCTGGGCCTCTGGTTAGTAGGTTAGTCCCAAAAATGATATAAAAGTGTAAAGTAAAGCCCATAAACATCCAAAACGGGTAATATAATAGCATGGAACAATAAAAAATTATAGATACGTTGGAGACGTATCAAGCATCCCCCAGCTTAATTCCTGCTCGTCCTCGAGTAGGTAAATGATAAAAATAGAATTTTTGATGTGGAATGCTACCTAGCATAATTCTCAATGTAATTTTCTTTATTGTGGCATGAATGTTCAGATCCAAATGATTCAAAATAAAAGTTCATATTGACATAAGAAATAGTAATACTTCAAGCATACTAATCAAAGCTATCATGTCTTCTCAAAATAACATGGCTAAAGAAAGTTCATCCCTACAAAATCATATAGTTAGGCTATGCTTCATTTTCATCACGCAAAAATGCTCCCATCTTGCACACCACCGATGACAAGCCAAGCAATTGTTCTGTACTTAAATAATCTCAAACCTTTTCAACTTTCATGCAACACATGAGCGTGAGCCATGGATATAGCACTATGGGTGGAATAGAATATGATGATGGAGGTTGTGTGGAGAATACAAAAAAGATAATGTCTCACATTGACGAGGATAATCAACGGGCTATGGAGATGCCCATCAATTGATGTCAACATGAGGAGTAGGTATTGCCATGCAATAGATGCACTAGAGCTATAAATATATGAAAGCTCAACAAAAGAAACTAGTGGGTGTGCATCCAACTTGCTTGCTCACGAAGACCTAGGGCATTTTGAGGAAGCCCATCGTAGGAATATACAAGCCAAGTTCTATAATGAAAAATTCCCACTAGTATATGAAAGTGACAACATGAAAGACATTCTATATGAAGAACATGGTGCTACTTTGAAGCACAAGTGTGGAAAAGGATATTAACATTGCCCCCTTTTTTCTTTTCTTTTTTTTGGGCCTTCCTTTTTTTATTTGTTTGGCCTTTTTTTATTTGGACTTTCTTTTTTTATTTGGGGACAATGCTCTAATAATGATGATCATCACACTTCTATTTATTTACAACTCATGAATTGCAACTCAATACTAGAACAAGATATGACTCTATATGAATGCCTCCGGCGGTGTACCGGAATGGGCAATGAATCACGATTGACATGTATGAAAAATTATGCATGGTGGCTTTGCCACAAATATGGTGTCAACTACATGATCATGCAAGGCAATATGACAATGATAATGTGTGTCATGATGATGAACGGAATGGTGGAAAGTTGCATGGCAATATATCTCGGAATGGCTATGGAAATTCCATAATAGGTAGGTATGGTGTATGTTTTGAGGAGGATATAAGGAGGTTTATGTGTGATAGAGCGTATCGTATCACGGGGTCTGGATGCACCAGTGAAGCTTGCACCAACTCGCAAGGTGAGAAAGGGCAATGCACGGTACCGAAGAGGCTAGCAATGATGGAAGGGTGAGAGTGCGTATAATCCATGGACTCAACATTAGTCATAAAGAACTCATATACTTATTGCAAAAATCTAAAAGTCATCAAAAACCAAGCACTGCGCACATGCTCTTAGGGGGATAGATTGGTAGGAAAAGACCATCGCTCGTCCCCGACCGCCACTCGTAAGGATGCACAATCTAAGAACACCTCATGTTTCAAATTTGTTACACAACTTTCACCATACGTGCATGCTACGGGACATGCCAACTTCAACACAAGCATTCTTTAAATTCATAATCACCCAACTATCATGACTCTAATATCACCACCTCCATGTCTCAAAACAATTATCAAGTATTAAATTGACCATAGCATCCAATTCACTTCCTATGATAGTTTTTATTATACCCAACTTGGATGCCCATCATTATAGGACCAATTTTTATAACCATAGCAAATACCATGCTGTTCTAAGAGACTCTCAAAATAATATAAGTGAAGGATGAGAGATTAACAATTTCTACAAAATAAAGCCACCGCCGTGCTCTAAAAGATATAAGTGAAGCACTAGAGCAAAATTTATCTAGCTCAAAAGATATAAGTGAAGCACATAGAGTATTCTAATAAATTCCAATCAAGTGGGTTTCTCCCAAAAGGTGTGTACAACAAGTATGATTGTGGTAAACTAAAAAACAAAGACTAATATCATACAAGACGCTCCAAGCAAAACACATATCATGTGGCGAATAAAAATATAGCTCCAACTAAAGTTACCGATAGACGAAGACGAAAGAGGGGATGCCTTCCGGGGCATCCCCAAGCTTAGACTTTTGGTTATCCTTGAATATATTGGGGTGCCATGGGCATCCCCAATATTAGGCTCTTTCCACTCCTTATTCCATAATCCATCAAATATTTACCCAAAACTTGAAAACTTCACAACACAAAACTCAACAGGAAATCTCATAAGCTCCGTTAGTGCAAGAAAGAAAAACCACCACATAAGGTACTCTAATGCACTCATTCTTTATTTATATTGGTGTTAAACCTACTGTATTCCAAGTTCTCTATGGTTCATACCACTTAATACTAGCCATAGATGCATCAAAATAAGCAAACAACACACGAAAAACAGAATCTGTCAAAAACAGAACAGTCTGTAGAAATCTGTAACTCTCAAATACTTATGGAACTCTAAAAATCCTAAAAAAATAGGAAGTTCTGGGAAATTTTTCTATTTATCTACATCAAAAAGAATCAATGCAAAAGAACGTTTATGTGAATTACTACAATTATTTTCGTGCGTGCAAACTTTCTGTTTTTTAGTAGAATCAAATTAACTATCAGCATAGGTTATCCTATAGGTTCTACTTGGCACAAACACTAATTAAAACATGAAAACACATATAAACAGCAGGTAGATGAAATATTTATTACTAAATAGAAGCAAAAACAAAAAACCAAAATAATATTGGGTTGCCTCCCAACTAGCGCTATTGTTTAACGCCCCAAGCTAGGCATAAAAGCGAGGATAGATCTAAGTAGTGCCATCTTTGGCACTCAATTCATAAGTAGCTCGCATGATAGATTCATAAGGTAATTTAACTTTCTTTCTTGGAAAGTGCTCCATGCCTTTCCTTAATGGAAATTGGAATCTAATATTCCCTTCCTTCATATCAATAATCACACCAATCGTTCTAAGGAAAGGTCTACCAAGAATAATAGGACATGAAAGATTGCAATCTATATCAAGAACGATAAAATCTACGGGCACCAAATTCCTATTTGGAACAATAAGAACATCATTGATCCTTCCCATAGGTTTTTTAATGGGGGAATCCGCAAGGTGTAAATTTAAACAGCAATCATCAAGATCATGGAAACCTAGAATATCACATAAAGTTTTCGGAATCGTGGAAACACTAGCACCCAAATCACATAAAGCATAACACTCATGATCTTTAATTTTTAATCTTTATAGTAGGTTCCCACTCATCATTAAGTTTTCTAGGTATAGAAACTTCCAAATTAAGTTTTCCATCATAAGATTGCATCAAAGCATCAACAATATGTTTGGTAAAAGCTTTATTTTGACTATAAGCATGAGGAGAATTCAACATGGATTGCAACACGGAAACACAATCTACTAAAGAACAATTATCATAATTAAATTCCTTGAAATCCAAGATAGTGGGTTCAATGCTATTTAAAGTCTTGACCTCTCCAATCCCACTTTTACCAAATTTAGCATCAAGATCTAAAAACTCCGAATCATTGGGATGCCTTTTAACAAAAGTTCACTCATCTCCAGTCCCATCATTATTAAGATTCATATTGCAAAACAAAGATTTAATAGGGGACACATCAATAACTTTTAGATCTTCATCATTATTTTCATGGAAACTAGAAGAACGCGCTTTTACAAAGCAATCTTTCTTAGCACGCAATCTAGCAGTTCTTTCTTTGCACTCATCAATGGAAATTCTCATAGCTTTGAGAGACTCATTAATATCATGCTTAGGAGGAGTAGATCTAAGTTTCAAAGAATCAACATCAAGCGAAAGTCTATCAACGTTCCTAGCCAAATCATCAACTTTAAACAATTTTTCTTCGAGCAAGGTATTAAAATTATTTTGAGAGATCATAAATTCTTTAACACTATTTTAAAAATCAGAGGGCATCTTATTAAAATTACCATAAGAATTATTGTAGGAATTTCCATAATTATTAGAGGAATTACTAGGGAACGGACTAGGATTAAAGTTTCCTCTATAAGCATTGTTACCAAAATTATTCCTACCAACAAAATTCACATCCATAGATTCATTATTATTCTCAATCAAAGTAGACAAAGGCATATCATTGGGATCAATAGAAGCACTCTTAGTAGCAAACAATTTCATAAGTTCATCCATCTTTCCACTCAAAACATTAATTTCTTCTATAGCATGCACTTTTTTACTAGTAGATCTTTCGCTGTGCCATTGAGAATAATTAGCCATAATTTTATCAAGGAGTTTAGTAGCTTCTCCCAAGGTGATTTCCATAAACGTGCCTCCCGCGGCCGAATCTAAAAGATTTCTAGAAGCAAAATTCAATCCGGCATAAAATTTTGTATGATCATTGAGGGAGTCCTGGACTAGGGGGTGTCCGGACAGCCGGACTATCATCATCCGCCGGACTCCAAGACTACGAAGATACAAGATTGAAGACTCCGTCCCGTGTCCGGATGGGACTTTCCTTGGCGTGGAAGGCAAGCTTGGCAATACGGATATGTAGATCTCCTATCATTGTAACCGACTCTGTGTAACCCTAGCCTTCTCCGGTGTCTATATAAACCGGAGGGCTTTAGTCCGTAGAACACAAAATACATTACAACAATCATACCATAGGCTAGCTTTACGGTTTAGCCTCCTTGATCTCGTGATAGATCCACTCTTGTACTACCCATATCATCAATATTAATCAAGCAAGACGTAGGGTTTTACCTCCATCAAGAGGGCCCGAACCTGGGTAAAACATCGTGTCCCTTGTCTCCTGTTACCATCCGCCTAGACTCACAGTTCGGGACCCCCTACCCGAGATCCGCCGGTTTTGACACCGACGTTGGTGCTTTCATTGAGAGTTCCTCTGTGTCGTCACTGATAGGCTCGATGGCATCTTCAATCGACAACGCTGTCCAGGGTGAGACTTTTCTCCCCGGACAGATCTTCGTATTCGGCGGCTTCGCACTGCGGGCTGATTCACTTGGCCATCTAGAGTAGATCGAAAGCTACGCCCCTGGCCATCAGGTCAGATTCGGAAGCCTAAACTTCACGGCCGACATCCGCGGGGACTTGATCTTCGACGGGCTTGAGCCACAGCCAAGCGTGCCGCACTGTCACGATGGGCATGATCTAGCTCTACCGCCGAACAGTGACTTGGTGGCTGCACAAGAATCCGCTCCGGCCTTTAGTCCAGAGCCGATCGCCCAGATCGAGGACCGATGGTTGGACACCGCCTCGGGGGCTTCAACTTCCACGGCGATGGAGCCGAACACTAGCCTTGTCCCTCGCGAAGCTCGTGACTCCAAGGTGCCGGACTCCTTGCCGGACTCCCGACCTCCCACGCCCCTGCCAATCGAATCTGATTGGGCGCCAGTTATGGAATTCACCGCCGCGGACATCTTCCAACACTCACCCTTTGGCAACATCCTAAATTCGCTAAAGCATCTCTCGCTATCCGGAGAGTCCTGGCCGGATTATGGCCAGGATGGTTGGGATACGGACGACGAAGAAATTCAGAGCCCACCCACCACCCACTTTGTAGCCACCGTCGACGATCTAACCGACATGCTAGACTACGACTCCGATGACATCGACGCTATGGACGACGATGCCGGAGACAAACAAGAACCAGCGCCTACAGGGCACTGGAAGACCACCTCGTCATACGACATATACATGGTGGACACCCCAAAAGACGGGGACATCAAGAAGCAACAAGGCAGATTCCTTAAAGAAACAAAGCACAAGCGCCCCGGCGTCGTGGCGCCGCTCTAAATCCCGCCACAAAGAAGAATGGAGATTCCGCACAGAGATAATAATACCCCGAGAGTGCCGAAGACAATCCCTCCAAAGAAGACTCAGCGCAGAGGATGCAGTAGCAAGCCCTCACGAGAGGGCGGCAGACGAAGAGGTCGAGGAATATAAATATACACCTCCCTCCGAAGACGAGGCAAGCCTCAATGACGATGAATTCGTCATGCCTGGGGATCCCGTCGAACAAGAGCGTTTTAAACGCAGGCTTATCGCCACGGCAAATAGCCTGAAGAAAAAGTAGCAGCAGCTTCAAGCCGATCAGGACCTGCTGGCCGATCGATGGACCGAGGTCCTCACGGCCGAAGAGTATAAACTCGAACACCCCTCCAAAAGCTACCCAAGACGCAAGTTGCTCCCCCGATTAGAGGAAGAAGCATACATACCTTCATCACCAGCAAGACGATACGGCCGATCGACCACCCGTGGTCGCGACAGAGAGGCATCCAGGCCCTCCACCAAGACCGCACCCCGCATCGCTCCAAAAGTACGAAGCCAAGAGGGAACGCGCCGGACTTGCGAGACGTATTGGAGGACAAAGCAAGGCAATCCAGATCCATCTACGGATCACGTGGGCGCCCCACGACCCACGACGAATACCATCGCGCCGGATACAATAACCCCGGCCGGGCCGAACACAGCAGACACCGCTCTCTCGAGCTACATCGTGATATTGCTCAATATAGCGGCGCCGCACACCCGCTATGCTTCACTGACGAAGTAATGGATCATCAAATCCCTGAAGGGTTTAAACCCGTAAACATCGAATCCTACGATGGAACAACAGACCCCGCGGTATGGATCGAAGATTATCTCCTTCACATCCATATGGCCCGCGGCGACGATCTCCATGCCATCAAGTATCTCCCACTCAAGCTTAAAGGACCAGCTCGTCATTGGCTTAATAGCTTGCCCACAGAGTCAGTTGGGTGTTGGGAAGACCTGGAAGCCGCATTCCTCGACAACTTCCAGGGCACATATGTGAGGCCACCAGATGCCGATGACCTAAGCCACATAATTCAGCAGCCAGACGAATCGGCCAGACAATTCCGGACACGGTTCTTAACAAAGAAAAACCAAATAGTCGACTGTCTGGATGCAGAGGCCCTCGCAGCCTTCAAACATAACATCCGCGACGAGTGGCTAGCCCGCACTGGGACAGAAAAGCCAAATCCATGGCAGCCCTCACATCATTAATGACCCGCTTTTGCGCGGGAGAGGATAGCTGGCTAGCTCGCAGCAACAACCTCAGTAAAAATTCTGGCAGTACGGATACTAAGGACCACAACGGCAGGTCACGTCGAAGCAAAAATAAACGCCGCATTAACGGCGATGACAAGGAGGATACGGCAGTCAACGCCGGATTCCGAGGCTCTAAACCCGGTCAGCGGAAGAACCCATTCAAAAGAACCCTTCGGGTCCGTCCAATTTGGACCGAATACTCGATCGCTTATGCCAGATACACGACACCCCTGAAAAGCCAGCTAATCACACCAACAGAGATTGTTGGGTGTTCAAGCAGGCAGGCAAGTTAATTGCCGAAAACAACGACAAGGGGCTAAACAACGACGACGAGGAAGAGACCCGACCGCCGAACAATAGAGGACAGAAGGGTTCCCCCCCACAAGTGCGGATGGTGAACATGATCTACGAGACCCATGTACCCAGGAGGGAGCGGAAGCGTACACTAAGGGACGTATACGCGATGGAGCCAGTCGCCCCGAAGTTCAATCCATGGTCCTCTTGTCCGATCACTTTCGATCGAAGAGACCATCCGACCAGCATCCGCCATGGTGGATTCGCCGCAGTGGTTTTAGACCCAATCGTTGATGGATTTCACCTCACGAGAGTCCCGATGGACGGTGGCGAGCTGAACCTGCTTTATCAGATACAAAGGCGCAAGATGGGCATAGACCCTCAAGGATTAAACCTACAAAGACAACCTTTAAAGGCGCCATACCAGGTGTGGAGGCCAATTGTACAGCTCACCACACCGAAGTGGTCTTCGATCCCGGATAATTTCCGGAGCGAGGAGTTAATCTTCGACATAGTCCCATTTCGCAGCGGCTATCACGCCTCGCTTTCGGACGAACCGCGCTTGCAAAGTTCAACGTGGTGCCGCATTATGCATACCTCAAGCTCAAGATGCCAGCCCTCGTGGAGTCATCACGGTCAACGGAAATACGGAACGCTCTCGCGAACGGAGGAACATACTGGCGGCTCATGGTAGTACTGAGCAGCCTTTTAAGGCAATTTTCGAGTCCGGCCGTTAAACGGCCGGATACAGCCAAACACGCCCGAAGCAACACCAACCAAGACCACCTGGCACGATCCGAGCACGCGTAGCAATGCAGCCCTAACCCCTGCCCTTGCATGATTGCAAGAACAACCCTCCGTGTACATCATTACGCTTTGGAGGTACCATGGGCGCAGGGGAAGGGGCACGACCACAATGGACCCAGAGTGCGGCTCGACCACACCAGGGGCTCGCAAGTGTGCCACTCTTTATTATTATTATTTTTCTTTTTTGTATGCACATGACTCCGTTAGCCAGAGACCCTGTCCGGCGGTGAACCTGCCGAACTCATGATGCAACAGCCCGGGAGTAAAGAATGCGGCGACGAACACTCAGGTGGTCTCAATTACGAGCATTAAATTTGATTATATACACCAAGTCCGCAGCCCATCCCTGGAGGGGGACATGTTTAATTAGTCCAAAACCCTTGCTTACCGCACTATCTGTATCAGTCCGCACTTCCTTTAATAAATGATGCAGCACTTTTTTGCCTGTTATTACATATATATGTTCATTACATGACATCTTGCACCCGTATATTTTGATACGGCCTAATACACCAGGGCTTACGCTCCGCAATATGGTGTGATAAGTCCGAACACTTCCACAAAAAGGCACCCGAACTTATAGCATTATATGAATCGGCTCAATCATGTCTTGGGTCAATAGTTGGGTTTGCCTGCCCCACGTTTTGGTGCCTTACGCCTGTTCCGCTGGCTAAGGTGGCACTGGAGAACCACTGCGATTGCGCCCCGGTTGAGCTGGGCAAGCGCCTCAGTGGAGAAAGCTAAAACTGACCGGCATGATAAGGCGAGAGACTGGTCGCTGTTCGAGAGGTCTTTTCGGGTCCTTAAAGACTCACGCCGCTTCGAGCGAAGTTCCGGATAATATCCGACGAAGGCGTGGATAGCGCCCCAAATTTGGTCTTCCGAATACTAGGGGCTTCGCTAAAATTTAAAATTATAGAATTCTATGGCTAAGTGAGAGTGTTCAAGCACTATGAGCCCAGTTGCCTGGTTCGTTGTGTTGAGCGCCTCCCTAGATGGACCCAAAAATGGGAACAAGAGTGCTCAAGTTATCCCGAACACCCCAGCACTTGCGGCTTGGGGGCTGAAGCCAACGACTTGCCATCTCTCAGATTTTATAAACAGCCGCACAGAAGGTAATATTTTAAATTAAAAAAGAGTTGCCTAAAGCGCACATGAACAAAGTTTTCAGCGCACAGGATAATACATAGCGAGTTTACTCAAAAATTACATCTCTAGGGCATTCATCCGCAATATCGCGGGCTGCCTTCAGGATAGTTTTATAATACATTTTGGCGACGATACTCCTTGCCCGGTGGCGGCGGGTCAAGAAGAAGCTTTCTCGCATCCAGCCTGCCCCCAGCAGCACCTTTGTGCGGGCAAGCTCCCGCCGAGCACCTTCAATACAAAGTGAGCGCTGATGACCTCCACCTAGGGGCACGATCCACCAGCCGCCAGACGAGGTCAAGTAGCTCCTGTGCATGGCCTGTCCAGCCACACCGACTATAAGGCCCTTCATGGCCTCCTCGGCTACCTTAGGAGTTCGACCACTGCTTCACCGGTCGCTTGGGGGCACCGGATGGCCGGCCTCGGCAGATCGAGACCGAAGACCTTCTCCGCTGAGCTCCCTCCTCGCCACGGTAGAATGCGGCGCATCGGACACACTACGGCAGATCCGCAAATGCCCCTGGAGAGCTCGAATGCGGTAAGTGTCGTAGTTTACATTAACATGCTTGCTTTGCATGAAAAATGCCTTACCCGCCGCTATCTTCTTTACATCTTCAACCTCTGAAGGGCCTTACGGGCCTCGGCCTTGGCGGACTTGGCACTTCCGAGCCGAGGCGAGGCAAGCTCGACTCGAGTCTTGAGTCGCGCCCAAGCTCTCATGCTTCTCCATGAGAGCCACGGAGCTCTTGCCGCACTTCCGCCACCGTGCCTCCTGCTTTTCTCGCTCTGCCTGTTCAGCGGCCAAGACTGCGCTTGGTCGCGGACACAACCTCCTTCAGTGGCTGCCACCTGCTTGTGGCCCCGCAATACCCATATTATCCTTGTTAATTTTATTGCACCAAAATCCTTTTCTCAGAAGGTAACAATTTAAAGTGGTGCTACTCACCTTCTTTGTCCTCGAGCTGCCTCTTGGCATGGCGAGCTCTCGCCGGACCGCCAAGATCTTGCTTTAATGTACCAGCCTCCAAGATCGGGCAGAGGTCAGCAAAGACAGCCTACAAACCCATATTGACATAATTTATTAGCAACCTGCGAATATCGTTTTAGATCCTCATCCGCTTTTCTTTCCAACATCAAACCGAGCATCGTGGGCTACTGTCTATGCGGTATTACATTACACAATTTTAACTTCTTACCTCAAAGCTTGTTAAAAGGCTACTGCGAGTTTGGTCACCGCTCTTGGCAAGCTGGACCTTCAATCACCACACTCATAATAAAGGCGGTGTTCTTCCTCGATGGAAGCGCCTTTGAGCGCCCCAACAAGTTGTCCGCGCCCCGGTTGGACGGAGGCCGCCGGTCACAGATCTTGCCCTTCTTACGAAGGGCCGCTGCATGACTGGAACCACTACAGTTCGGTGTAGAGTCCGCGCAAAATCCGGAGGGTGCCTTTGCGGCGCCCGAGCCTCCTCCCGATGGGTCCTTTCGATCCCACCTCGACGCCCTCATCGGCGCGGGAGTAGAGGCGGTCGGAAGTGAATCCACATCCTACGGGTTAATGACCCGCTCGATGAAGCGGGAGATCATCATCGGCCGGATCGCGAACAAGATATGCGGCATTAGTAGGACACTATGTGACGAAAGAAATTGCTTATCGGGGATACGGATATTTACGATCTCGCCGGAGGCCTGGCCCTTGAAGGCCACTCCTCCTCGCCAACGTTGGTGTTGGCGGAGCTGTCCGGGAATAGTTCTCTCCTCTGACCCTTCGCCCCCTGCTGGGGAAGCCTTCTTCTTCCTCTCTCCTCCTCCGGAGAGAGTCTTCTTCCTCCTCCTCATCTTCGGGAGGAGTCCGCCTCGTCGTCGGACGCTTGATTACGGAACTCTTTCGAGTGCCCGTGGCCGCTTTCTGGTTTTCTTCTCCGGCACCACGACCACGCAAAGCCGGAACCAGCAGCCCGCTAGGCAGGCGCCCACTAGGTCTTCGGCATGGGAGCCGGGCAGATGAGCTGCTCGGCCTTCTCCATCCATTCCTGTCAAAGGAGCAGGGAGATTGAAACCCTCTTAGAATCAATCTATTTACAACAAGTGTCCCGTAAAGGGGTTGAATCACTTACCTCGTTAGCTGGATGCTGCGAGCTAAATCTGCGATCTTCCGTCGCAGATGCGGGGGCTTCGGCGCCCTTAAACAGCACCCTCCAGGCGCCTTCGTACGTTGTGTCGAAGAGCCCGCTTAGCGCCTGGTGCTGTTCCGGATTGAACTCCCACAGATTGAATGCCCGTTCCTGGCATGGGAGGATCCGGCGGACGAGCATGACTTGGACCACGTCGACGAGCCTGAGCTTCTTGTTCACCAGCTTCTGGATACAGGCTCGGAGTCCTGTCAGCTCCTTTGGATTACCCCACAGCAAGCCCTTCTCTTTCCAGGAGGTGAGCTACGTAGGGATACCAGATCTAAACTCGGGGGCCGCCGCCCACTTAGGGTCGCGCGGCTCGGTGATATAGAACCACCCAGATTGCCACCCCTTGACGGAGTCCACGAAGGCCCCTTCGAACTAGAGGACGTTGGGCATCTTGCCCAACATGGCGCCTCCGCACTCCGTCTGCGTGCCCTTCACTACCTTCGGCTTGACGTTGAAGGTCTTGAGCCACAAGCCGAAGTGGGGCCAGATGCAGAGGAGGGCCTCACACACGACAATGAACGCCGAGATGTTGAGGATGAAGTTCGGCGCCAGATCATGGAAATCCAGGCCGTAGTAGAACATGAGCCCCCGGACAAAGGGGTGAAGTGGAAAGCCCAGTCCGTGGAGGAAGTGGGGAAGGAAAACGACCCTCCCATGGGGCCCGGGGGTAGGGATGACCTGCCCCTCGTCGGGCAGCCGGTGCGCGATATCGCCGGAAAGGTATCCGGCCCTGCGCAGCTTGGTGATGTGCTCCTCCTTGACGGTGGAAGGCAACCATTTGCCTCCCCCTCCGGACATGGTCGGGGAAGGTTAAGACGAGATGCGCGAGCTTGGGCGTTGGAGCTTGAGTGCGCGAAGATGGATAAGCAAAGGAGGAAGAAGGCGTAGGTGAAAAGGTGAATCCTTATCCCTTATATATAGGTGGGCGAAGACTATGCGCCCCCTACCGGCCTGGTAAAACTTGCTTATCTCCCAAGCGCCACCATCAATGGCGCGGTTGGGTTACCCACGTCCGTATTGATGAGAATCCCGGAATAAGGGGAACACGATCTCTGCTTCGACAAGACGTGCCAAGGAAACCGCTTCACTAAATGTGCTGAGGTGGTATAAAAAAAGGATTCAAGTAAAGGCTTGGTAGTGGTGTGACGTCATGCCGCAAAATACGTCAGCAGATTGGACTTGTGTACATTTTATTCTATCTACGGTGGAATGTGGAATTTATTTTGCAGAGCCGGACACTATCCTGGTGTTCATGATCTTCTCTAGATTATTCAAAGGAGGAACCCGCCTTGCAATGCCGAACATTACGTGCGCCGGACTTATCGTCATTGAAGCCTGGTTCAGGGGCTACTGAGGGAGTCCTGGACTAGGGGGTATCCGGACAGCCGGACTATCATCATCCGCCGGACTCCAAGACTACGAAGATACAAGATTGAAGACTCCGTCCCGTGTCCGGATGGGACTTTCCTTGGCGTGGAAGGCAAGCTTTGCAATACGGATATGTAGATCTCCTACCATTGTAACCGACTCTGTGTAACCCTAGCCTTCTCCGGTGTCTATATAAACCAGAGGGCTTTAGTCCGTAGGACACAACATACATTACAACAATCATACCATAGGCTAGATTTAGGGTTTAGCCTCCTTGATCTCGTGGTAGATCCACTCTTGTACTACCCATATCATCAATATTAATCAAGCAGGACGTAGGGTTTTACCTCCATCAAGAGGGCCCGAACCTGGGTAAAACATCGTGTCCCTTGTCTCCTGTTACCATCCGCCTAGACGCACAGTTCGGGACCCCCTACCCGAGATCCGCCGGTTTTGACACCGACAATCATCCATAAATTCAAACCATGAGTAGGGCAATTGCGATACATCCATTTAATTCTTTCCCAAGATTGGGCAACATGCTCATGATCAAGTTGTTTAAAATTCATAATATCGTTCCTAAGAGAGATGATCTTAGCGGGAGAAAAATACTTAGAGATAAAAGCATCTTTGCACTTATTCCACGAATCAATACGATTCTTAGGCAAAGACGAAAACCAAACTTTAGCATGATCTCTACGTGAAAACGGAAATAACTTCAATTTAACAATATCATTATCCATATCTTTCTTCTTTTGCATCTCACACAAATCAACAAAGTTGTTTAGATGGGTAGCGACACCTTCACTAGGAAGGCCGGAGAATTGATCTTTCATAACAAGATTTAGCAAAGCAGCATTGATTTCACAAGACTCAACATCATTAAGAGGAGCAATCGGAGTAATAAGGAAATCATTATTATTGGCATTGGAAAAGTCACACAGTTTGGTATTATCTTGCGCCATCGCGACAAGTAATCCAACACACAAGCAAACAAAAAGGCAAGCGAAAGAGGGAGGAGATTGGGAAAGAGAGAGCAAATAAAATGGCAAGGGTGAAGTGGGGGAGAGGAAAACGAGAGGCAAATGGCAAATAATGTAATGCGAGGGAGATGAGTTTGTGATGGGTACTTGGTATGTCTTGACTTGAGCGAAGACCTCCCCGGCAACGGCGCCAGAAATCCTTCTTGCTACGTTTTGAGCTTGCGTTGGTTTTCCTTGAAGAGGAAAGGGTGATGCAGCAAAGTAGCGTAAGTATTTCCCTCAGTTTTTGAGAACCAAGGTATCAATCCAGTAGGAGGCTCCTCAAAAGTCCCACGCACCTACACAAAAAACAAGAACTCGCAACCAACGCAATAAAGGGGTTATCAATCCCTTCACGGCCACTTGCAAAAGTGAGATCTGATAGAGATAATATGATAAGATAAATATTTTTGGTATTTTTATGATATAAATGGGAAAAGTAAAAGATGCAAATAAAAGTAGATTGAAAGCTTATATGATAAGAGATAGACCCGGGGGCCATAGGTTTCACTAGTGGCTTCTCTCAAGATAGCATAAGTATTACGGTGGGTGAACAAATTACTGTCGAGCAATTGATAGAAAAGCGAACAATTATGAGATTATCTAGGCATTATCATGTATATAGGCATCACGTCCGTGACAAGTAGACCGAAACGATTCTGCATCTACTACTATTACTCCACACATCAACCGCTATCGAGCATGCATCTAGAGTATTAAGTTCATAAAGAACGGATTAACACATTAAGAAAGATGACATGATGTAGAGGGATAAACTCATGCAATATGATATAAACCCCATCTTTTTATCCTCGAGGGCAAAAATACAATACGTGCCTTTCTGACCCTGCTGTCACTGGGAAAGGACACCACAAGATTGAACCCAAAGCTAAACACTTCTCCCATTGCAAGAAAGATCAATCTAGTAGGCCAAACCAAACTGATAATTCAAAGAGACATGCAAATATAACTTAATCACACATAAAAGAATTCAAAGGAGATTCAAATATTTCTCATAGATAAACTTGACCATAAACCCACAATTCATCGGATCTCGACAAACACACTGCAAAAAGAGTTACATCGAATAGATCTCCAAGAAGATCAAGGAGAACTTTGTATTGAGATTCAAAGAGATAGAAGAAGCCATCTAACTAATAACTGTGGACCCGAAGGTCTGTGGTAAACTACTCACAACTCATCAGAAGGGCCTTGGAGATGATGTAGAGGCCCTCCGTGATCGATTCCCCCTCCGGCGGAGCGCGACGAAGGCTCCAAGTTGGGATCTCGTGGATACAGAAGGTTACGGTGGTGGAAATAGTTTTTCGTGGTCGATTCTGATGTTTTCAGGGTACGTGGATATATATAGGAGGAAGAAGTAGGTCGGTGGACGCTCGAGGGACCCACGAGGGTGGGGGGCGCACCCACCTCTAGGGGGCGTGCCGGGAACCCTCGTGGCCGCCTCGCTTGTTTCTTGACTTCCACTCCAAGTCCTCTGGATGACGTTTGTTCCAAAAAGATCGCTTCCAGAGGTTTCATTCCGTTTGGACTCCGTTTGATATTCCTTTTCTTCGAAACACTGAAATAGGCAAAAATACAGCAATTCGGGCTGGGCCTCTGGCTAGTAGGTTAGTCCCAAAAATGATATAAAAGTGTAAAGTAAAGCCCATAAACATCCAAAACGGGTAATATAGTAGCATGGAACAATACAAAATTATAGATACGTTGGAGACGTATCATTACACCAATTTCTTCGCTTTCAAAGTCTTCAGGAGAACCAAAGTCTTCAGCCGAAGACATTAATTTTTAGGGGTCGACTTTCACTGTAAATATCAAACTCCTCATTGACTTATAGAGCCTGTGTACACTCACAAACATATCAGTCCCTTAACCTGTAAGTCTTCAATACACCAAAATCACTAAGGGGCACTAGATGCATTTACAATCTCCCCCTTTTTGGCGATTGATGACAATATAGGTTAAGTTTTCAATGGGGATAAACATATGAATTGAATGTACTCAATATTGAGGAATTTGATAGCAAGATATAGAAGAGCTCCCTGTGAAGATGTGTATAGTGAGGAATTTGCTTCTAAAGCAATATACATTTTGAAGAGTAGACTCACGGAGAACTTCCCCTATATCATGTAATTCATACACCCATTTAACATATGAAATGAGGAATTTGAAATGCATGATGAAATATGGTGACTGATGTAATTCGGCATGCATGCATAACATTAATGAGGAAATACCATGCAGAAAAATAGAGCAAAAGTATCAGGTCACCATCGGACTTAAGTTTACAACTCATACAACAAAAGCTTCAGAAGAGCGAGAGTTGCAACTTAACAAAAAAGCCCATATGTATAGATCCGCATGAAGACTAACTCAAATTTCTCCCCCTTTGTCATCAAATGACAAAAAAGGGACTAACGCCCTTAAAGAATTTCATCACGAAGTCGATGGAGGAGCGTCAGTGTTGTTGGGGTCGGTTATTGGAGTAAGGCCTGCCAGAGTGTCATCCAGATCTTTATTCTCATCAGTATCATGGGATGAAGAATATGAGCTGGACACCAGAGGAGGAACTTCAAGTTTCTTGAATTTCTTCGGTGGAGGCTTAGACCACCTGAAGTCTTGCTTGAAGCCCATTTGCTTGAGATCTTCATCACCGTAAAGGTGAGGCAGTATAGCCCAGGTGCGATCAAAAACTTCATTGAGGTAGTAATGGTTCTTCTTCACTAAATTATATGTGGCAGTCATGTTATCAAGAATTGAACCAAACTGACGTTTTACCCATTTGTGATTGCGATCCACCTTTTGATGAAGACTGAGGAGAAGCTCACTATCAGTCATCACCCTTGGAGCTGTTGCTTGAGGACTTTTCTTTGAGGCATTAGCGGCAGAATCATGAGTAGCAGAGTCATCATTCGTGGAGTATGAAGTAGCTTTGCGAAACTGTCCATTCAATGGTCGAATGCCCTCATCAATAATAGCAATGGCCTTTCCCTTGTCATCAGTTGAGGAAAATATCCGCTTGAGGACTTCAATTGGGGGCAAGTAGCTACCATGGTTGAGTGTATCAGCTTTGTAGTTGAGTGAAGACCTTGATCTGATGAATCTCATACTCCAAGGAGCATAAGGCTTCAACTCAAATGGGGACATTGCAATGTTTGCCAAAGTCCTCATGAAGAAATCATGGTAGTTCACGGGAATACCGTGCATGATATTGAAAAGCAAATTCTTCGTGATGCCAACAACTTCTTCATCATTAGAATTGTGGCCTTTGATTGGACTCAATGTCTTCGTCAGTATGCGGTAGACAGTCTTGGCACATATTGCAATTCCTTCGCAAGGAATTTTGTCCTAGAGGCTTGACCAGGCTTCAACGGCTTCATCAACACTTGCATGAAGTGAACTAACAGGTCAGTTTCGGAGTAGATGAGACATGCACCTTCTGGGGGAGGACTGACTGGTATGGCATGAAGCAATTCAGTGGCTGGTGCCTTATAGTGTGTATTTTCGGTCATCCAGTCCAACACCCATGAGTTCACATCTTTAGCATTCCCGGTGAAGTGCAGCATCGCATAGAATTGAAGAATGAGTTCTTCATTCCAATCGCAAATGTCAGTGGAGAAATTGAGCAGGCCAGCATCATGAATGGCAGCGAGGACTGGCGTGAAGCAAGGCAGTGATTCCATATCCAAGTGAGGAATATGCTCATGGTCGAAGACTTTATCCTTGTTGAAAAGCACTGAAGAATAGAAATTTGCTTGACTGGTTGCCCAAAAGCGCTTCCTCCTCAGATGAGCAGAATCATAGGGATTGTAATCAGTGAAGAATACATGCTCATTGAAGAAGGCATCAGCCTTGAACTTCGAAGTTTTGGAGAATGGATTCTTCGGCTGTGGCTGAGGAGTGTCAGTGATTGGAAGAATAACCTCTAGAATTTCAACTTCTAGAGCCGCAGGCTGAGGAATTTCAGTTTCTGCGTCATTTGCAGCCTGGGCCTCCATTTCTTCAGCAACATTTTCATCAGCACTAGTGGCTAGAATTTCTTCATGAATGGAAGGGGCATTATGGATTTCTTCAGAGCCCATCAGAACTTCCGTTGGTGCTGGGGACTGAGGAATTTGCTGCAGTGGTGTGAACAGAGCAGAGTGGGGTGTTGACTATCCCAAAAATCATCATTCGTCTCTGGAGTGGTGCAGCCAATGTCCACATCCTCATCCACTCCCATTTCTTCAACGCCGGTCTCTTTAGTAGTAAACTGAGGCGTCGGCGATGATACCTGGGGAGTTGAAGCGAAAGTCTCAACTTCAATTTCTTCATCCATCTGATCTGTGGAAGCAGTAGAGGGATCTTCTTCAGCAGATTCTTTAGGAATCGGATATTCTTCACCATAAGGAAAAATTTCCTTTGATGGCATGCTTGATGGAGGAACAACATCAATTCGATTGTCAATTGTACTTGTCAAAATCTTCGCCTTCTTGGGGGCAGAAGATTCTGAGGCAGCTGATGCTTTCCTCTTCTTCAGAGCAGCTTGCTCCGCAGCTTTGGTTTTCTTCACTTCTAGAGTAGAAGGAAGAACTGGACTTGGTGTAGGTGCAGGAGGCGCAAAGGTTTTTGGGGCAATATCTTCAGGCACAACTGATGCAGCTGGCCTGTCTTGAGCAATTTCTTCAGGCGCAGCAAAAAATGCTTCAGCTGTCCTGGAAGATTCTTCAGGCGCAACACTAATGGTTTCCCTGGCAGTTTCTTCAGAGGCTGGAATTTCTTCAGCAGCCCTGGTACTTGCAGTTTCATCAGCAGCCTAATTTTCATCATCGGTGCTGGCATTTCCTTCAGTGGCTTGAGTAGATGCTTGAGCTAGAGTGACTTCAATGTGCACAGGAGCAGCAACACTTGAAGTGAATTTCTTCGCCATCTTGACGAATCTGACCTTGGCTCCTAGCCATTCTGCCTTGTAGGCGTTAAATTCATCACTGAGCTTTTCGATTTCAGATTGCAGTGCAATGAGCTGCTCAGGCGAAAGACCCAGAACATTATGTTTCAGAAAGCGCTGGTTTTTATACTGAGCTTTCTTAGCCACTCTAGCTTGATCATATTTCCATTTTTCTTCAGCTATGAATGTCGTCACCATGTGACTTTGTCCAGGAGTGAGGCCCAGCTCTGGCATTGGAGCATTTGGATCTTTGTGCCAGAGGTCGATGAAATCCAGGATCTTCTTCGGATCCAGTTGAAGGGGCTCATCATTCCCTTTGGCTCTTGCGGCCCGCTGCTGTCTGTCCTTGATGATATTAGCTAATTCATCATCATCAGCCTCATCATCAGATGGAGTTCGAAAGACCACCTGCTTCTTGTGAGGACTTGGTCTAGTGCCTCGTCCAACAGTGGCCTTGGTCTTAAGCAGTTTGGGACCGGTTGATGAAGGGTAAGCTAAAGAACTTGCTGAAGCTCCTGAGGCAATTGATATGCTAGTGGTCCTTTGACACGTGGCGAGATGCACAGGTGCTGAGGACTTTGCCGGAGGAGCTGAGGGTTTTGAAGCCCGAGGAATTTGTGCAGTCTGAGGAACTGGGGTAGCTTGAGGAATTTTCCTTGGTGGCACAGATGAGCTTGGCCGTGAGGGCATTGAAGAAAAACTTGACCGTGAGGGCATTGCTGTGGAACTTGGAGGTTTATGGGTAGGCTTCTTTGGCATATCCTTCTTGCTTGAAGAAGCCTCGGCAGCGACAGCACCAGAATCTTCATTGAATTTCTTCACTGCTTCTTTGGCCTGCTTGGCCAATTTAGCTTGCCGCTTGGCCCATTCATCAGCATAATCCTCATCATGTTTAAGGCTTGTTGGGTCAGCTCTTTGGCCAGGTGCCAGAGGAGGTCTTGAGCATGGAGGGTGAAGAGCAAATTTCTTCATGTATTTGGGAGTGACATATTTGTACTCCCTCCATTCTCTTGCCCATCTTCTTTCAATCCTCTGTATGCGCACTTTGCGCTCATTTTTGGTCTCCTTGCTGTGAGTTGCCTCATCAGGGCATGCAGTACCCTGCATAGATGTCAGCATGGATCTCAAAAGCAGTATTGACTTCAAGCTTCTTTCTTCCTTTCTGAGGCCTTTTAGCATCTGCCATTTTCTTGAGCTGAGGAATTTGAACAATCGAGTTCTCTGAAGAAGTGTGCAACTTTTATTCGAGGAATGCTGAAAATGAGTTAAGTTGATGAGAACCTAGTGATTCAGCAGCACACATGTGTACCTGTGAACAGAATATAGGTGTGAACAATTTGGAGAGATCATATGCGTTCTCAGAAGTTTTTCCAAAACTAAACAAGTTTGAGGAAATTGACCCGTTGTGTCTTGAATAATTTCACTAAGCGTTCTTTGACTTAGGTTCTAGAGTTGTGCGGATCGTGAGATTCACACAATTGAGGAATCATGAAGAAAAACGTCACTTAGAGAAACAGATCAAGAACTGAAGATTTTTGCTAGGTGTCTAGACTGTGGAGGTTGAAGAATAAACACCTTTCGAAGATTTGATGAAAATCATCAGTAGAATAAATGCGGTAAAAGCAACTTTTAATTACCCTTGATGAAGAATACGACGAATAGGAAGAGTAGATTTGGAAGTTCGTCGTCTCGGATCTTCCACGCCCAAACTTGGCGGAGGAATACGTCTACGGCGGCGGCGGAGAGAAGATGTCCGCGGCCGGCGCGAGTACAACGGCGACGAGGTCGAGGCAGTGAAGCTCTTCCTCACCGGCGACGATACAGGTAGCGGCGGTGCTAGGGCTTGAGAAGCTCGAGTGAGGGAGTGAGGTCGAGCGGAGTAAAAACGAAATGAGGAAGGGAAGGGGGTATTTATAGCTGAGGTGAAAAACCGTTCATCCGAGGAAATTGGACGAACGTGCCTGAGGGAGTCCTGGATTAGGGGGTCCTCGGACAGCCGGACTATATACTTTGGCCGGACTGTTAGACTATGAAGATACAAGATTGAAGACTTCGTTCCATGTCCGGGTGGGACTCTCCTTTGCGTGCAAGGCAAGCTTGGCAATTCGGATATATAGATCTCCTTCTCTGTAACCGACTCTGTGTAACCCTAGACCCTCCGGTGTCTATATAAACCGGAGGGATTAGTCCGTAGGACAACAATAATCATAATCACAGGCTAGCTTCTAGGGTTTAGCCTCTACGATCTCGTGGTAGATCAACTATTTTAATACTTATATCATCAAGATCAATCAAGCAGGAAGTACGGTATTACCTCCATTGAGAGGGCCCAAACCTGGGTAAACATTGTGTCCTCCGCCTCCTGTTACCATTAGCCTTAGACGCATAGTTCGGGACCCCCTACCCGAGATCTGCCGATTTTGACACACTACATTGGTGCTTTCATTGAGAGTTCCACTGTGTCATCACGATAAGGCTTGATGGCTCCTTCAATCATCTACGACGATGCGATCCAGGGTGAGGTTTTCCTCCTCTGATAGACCTTCATATTCGGTGGCTTCGCACTGCGGGCCAACTCGCTTGGCCGTCTGGAGCAGATTGATAGCTATGCCCCCGGCCATCAGGTCAGGTTTGGAAGCTTGAACTACACCGCCGACATCCGCGGAGACTTGATCTTCGACGGATCCGAACCCATGACAGGTGCGCTGATACGTCTCCAACGTATCTATAATTTTTGATTGCTCCATGCTACTTTATCTACTGTTTTTGACTATATTGGGCTTTATTTTCCACTTTTATAGTACTTTTGGGACTAACCTACTAACCGGAGGACCAGCCCAAAATTGATGTTTTTTGCCTTTTTCAGTATTTCGAAGAAACAGAATATCAAACGGAGTCCAAACGGAATGAAACCTTCGGGATCGTGATTTTCCAACCGAACGTGATCCAGAGACTTGGACCCTACTCCAAGCAAAGGTTCGAGGAGATCACGAGGTGGAGGGCGCCGGCGCGCGCCTCACCTCGTGGGCCCCTCGAGCTCACCGACGCACTCCTTCCTCCTATATATACCTCACGATCCCCGAACGATCGTAACAAGAGCCAAAACCTAATTCCACCGCCGCAACCTTCAGATCCATGAGACCCCATCTTGGGGCCTGTTCCGAGTTCACGAGGGGGCATCCACCACGGAGGGCTTCTACATCATCACCATAGCCCCTCCGATGAAGTGTGAGTAGTTTACTTCAGACCTTCGGTCCATAGCTAGTAGCTAGATGGCTTCTTCTCTCTTTTGGATCTCAATACAATGTTCTCCCTCTCTCGTGGAGATCTATTCGATGTAATCTTCTTTTTGTGTGTTGGTTGAGACCGATGAATTGTGGGTTTATGATCCAAGATTATCTATGGAAAATATTTGATTCTTCTCTGAATTCTTTTATGTATGATTGAGTTATCTTTGCAAGTCTCTACGAATTATCCTTTTGGTTTGGCCAACTAGATTGGTAGTTCTTGCAATGGGAGAAGTGCTTAGCTTTGGGTTCAATCTTTATGTGTCCTTACCAAAGGACAAAAGGGCAGCAAGGCACGTATTGTATTGTTGCCATTGAGGATAACAAGATGGGTTTTTATCATATTGCATGAATTTATCCCTCTACATCATGTCATCTTGCTTACGACGTTACTCTATTTTTACATAATACTCTAGATGCATGCTGGGTAGCGGTCGACGAGTGGAGTAATAGTAGTAGATGCAGAATCATTTTGATCTACTTCTCTCGGATGTGATGCCTATATACATGATCATTGCCTAGATATACTCATAACTATGCTCAATTCTGTCAATTGCTCAACAGTAATTTTTTCACCCACCGTAGAACACTTATGCTCTTGAGAGAAGCCACTAGTGAAAAGTATGGCCCCCGGGTCTATTCTCATCATATCAATCTATATCACTTTATTTACTTGCTTTGTTTTTACTTTGCCTTTACTTTTTACCTTGCATCTATCTATCAAAAATACCAAAAATATTATCTCTATCAAATCTCACTCTCGTAAGTGATCATGAAGGGATTGACAACCCCTAAGCGTTGGTTGCGAGTTGCTATT
Source organism: Aegilops speltoides (assembly GCA_021437245.1). Taxonomy (NCBI): domain Eukaryota; kingdom Viridiplantae; phylum Streptophyta; class Magnoliopsida; order Poales; family Poaceae; genus Aegilops; species Aegilops speltoides. The sequence continues at coordinate 259,457,127 of CM038144.1, read as the reverse complement.
GTTTTGTGTAGGTACGAGGGACTTGTGCGTGGTCTCCTACTGGATTGATACCTTGGTTCTCAAAAACTGAGGGAAATACTTATGCTACTTTGCTGCATCATCCTCTCCTCTTCGGGGAAATCCAACGCAGTGCTCAAGAGGTAGCAAGAAGAATTTCTGGCGCCGTTGCCGGGGAGGCTCACGCAAGCAAGTCAACCATACCAAGTACCCATCGCAATCCCTATCTCTCGCATTACATTATTTGTCATTTGCCTCTTGTTTTCCTCTACCCCACTTCACCCTTGCCGTTTTATTTGCCCTCTCTTTCCCAGTCTCCTCCTATCTTTCCCGTTTGCCTTTTCTTGTTGCCTTTCTGTTTGCTTGTTTGTTGGATTACTTGTTGCCATGGCGCAAGATAATACCAAATTGTGTGATTTCTCGAATACCAATAATAATGATTTCCTTAGTACTCCGATTGCTCCTCTTAATAATGATGAGTCTTGTGAAATCAATACCGCTTTGTTGAATCTTGTTATGAAAGATCAATTCGCCGACCTTCCTTGTGAAGATGCCGCTACTCATCTAAACAATTTTGTAGATTTGTGTGACATGCAAAAGAAGAAAGGTACGGATAACAATATTGTCAAATTGAAGTTATTTCCGTTTTCACTTAGAGATCGTGCTAAAGTTTGGTTTTCGTCTTTGCCTAAAAATAGTATTTATTCTTGGAACAAGTGCAAAGATGCTTTTATCTCTAAGTATTTTCCTCCCACTAAGATTATCACTCTTAGGAACGATATTATGAATTTTAAACAACTTGATCATGAGCATGTTGCCCAATCTTGGGAAAGAATGAAGTTAATGCTTCACAATTGCCCTACTCATGGTTTGAATTTATGGATGATCATACAAAATTTTTATGCCGGATTGAATTTTGCTTCCAGAAATCTTTTAGATTCGGCCGCGGGAGGCACTTTTATGGAAATTACGTTAGGAGATGCTACCAAATTGCTTGATAATATTATGGTTAATTATTCTCAATGGCACACTGAAAGATCTTCTAGTAAGAAAGTGCATGCTATAGAAGAAATCAATGTTTTGAGTGAAAAGATGGATGAACTTATGAAGATGCTTGCTCCTAAAAATACTCCTCTTGATCCCAATGCTATGCCTTTATCTAGTTTTCTTGAGAATAATAATGAATCTATGGATGTGAATTTTGTTGGTAGGAATAGTTTTGGAAACAACGGTTATAGAGGGAATTTTAATCCTAGGCCTTATCCTAGTAATCCTTCTAATAATTATGGAAATTCCTACAATAACTCTTATGGAAATTTTAATAAGATGCTCTCTGAATTTGAGAGTAGTGTTAAAGAGTTTATGAATTCACAAAAGAATTTCAATGCTTTGCTTGAAGAGAAATTGCTTGAAGTTGATGATTTTGCTACGAACGCTGATAGAATTTCTCTTGAAATTGATTCTTTAAAGCTTAGCTCTATTCTTCGTAAGCATGATATCAATGAGTCTCTCAAAGCCATGAGAATTTCCATTGATGAGTGCAAGGATAGAACCGCTAGGATGCGTGCTTCCAAAGATGCGTTTATTAAAGTGTGTTCTTCCAATCCCTATGAAAATCAAGATGAAGATCATAAAGTTATTGATGTGTCCCCCATTAAATCTTTGTTTTGCAATATGAATCTTGATGAATCTGAAGATTATCTTCCTTTACCTAGAAGGTGTCCTAAGAATTCGGAGTTTCTAGATCTTGATGATGAAATTGATAAAAGTGGGATTGAAATAAATAAAAACCGTGATGTTGCTAAACACACTATTTTGGATCTCAAGGAATTTAATTATGAAAATTGCTCTTTTATTGGTTGTATTTCCTTGTTGCAATCCGTGCTAGATTCTCCTCATGCTTATAGTCAAAATAAAGCCTTTACCGAACACATTGTTGATGCCTTCATGCAATCTTATGAAGAAAAACTTGAGTTGAAAGTTTCTATCCCTAGGAAACTCTATGATGAATGGGAACCTACTATTAAAATTAAAATTAAAGATTTTGAGTTTCATGCTTTGTGTGATTTGGGTGCTAGTGTCTCCACTATTCCCAAAACTTTATGTGATTTGCTAGATTTCCGTGATTTTGATGATTGCTCTCTAAACTTGCATCTTGCGGATTCCACTATTAAAAAACCTATGGGAAGAATTAATGATGTTCTTATTGTTGCAAATAGGAATTATGTGCCCGTAGATTTTATCGTTCTTGATATAGATTGCAATCCTTTATGTCCTATTATTCTTGGTAGGCCTTTCCTTAGAACGATTGGTGCAATTATTGATATGAAGGAAGGGAATATTAGATTCCAATTTCCCTTAAAGAAGGGTATGGAACACTTCCCTAGAAATAAAATATAATTACCATATGAATCTATCATGAGAGCCACTTATGGATTGCCTACCAAAGATGGCAATACCTAGATCTATCTTTGCTTTTATGCCTAACTAGGGGCGTTAAACGATAGCGCTTGTTGGGAGGCAACCCAATTTTATTTTTTGTTTTTTGTTTTTGCTTCTATTTAGGAATAAATAATCCATCTACCTTCTGTTTAGATGTGGTTTTATGTTTTAATTAGTGTTTGTGCCAAGTAGAACCTATAGGATAACCTACGATGATAGTTGATTTGATTCTGCTGAAAAACAGAAACTTTGCACGCACGAATTTAGTTATGATAAATCACAGGAACGTGCTTTTGCGCTGATTCTTCTTGATGCGGATCAATAAACAACTTTTCCAGAACTTCCTATTTTGGTAGAATTTTTAAAATTCCAGAAACTTGCGTTAGTTACAGATTGCTACACACTGTTCTGTTTTTGACAGATTCTGTTTTTCGTGTTGTTTGCTTATTTTGATAAATCTATGGATAGTAAATTAGTCTATAAAACATAGAGAAGTTGGAATACAGTAGGTTTAACACCAATATAAATAAATAATGAGTTCATTACAGTACCTTGAAGTAGTCTTTTGTTTTCTTTCTCTAACGGAGCTCACGAGATTTCTGTTGAGTTTTGTGTTGTGAAGTTTTCAAGTTTTGGGTGAATTCTTTTGATGGATTATGGAACAAGGAGTGGCAAGAGCCTAGGCTTGGGTATGCCCATGGCATCCCCAATATAATCCAAGGACACCAAAAAGTCAAAGCTTGGGTATGCCCCGGAAGGCATCCCCTCTTTCGTCCACCTCTATCGGTAATTTACTTGGAGCTATATTTTTATTCACCAACATGATATGTGTTTTGCTTGGAGCGTCTTGTATTATTTGTGTCTTTGTCCCCTCTTTCGTCCACCTCCATCGGTAATTTACTTGGAGCTATATTTTTATTCACCAACATGATATGTGTTTTGCTTGGAGTGTCTTGTATTATTTGTGTCTTTGCTTGTTAGTCTACCACAATCATCCTTGCTGTACACATCTTTTGAGAGAGCCATACATGAATTGGAATTTGTTAGAATACTCTATGTGCTTCACTTATATCTTTTGAGCTTGATAGTTTTGCTCATAGTGCTTCACTTATATCTTTTGAGCGTGATAATTTTTGCTCTAGTACTTCACTTAGATCTTTTAGAGCACGGTGGTGGATTTGTTTTAAAGAAACTATTGATCTCTCATGCTTCACTTAGATTATTTTGAGAGTCTTTAATAGCATGGTAATTTAATGTTAATATACTTGGAGTTCAAGATATGTGAAACTTTCTTTTGAGTGAATTGAATACTAAGATAAGTTTGATGCTTGATAATTGTTTTGAGATATGGAGGTAATAATATCAAAGTCGTGCTAGTTGGGTGATTATGAATTTGAGAAATACTTGTGTTGAAGTTTGAAAGTCCCGTAGCATGCACGTATGGTTCAAGTTGTGTAACAAATTTGAAACATGAAGTGTACCTGGCTTGTGCATCCTTATGAGTGGCGGTCGGGGACGAGCGATGGTATTTTCCTACCAATCTATCCCCCTAGGAGCATGCCCGTAATACTTGAATTTTTGATGACTTCTAAATTTTTGCAATAATTATATGAGTTCTTTTGACTAATGTTGAGTCCATGGATTATACACACTCTCACCTTTCCGCCTTTGCTAGCCTCTTCGGTACCGTGCATTGCCCTTTCTCACCTTGAGAGTTGGTGCAAACTTCGCCGATGCATCCAAACCCCGTGATACGATACACTATATCACATATAAACCTCCTTATATCTTTCTCAAAACAGCCACCATACCTACCTATCATGGCATTTCCATAGCCAATCCGAGATATATTGCCATGCAACTTCCACCATCATCATCATGACATACATTACTTTTGTCATATTGCCATTGCATGATCTTGTAGTTGACATCGTATTTGTGGCAAAGCCACCATGCATTATTTTCCATACATGTCACTCTTGATTCATTGCACCATCCTAGTACACCGCCGGAGGCATTCATATAGAGTCATATCTTGTTCTAAGTTTCGAGTTGTAATCCTTATGTTGTAATCAATAGAAGTGTGATGATCATCATTATTAGAGAATTGCCCAAATAAAAAAAAAGAGAAAGGCCAAAAAGAAAAAAAAAGAAAGGCCCAAAAAATAAAAAATAAAATAAAATAAAATAAAAAGGGCAATGCTACTATCTCTTTTTCCACACTTGTGCTTCAAAGTAGCACCTTGTTCTTCATGTAGTGAGTCTCATATATTGTGCTTCAAAGTAGCACCTTGTTCCTCATGTAGTGAGTCTCATAAGTTGTCTTTTTATACTAGTGAGAATTTTTCATTATAGAACTTGGCTTGTATATTCCTACGATGGGCTTCCTCAAATGCCCTAGGTCTTCGTGAGGAAGCGAGTTGGATGCACACCCACTAGTTTTCTTTTGTTGAGCATTCATAGCTCTAGTGCATCTGTTGCATGGCAATCCCTACTCCTCATGTTGACATCAATTGATGGGCATCTCCATAGCCCGTTGATTAGCCTCGTCAATGTGAGACTTTCTCCTTTTTGTCTTCTCCACACAATCCCCATCATCATATTCTATTCCATCCATAGTGCTATATCCATGGCTCACGCTCATGTATTGCGTGAAAGTTGAAAAAGTTTGAGATCATTTAAGTATGAAACAATTGCTTGGCTTGTCATCGGGGGTATAGAAGTTGGGAACATCTTTGTGTGACGAAAATGAAGCATAGCCTAACTATATGATTTTGTAGGGATGAACTTTCTTTTGCCATGTTATTTTGAGAAGACATGATTGCTTTGATTAGTATGCTTGAAGTATTATTATTTTTGTGTCAATATGAACTTTAGTCTTGAATCTTTTGGATCTGAATATTCATATCACAATTAAGAAGATTTACATTGAAATTATGCCAAAGTATCACTCCACATCAAAAATTCTTTTTTTATCATTTACCTACTCGAGGACGAGCAGGAATTAAGCTTGGGGATGCCTGATATGTCTCCAACGTATCTATAATTTTTGACTGCTCCATGCTACTTTATCTACTATTTTGGACTATATTGGGCTTTATTTTCCACTTTTATATTACTTTTGGGACTAACCTACTAACCGGAGGCCCAACCTGTAATTCTTGTTTTTGCCTTTTTCAGATTTTGAAGAAATGAATATCAAACGGAGTCCAAACGGAATGAAACCTTCGGATCGTGATTTTCCAACCGAACGTGATCCAGAGACTTGGACCCTACTCCAAGCAAAGGCCCGAGGAGGTCAAGAGGGTGGAGGCGCGCCTCACCTCGTGGGCCCCTCGAGCTCCATCGACGCATCCTTCCTCCTATATATACCTCACGATCCCCGAACGATCGTAACAGGAGCCAAAAACCTAATTCCACCACCGCAACCTTCTGTATCCACGAGATCCCATCTTGGGGCCTGTTGCGGAGCTCCGCCGAGGGGGCATCCACCACGGAGGGCTTATTCATCATCACCATAGCCCCTCCGATGAAGTGTGAGTAGTTTACTTCAGACCTTCGGGTCCATTGCTACTAGCTAGATGGCATCTTCTCTCTTCTTGGATCTCAGTACAATGTTCTCCCCCTCTCTCGTGGAGATCTATTCGATGTAATCTTCCTTTTGCTGTGTGTTTGTTGAGAACGATGAATTGTGGGTTTATGATCCAATATTATCTATGGAAAATATTTGATTCTTCTCTGAATTCTTTTATGTATGATTGAGTTATCTTTGCAAGTCTCTTCGAATTATCCTTTTTGGTTTGGCCAACTAGGTTGGTAATTCTTGCAACGGGAGAAGTGCTTAGCTTTGGGTTCAATCTTGCGGTGTCCTTACCAAGTGACGGAAGGGGCAGCAAGGCACGTATTGTATTGTTGCCATCGAGGATAATAAGATGGGGTTTTTATCATATTGCATGAATTTATCCCTCTACATCATGTCATCTTGCTTACGACGTTACCCTGTTTTTACATAATACTCTAGATGCATGCTGGATAGCGGTCGATGAGTGGAGTAATAGTAGTAGCAGAATCGTTTCGATCTACTTGTCTCGGACGTGATGCCTATATACATGATCATTGCCTAGATATACTCATAACTATGCTCAATTCTGTCAATTGCTCAACAGTAACTTGTTCACCCACCATAGTATACTTATGCTCTTGAGAGAAGCCACTAGTGAAACCTATGGCCCCCGGGTCTATTCTCATCATATCAATCTATATCACTTTACTTGCTTTTTTTTACTTTGCCTTCACTTTTTACCTTGCATCTATGTATCAAAAATACCAAAAATATTATCTCTATCAGATCTCACTCTCGTAAGTGACCGTGAAGGGATTGACAACCCCTAAGCATTGGTTGCGAGTTGCTATCGTGTTGTGTAGGTACGAGGGACTTGTGCGTGGTCTCCTACTGGATTGATACCTTGGTTCTCAAAAACTGAGGGAAATACTTACGCTACTTTGCTACATCATCCTCTCCTCTTCGGGGAAATCCAACGCAGTGCTCAAGAGGTAGCATGCGCTGTACAGTCGCGACAGGCATGGCTTAGACCTGCCATCGGACGGTACTCAGGAGAGCGCACCTGCAGTTGCCCCGGCTCTTAATCCGGAGCAGATCGTCCCATCCGAGGATGGGTGGATGGACCCCGGCGCGGAGGCTGCACACTCAGCGGCGTTAGAGCCGAACACAGACTTTGCCTCCAATGAGGTCTGTGTCGTCGGGCCCTTGGACTCGTCTCCGGCCATAGGCTCCGAATCGTGTGCATCCGTGCCTATCGAATCTGATTGGGCACCGATCATGGAGTTTACTTCCGCGGATATATTTCAGCACTCGCCCTTGGGCGATGTGCTAAATTCATTAAAGTCTCTCTACCTATCAGGGGACTCTTGGCCGAACTATGTCCGGCTTCAGGGTAAAGCGGATGACGAAGACATTTGTTCCCCACCCACCACCCACTTAATAGCCACTTTCGATGACTTAACCAACATGCTTGATTTCGACTCCGAAGACGTCGACGGTATGGACGACGACGCCGGAGAATAACAGGAACCACCGCCCACAGGGTGCTGGACAACCACCTCATCATATGATATATACATGGTGGACACACCCCCTGTGCTTCACCGATGAGGTGCTGGATCATGAATTTCCAGAGGAATTTAAACCCGTAAACATAGAGGCATATGACGGAACGAAAGACCCTGTGGTCTGGATTGAGGACTTTATTCTTCACATCCACATGGCTCGTGGAGATGATCTCCATGCCGTCAAATACCTGCCCCTCAAGTTGAAAGGCCACCTCGATACTGGTTGAAAAGCCTCCCCGAAAACTTCAATTGGAAGTTGGGAGGAACTTGAGGATGCTTTCAGGGCTAATTTTCAAGGGACCTACATCCGACCTCCGGATGCAGACGATTTAAGTCACATAATTCAACAACCCGGAGAGTCAGCCCGTAAGCTTTGGAACAAATTTCTCACCAAGAAGAATCAAATCGTCGATTGCCCGGATGCCGAAGCCTTAGCGGCTTTCAAGCACAGTGTCCGGGACGAATGGCTCGCCAGACACCTCGGCCAGGAAAAGCCGAGGACAATGGCAGCCCTAACAAGCCTTATGACCCGCTTTTGCACGGGCAAGGACAGTTGGTTGGCTCGTGCGGCACCAGTGACCCAGGCACATCCCAACTCGGGGACGACAATGGGAAGCCGCGACGCAATAAAAACAAGCGTCGAAACATTGAAGACAGCCCAGAAAACACGACGGTAAACGCTGGATTCAGGGGCTCTCGACCCGGTCAACGGAAAAAGCCATTTAAAGGCAGCAGAGATGGACTATCTAGCCTAAACAAAATTCTAGATAGATTATGTCAGATCCATGGCACCCCCGAGAAACCTGCAAATCCCACCAACAGAGAATGTTGGGTCTTCAAGCAGGCCGACAAGCTAAATGCCGAGCACAAGGGGAGGGAGACGCCAAGTGAAGACGAGGACGAGCCTCGCCAGCCGAACACTGGGGGATAGAAAAAAATTCCGCCAGAGGTCAAACACAGTAAACATGATCTACGTCACTCACATACCAAAGAGGAGGCGCAAACGCGCGCTCCGAGACATATACGCTGTAGAGCCCGTCGCCCCCAAATTTAACCCATGGTCGGCCTGCCCGATCACTTTCGATCGCAGGGATCATCCGACTAGTATCCGGGATGGAGATTCAGCTGTCTTGGTGCTCGACCCAATAACTAACGGATACCATCTCACCCGAGTCCTTATGGACGCATTTACGGTGAGTCTTAATCGATATATCAGGACACTGTCCGCAAAATGGGGATAGACCCGTCAAGAATCAGCCAAAGCAGTACTACATTTAAAGGAGTAATACCAGGCGTAGAGGCCCGTTGTACGAGATCTCTAAAATTAGAGGTTGTATTCGGTTCTCCCGACAACTTTCGAAGCAAAGAACTAATCTTCGACATCGCTCCATTCCGAAGCGGCTATCACGCACTACTCGGAAGAACGGCATTCGCTCGTTTCAGTGCAGTTCCGCATTACGCTTATCTTAAACTTAAGATGCCCGACCCACGTGGCGTCATCACAATTAGCGGAAATACAGAGCGTTCCTTATGTGCGGAAGAATATGCAGATCTAGCAGCCAAACGGCCTCTCCAACCAGAATAACTGATCGGTCGTCAAGACCATGGACACGGTTAGACGTGTCCGGCACACCACTAGTTGTAGCAGCCCAGGTAAACCTGAGCTTGGGTCGATGGATATACCCCCATAGGTGGTGCTAGGGGCTGCCCGCATGTAAAAATGCCCATAGTTTGGCTCGACCCTATTAATACAATAATAGATTGCATTTTCATGGTTCATTAAGAATAACCAACTTTTCGCACGATTACACCAGATTCTTTCACCTGGGTTTTTCTTTTTTACAGATGATCAACGAGCTACACCCTTCCAGGATACTACACAACGGAGACAAAGGCGCAGACATGCAGCGAGGCCCCGTTCAAAGGTTTCTTTTTAGATTAAGACCCTGTGTAAACCTTTTTTATTGTCTCTGGTTGCTTCACACCCTCCGGGTACTCAAAACAACCGAGAGAGATACTGGCGTTATTGGCATGCTTTTTTGTCACGCCAGATTAATGCATGTACCTGGAAATTCAGGGCTCATTATCGAGGGCGGTACTCAGCTCAGTATAAGTTGAAAAGTCCGAATACCTTAGGGAGTGTTCGGCGTCGCGAGGTTGGCCTTATATGCATCAGCTCCGAATCATGTCTTTGGTCAGTAGTTGGGTTTGCCCAGCTCCCATGTTTTGCTACCTTATGTTCCGCTCTATCGGCTAACGTGGCACCGGGAGAACTACTGCGATTGTGCCCCGGTTCATCTTGATGAGCACCTCAGTAGAGAAAGCCAAAAACTGACTGTCATGATAAAGCGAGAGACTGGTCAACCACTCAAGGACTCAGCGGAATCTTCGCGATTCCTCCGCATTAACGAAGGACCGGTTTCCCGGTCACGTATGTACGCACACCGTATTCGGATTAACACGGACGTACCAGGGGCTATATAGTAGCCCCACCGTCAAACTCCTATGGCTAAGTGAAAGTGTTGAAGCTATATAGTCTGATTGCCTTGTTCGCCGCGCTATCACCTCCTTAAATGGACCAAGACGTTGGATCAAGTGTGAGTATGCGCTTTACCGAACACCCCTGCATTATATGCGTGGGGACTGAAGCCGACGACTGCAAACTTTCAGGTTATATACATACATACATAAACGGCCGCACAGGAGGCTAATACGTCTCCAACGTATCTATAATTTTTTATTGTTCCATTCTATTATATTACCCCTTTTGGATGTTTATGGGCTTTATTTTACACATTTATATCATTTTTGGGACTAACCTACTAACCGGAGGCCAAACCCGTATTACTATTTGTTCTGCCTATTTCAGTATTTCGAAGAAAAGGAATATCAAATGGAGTCCAAACGGAATGAAACCCTCGGGAGCGTGATTTTTGGAACGAACATGATCCGGAGAACTTGGAGTGCAAGTCAAGAAGCAAACGAGGCGGCCAGGAGATAGGAGGGCATGCCCACCCCTCCTGGGTGCACCCCCTGTCTTCTGGGCCCCACGAGCAGCCACCGGTGTACTTCTTCCTCCTATATATACCTACATACCCCGAAAACATCCAGGGAGCCAACGAAAAACAATTTCCACCGCCGCAGCCTTCTGTATCCGTGAGATCCCATCTTGGAGCCTTCGTCGGTGCTCCGGCGGAGGGGGAATCGACCACGGAGGGCTTCTACATCAACAACATAGCCCCTCCGATGAGTTGTGAGTAGTTTACCACAGACCTTCGGGTCCATAGTTATTATCTAGATGGCTTCTTCTCTCTTTTTGGATCTCAATACAATGTTCTCCCCCTCTCTTGTGGAGATCTATTCGATATAAACTCTATTTGCAGTGTGTTTGTCGAGATCCGATGAATTGCAGGTTTATGATCAAGTTTATCTATGAGAAATATTTGAATCTCCTCTGAATTATTGTATGTATGATTGAGTTATCTTTGCAAGTCTCTTCGAATTATCAGTTTGGTTTGGCCTACTAGATTGATCTTTCTTGCCATGGGAGAAGTGCTTAGCTTTGGGTTCAATCTTATGTGTCCTTACCAAAGGATGTAAAGGGTTGCAAGGCACATATTGTATTGTTTCCATCGAGGATAAAAAGATGGGGTTTATATCATCTTGCATGAGTTTATCCCTCTACATCATGTCATCTTTCTTAATGTGTTACTCTGTTCTTATGAACTTAATACTCTAGATGCATGCTGGATAGCGGTCGATGTGTGGAGTAATAGTAGTAGATGCAGGCAGGAGTTGGTCTACTTGTCACGGATGTGATGCCTATATACATGATCATGCCTAGATAATCTCATAATTATTCGCTTTTCTATCAATTGCTCGACAGTAATTTGTTCACCCACCGTAATACTTATGCTATCTTGAGAGAAGCCACAAGTGAAATCTATGGCCCCCGGGTCTATCTTTTATCATATAAGCTTTCAATCTACTTTTATTTGCATCTTCACTTTTTGCATCTATCTTATAAAATACCAAAAATATATTTATCTTATCATACTATCTCTATCAGATCTCACTTTTGCAAGTGGCCGTGAAGGGATTGACTACCCCTTTATTGCGTTGGTTGCGAGTTCTTTGTTTGTTTGTGTAGGTGCGTGGGACTTTTAAGGAGCCTCCTACTGGATTGATACCTTGGTTCTCAAAAACTGTGGGAAGTACTTATGCTACTATTGCTGCATCACCCTTTCCTCTTCAAGGAAAACCAACGCAAGCTCAAGACGTCGCAAGAAGGATTTCTGGCGCCATTGCCGGGGAGGTCTTCGCTCAAGTCAAGACATACCAAGTACCGATCACAAACTCATCTCCCTCGCATTTACATTATTTGCCACTTGCCTCTCGTTTTCCTCTCCCCCACTTCACCCTTGCCGTTTTATTTTCCCTCTCTTTCCCAATCTTCTCCTCTCTTTCGCTTGCCTTCTTCATCCTTGCTTTTGTTTGCCGTTATGTCTAAAACTGGGGAGATTATCATTGATATAGACAATAATGACAACATGGAAAATTCTGAGGCTCCGGCTGAAGAACCCCCTATCTTGCATACTAAAAAAGTTTGAATCGGTAGTGGTAACATTATTGGAAAAGGTGTTATTCAAGATTTCTTTACTTGTGCCGGTGCTTTACCCTCCATGGGTGGTTCTATTCTTCATAGAACTAGTAGTCTTGCGGATGCTATTGCTATGCTTGTAGTTGAACTTGAAAGACAATTTATGCATATGCATCCTTGCATACAAAGAATTTTCCTAGAATTTTCCAATATTGAGCATTCTTCTGTTAAGCGCGTTGTTACTATCTTTTTGGCTCATGAGTTTAGATTTATAATAAGAGAGTCCAAAGAAATCTTTGCGCACTATAGGGTGGACGCCGGTCGTCCTCCCATAGAGGTGGTCATGTTCGATCAAGAAGAAATTAGGCGTTTTCAATCCTCAGACTATGTTGCTTTCAATGAAAACCTTAGAAAAAATGTTTCTACCAATGTCTTGGTTGATAGAATTTCCGAACTTAATAATGATTTTTCTCTTTGAAATAATGAGCTAGGATACTCTCTTGAGTATAGGCTAACGAGATTTTGCCAAAAGAATGCTTTTAGTGATGAATTAGTTGTGCATTATGAAGGGCCAAAGGAGGAACCCGTTCCTCCTGAGATTGATCTTGGGGACTTTTGTCCCGCTAAATTTAGCCCTTTTAATTACTTTTTCTTGCCTCAAAGAAAACTTGCTGCCGAACATAGAGAATATGAGATGAGTTTTCAAGATCTATCTTATTATTATGGCACTACTTAGATCTATCTTCACTTTTATGCCTAGCTAGGGGCGTTAAACGATAGCGCTAGTTGGGAGGCAACCCAATTTTATTTGCGTTTTTTGTTTTTGTTTCTGTTTAGTAATAAATTTTGCATCTGTCTTCTGTTTAGATGTGTTTTTATGTTTTAATTATTGTTTGTGCCAAGTAGAACCTATAGGATAACCTATGATGATAGTTAATTTGATTCTGCTGAAAAACAGAAACTTTGCGTGCACGAAATTAGTTTTGTTAAATAACAGAAACGTGCTTTTGCGTTGATTCTTTTTGTTTCTGCTCACAAGACAAATAGTCCAGGACTTCCTATTTTGGTAGGATTTTTAGAGTTCCAGAAGTTTGCGTTAGTTACAGATTGCTACAGATTGTTCTGTTTTTGACAGATTCTGTTTTTCGTGTGTTGTTTGCTTATTTTGATGCATCTATGGCTAGTAAAATTATTTATAAACCATAGAGAACTTGGAATACAGTAGGTTTAACACCAAAATAAATAAATAATGAGTTCATTACATTACCTATGTGGTGGTTTTGTTTTCTTTCACTAACGGAGCTTATAAGATTTCCTGTTGAGTTTTGTGTTGTCAAGTTTTCAAGTTTTGGGTAAAGCTTTGATGGACTATGGAATAAGGAGTGGAAAAAGCCTAAGCTTGGGGATGCCCATGGCACCCCAAGATATTCAAGATTAGCCAAAACCCTAAGCTTGGGGATGCCCCGGGAAGGCATCCCCTCTTTCGTCTTCGTTCATTGGTAACTTTACTTGGAGCTATATTTTTATTCGGCACATGATATGTGTTTTGCTTGGAGCGTCATGTATTATATTAGTCTTTGCTTTTTAGTTTTCCACAATCATATTTGCTGTACACACCTTTTGGGAGAAACCTACTTGATTGAATTTGTTAGAATATGCTATGTGCTTCACTTATATCTTTTGAGCTTGATAGTTTTTGCTCTAGTGCTTCACTTATATCTTTTAGAGCACGGCGGTGGCTTAATTTTGTAGAAATTACTAGTCTCTCATGCTTCACTTATATTATTTTGAGAGTCTTTTAGAACAGCATGGTATTTGCTATGGTTATAAAATTGGTCCTAGAATGGTAGGCATCCAAGTTGGGTATCATAAAAACTATCATAGGAAGTGAATTGGATGCTATGATCAATTTGATACTTGATAATTGTTTTGAGATATGGAGGTATTGATATTAAAAGTCATGCTAGTTGGGTGATTATGAATTAAAGAATGCTTGTGTTGAAGTTTGTGATTCCCGTAGCATGCACATATGGTGAACCGCTTTGTGATGAAGTTGGAGCACAATTTTATTTATTGATTGTCTTCCTTATGAGTGGCGGTCGGGGACGAGCGATGGTCTTTTCCTACCAATCTATCCCCCTAGGAGCATGCGCTTAATACTTTGTTTTTGATGACTTGTTGATTTTTGCAATAAGTATATGAGTTCTTTTGACTAATGTTGAGTCCATGGATTATATGCACTCTCACCCTTCCACCATTGCTAGCCTCTCATGTGCCGCGCAACTTTCGCCGGTACCATACACCCACCATATACCTTCCTCAAAACAGCCACCATACATACCTATTATGGCATTTCCATAGCCATTCCGAGATATATTGCGATGAAACTTTCCATCGTTCCGTTTATATGACACACATCATCATTGTCATATTGCTCTTTGCATGATCATGTAGTTGGCATCGTATTTGTGGCAAGGCCACCTTCATAATTTTCATACATGTCACTCTTGATTCATTGCGTATCCTGATACGCCGCTAGAGGCATTCATATAGAGTCATATTTTGTTCTAGTCTTGAGTTGTAAATCAATAAAAGTGCGATGATCTTCATTATTAGAGCATTGTCCCAGTGAGGAAAGGATGATGGAGACTATGATTCCCCCACAAGTTGGGATGAGACTTCGGACTTTACAAAAGAAAAAAAAAGAGAAAGGCCAAAAAAATAAAGGCCAAAGAAAAAAAAAAGAGAAAATAAAAGAGAAAATAAAATAAAAGAAAAAGAATGAAAGAAAAAAATGAGAAAAAAAGAGAGAAGGGACAATGCTACTATCCTTTTACCACACTTGTGCTTCAAAGTAGCACCATGATCTTCATGATAGAGAGTCTACTATGTTGTCACTTACATATACTAGTGGGAATTTTTCATTATAGAACTTGGCTTGTGTATTCCAATGATGGGATTCCTTAAAATGGCCTAGGTCTTCATTAGCAAGCAAGTTGGATGCACACCCACTTAGTTTCTTTTGTTGAGCTTTCATACATTTATAGCTCTAGTGCATCCGTTGCATGTCCATCCTACTCACTCACATTGATATATATTAATGGGCATCTCCATATCCCATTGATACGCCTAGTTGATGTGAGACTATCTTCTCCTTTTTTTTGTCTTCTCCACAACCACCATTCTATTCCATATATAGTGCTATGTCCATGGCTCACGCTCATGTATTGCGTGAAAGTTGAAAAGGTTGAGATTACTAAAGTATGAAACAATTGCTTGGCTTGTCATCGGGGTTGTGCATGATTAAATACTTTGTGTGATGAAGATAGAGCAACAGCCAGACTATATGATTTTGTAGGGATAGCTTTCTTTAGCCATGTTATTTTGAGAAGACATGATTGCTTTGATTAGTATGCTTGAAGTATTACTATTTCTTATGTCAATATGAACTTTTATTTTGAATCATTTGGATCTGAACATTCATGCCGCAATAAAGAAAATTACATTGAGAATTATGCTAGGTAGCATTCCACATCAAAAATTCTGTTTTTATCATTTATTTACTTGAGGACGAGCAGGAATTAAGCTTGGGGATGCTAGATACGTCTCCAACGTATCTATAATTTTTGATTGGTCCATGCTATTATATTGGGATAATTAGATTTATGCCCCTAGTTGTGTCCCACTCGTCTGTTTTGCCCCTAATTCCCAAAAGTCACAGGTTCTGTCCAAGTCACTTTGCTCCTCTTATGGTTTTGCCCTTTAACCGTTTGACCGTCAGTTTGAAAACTTCATAACTAATTCATAATAAATCAAAAAAATGCAAATAAGATACCAAAATGTTCAGAAAAACATCACCTATATGTGAGTGTCATTTGCATTCATGAAAAAAGTGTTAGAAAGTGCCCAACCGAGTTTTAGCTCTTTTGCTACCACCATGAATAGTAAAATCTAAAAAAGTTCAAAAAAATACAAAAAAAATTGGTGGCAAAGAATGAAAAAGGTTTTAAGTGCCTGCCAAGTTTCATCAGGGAATAACATTTGTCGTTCTTTGCCACCAAACTTGGCAGGCATAAAACATTTGTCATTCTTTGCCACCAATTTTTTTTGAATTTTTTGAACTTTTTTAGATTTTACTATTCATGGTGGTAGCATAAGAGCTAAAACTTGGTTGGACACTTTCCAACACTATTTTCAGGAATGCAAATGACACTCACATATAGGTGATGTTTTTCTGAACATTTTGGTATCTTATTTGCATTTTTCTGATTTAGCATGAATTAGTTATGAAGTTTTCAAACTGACGGTCAAACGGTCAAAGGGCAAAAACATAAGAGGAGCAAAGTGACTTGGACAGAACCGGTGACTTTTGGGAATTAGGGGTAAAACAGACGAGTGGGACACAACTAGGGGCATAAATCTAATTATCCCTATTATATTACCCCTTTTGTATGTTTATGCGCTTTATTTTACACATTTATACCATTTTTGGGACTAACCTACTAACCGGAGGCCCAACCCATATTGCTGTTTTTTTTGCCTATTTCAGTATTTCGAAGAAAAGGAATATCAAACGGAGTCCAAATGGAATAAAACCTTCGGGAGCGTGATTTTTGGAACGAACGTGATACAGAGAACTTGGAGTGCAAGTCAAGAAGCAAACGAGGCGGCCAGGAGATAGGAGGGCGCACCCACCCCTCCTGGGCGCGCCCCCTGTCTCCTGGGACCCATGAGCGGCCACCGACATACTTCTTCCTCCTATATATACCTACGTACCCCAAAAACATCCAGGGAGCCGACGAAAAACAATTTCCACCGCCGTAACCTTCTGTATCCGCGAGATCCCGTCTTGGAGCCTTCGCTGGTGCTCCGCCGGAGGGGGAATCGACCACGAAGGGCTTCTACATCAACATCACAGCCCCTCCGATGAGTTGTGAGTAGTTTACCACAGACCTTCGGGTCCATAATTATTAGCTAGATGGCTTCTTCTCTCTTTTTGGATCTCAATATAATGTTCTGCCCCTCTCTTGTGGAGATCTATTCTATATAAACTCTTTTTGCGGTGTGTTTGTCGAGATCCGATGAATTGTGGGTTTATGATAAGTTTATCTATGAGAAATATTTGAATCTGCTCTGAATTCTTTTATGTATGATTGAGTTATCCTTGCAAGTCTCTTTGAATTACCAGTTTGGTTTGGCCTACTAGATTGATCTTTCTTGCCATGGGAGAAGTGCTTAGCTTTGGGTTCAATCTTGCGGTGTCCTTACCGAGTGACAGGAAGGGTTACAAGGCATGTATTGTATTGTTGCCATCGAGGATAAAAAGATGGGGTTTATATCATATTGCATGAGTTTATCCCTCTACATCATGTCATCTTTCTTAATGCGTTACTCTGTTCTTATGAACTTAGTACTCTAGATGCATGCTGGATAGCGGTCGATGTGTGGAGTAATAGTAGTAGATGCAGGCAGGAGTCGGTCTACTTGTCACGGACGTGATGCCTATATACATGATCATGCCTAGATAATCTCATAATTATTTGCTTTTCTATCAATTGCTCGACAGTAATTTGTTCACCCACCGTAATACTTATGCTATCTTGAGAGAAGCCACTAGTGAAACCTATGGCCCCCGGGTCTATCTTTTATCATATAAGCTTTCAATCTTCTTTTATTTGCATCTTTACTTTTTGCATCTATCTTATAAAATACCAAAAATATATTTATCTTGTCATACTATCTCTATCAGATCTGACTTTCATAAGTGGTCGTGAAGGGATTGACAACCCCTTTATTGCGTTGGTTGCGAGTTCTTTGTTTGTTTGTGTAGGTGCGTGGGACTTTTGAGGAGCCTCCTACTGGATTGATACCTTGGTTCTCAAAAACTGAGGGAAATACTTACGCTACTATTGCTGCATCACCCTTTCCTCTTCAAGGAAAACCAATGCAAGCTCAAGACGTAGCAGAGGCACTCAATACTTTACGGGCAAAAGTATAAAATATAGCCTTTATAATCCAAATAGCATTGTTTTTACAATCAAGGTACATGTCACTTGAACATGGTACTCTTTGAGCACTGAGCCTCTATTAAACGGGCACCTTCTAGGACTTCTTCAAAATAGTGCTCGGGCGAGTCCACACCCCCGGGCGGACCCCTGGTTGCAACAGCGGTGGCCTCCATCTTTGCCCAATATGTCTTAACACGGGCAAGAGCCATCCTTGCACCCTCTATGCACACCGACCTCTTGACAGCGTTGATATGCGACACAATACAAAGAAATCGTTGCACTAAACCAAAATAACTATCTGGACTTGGTTCCTTCGGCCAAAGATGATCCACGATAGACCTCATGGCAAGCCCGGACAACCTATGGAGCTCGGCCCATTCGGCCATTTGCTCATTCAACAGCAGCGGACGCCTTGGATTACTGAACTGCGACCAGAACAATCTTTCCACCTGATGATCTTTCTGATCTTTGAAATAATCAGTCGCGTCAGTAGCACTTTTTGCTAAATCCAAGTATGCGTCTGCCAAACTCCACAGTTGATCAAGAGGGGCATACTTCAGATCACCGAACTTCTTCCGCAATAAGAAGGGATTCCCAGCCGCGATATCTCCGGCTTGACGAAGCTCCTCCCATGCCGCTCTGATTTCAGAGCGCGTTTCCTTGGCTGCTTCCAAAGCCTTCTTCAAGTCAGCTGCTTTTGCTTGGCTTTCCCTTTGAAGGAGCTCATAGCGACTGGCGGCATTTTGCAGCTCAAGAGCCATGTTGGCTATTTTATCTTTGCTCCAGTGATGAGCAGCCTGTTCGGCTTTTAACACTTCGACTGCCTTCAGGGCGGCCGCATCGCTTCTCCTGGCTTGTTCCTTGGCTCGGGCAAGCTCTGCCTGAAGGGTCTCCACGGCGGCAGCTCCATCTGTAGTCAAAGCATATTATAGATACTAGCATTATGCTCCTCTTAATATTTGCTGACCACCCGAATATACATACCCTATGCCTCGTCAAGCCACTTATTCACAAGCGTGATGTACGCATCCGCCATGTCAAGCTGCCATCTCAATTCGGCAAAATCAGCAGTTCGGTCAGACGCTGGATCTGCAGCCGCCTGCGTACGAAAGCAGCACCATTATTACCTGAGACTATGATCCTCTGGTTGCCGCGTCTGGGCGGCAACCAGAGTCTCAAGGGCTACTACCTATATAGAGCACACCTAGCGTGTGCGGTACAGTCATAAATATATATATTACTTTGCGTACCTCAAAGCCTCTTAGCAGGCTCGCAAAAGCTTCATTCAACCCACTTTTGATAGATGAGATCCTCTCAACAACCGTACCTCTGAGATAGTTGCTTGCTCCAAAAGATCCATCAACGTGTCCAGTTGTACACCGGACAGTCCTGGGCTTTTTCTGTTGGTCTCCTTAGGAGCCGAGAACTCCGGACTTTGGGCGGCCGAAGAGTTACCTTCTGGCCTTTGCGGATCAGGAGAAATCCTCCGCGATGACACCTCAGGGTTGTCCGTCTCACGAGGCGGGGAAGCAGGAGGAGGCGTTTCGCTCTCCATCATCTCTGGAAGAAGATCCCCCGAAGACGAACATTGTGGAGAGGGGCTATGAGCCGGACTACAAAACATATATTTCGTTGTTATTCTCTGGGAAAGAGCAGGGCATATTTACCAATGTGCCACTGATCACTTACAGTTCGGCTGACGGCCAGCCCCCTTGCGGGTGCTGTGCGGTAAGGATGCCCTCCGGGGCAGGGCCCCCTGGTGAAGGTTTCTTCCCTTGTTTGAAAACCTCCGTTTCCAAGTCTTCAGGGGTGATCCTTTTCTTCCCGTGGGGAGAAGGGATTCTAGATTCACCTCCCCGAACATCCTCCTTCACGGAGGCACTAATTCCCCCGGTTTGGATGTGTAACGTATGAAGCCCGCCTTCGGCTTCTTTATTCCTCCCCTCATCTTCTCCTGCTGGCACTTGATACGGTGCGTGAGCCAGCATCCTGGTTAGTACAGGTTCTGGCGAGCCTTCAGGAAGAGGGGCCGAACACCTGATCCTCTCCGCCTTCCTTATCCAGTCCAGGCAGAGGGCAATTTTTCAGAATGATGTTGTGACAAATATAATAACAGCAGGTTCGGTCGCGGAGTTACTTACTTGGGTATCTAGACGGTTGCAGTTCAGACCCGCATCCTCGGTGGTGTCCAAACACTTTATTCGTGATCCGAAGAACAATGTGATAGAGCGTATCTTATCACCGGGTTTGGATGCATCGGCGAAGTTTGCACCAACTCTCAAGGTGAGAAAGGGCAATGCACGGTACCGAAGAGGCTAGCAAAGGCGGAAAGGTGAGAGTGCGTATAATCCATGGACTCAACATTACTCAAAAGAACTCATATACTTATTGCAAAAACTTAGAAGCCATCAAAAATCAAGTACTATGCGCATGCTCCTAGGGGGATAGATTGGTAGGAAAATACCATCGCTCGTCCTCGACCGCCACTCATAAGGATGCACAAGCCAGGTACACATCATGTTTCAAATTTGTTACACAACTTTAACCATACGTGCATGCTACGGGACTTGCAAACTTCAACACCAGTATTTCTCAAATTCACAATTATCAACTAGCACGACTTTGATATTATCACCTCCATATCTCAAAACAATTATCAAGCATCAAACTTATCTTAGTATTCAATTCTCTCAAAAGAAAGTTTCACATATCTTGAATACCAAGTATATTAACATTAAGCAAATTACCATGCCATTAATGACTCTCAAAATAATCTAAGTGAAGCATGAGAGATCAATAGTTTCTTTAAAACAAATCCACCACCATGCTCTAAAAGATATAAGTGAAGTACTAGAGCAAAAATTATCACGCTCAAAAGATATAAGTGAAGCACTATGAGCAATAACAAAAACTAATCCGAAAGATATAAGTGAAGATCAATGAGTGGTCGAATAATTATGCAACTATGCGAAGACTCTCTCTCATTTAATAATTTCAGATCCTGATACTTTATTCAAACAGCAAGCAAAGCTAAAGAAAACTACATTGCAAGGATAGCACAAATCATGTGAAGAAGCAAAAACTTAGGCTCAACCGATACTAACCGATAGTTGTCAAGAAGAAAGGTGGATGCCTATCGGGCAGCCCCAAGCTTAGATGCTTGAGACTTCTTGAAATATTATCTTGGGGTGCCTTGGGCATCCCCAAGCTTGAGCTTTTGTGTCTCCTTAATTCCTCTCATATCATGGTTTCTCTTTTTATCAAAAGCTTCATTCACAACAAACTCAACAAGAACTCGTGAGATAGGTTAGTATAAGCCAATGCAAAACCTTATCATTTTCCACTGTAACAAATCACTTAAATAATTATTCAACATTTCATACTAAATGCCTCTGCATATTTAATACTCCTATCCTCAAATAGAATCATTAATCAAGCAAACATATTGAAACAATGCAACCATAACAGCAATCTGCCAAAACAGTATAGTCTGTAAAGAATGCAAGAGTATCAATACTTCCCTGACTCCAAAAATTGTGAACTAAAATTCCCACTGTAGTAAATTTATCAGATCTCAATATGCAAAAAGATTCAACATTATACCATTCTCTGAATTTTCTAGGGAATTTTCGCAACAGCGGTAAACTTTCTGTTTTTCAAACAGCAACATGTATACTAGCAAAATAAGCATGGCAAAGGCTATCCTTGACTTCTTTATTGAAACTAAAGACGCAAAACATTATTCTAAATAACATAAATCAAAAACTAACAAAAGGAAATGACACTCCAAGCAAAACACATATCATGTGGTGAATAAAAATATAGCTCCAAGTAAAGTTACCGATGGTACGAAGACGAAAGAGGGGATGCCATCCAGGGCATCCCCAAGCTTAGGATCTTGGTTGTCCTTGAATATTACCTTGGGGTGCCATGGGCATCCCCAAGATTAGGCTCTTGCCACTCCTTATTCCATAGTCCATCGAATCCTTACCCAAAACTAGAAAACTCCACAACACAAAACTCAACAGAAAACTCGTAAGCTCCGTTAATATAAGAAAATAAAGCAACCACTTAGGTACTGTAATGAACTAATTATAAATTCATATTGGTGTAATATCTACTGTACTCCAACTTATCTATGGTTCATACCCTCCGATACTACTCATAGATTCATCAAAATAAGCAAACAACACATAGAAAATAGAATCTGTCAAAAACAGAACAGTCTGTAGTAATCTGTATCAAACGTATACTTCTGGAACTCCACAAATCCTACCAAATTAGGAAGTCCTAAGCAATTCGTGTACCAATCCAGAGCAAAAAGAACAAGATCAGAAGCACGTTTCTGTGAATTAACAAAACTAATTTACTGGGTGCAAAAGTTTCTGATTTTCAGCAGGATCAACACAACTATCACCGTAAGCTATCATAAAGGTCTTGGCAATTTATTGAAACAAAACCTATAAAACATGATTACTAGAGTAGCATAATCATGTGAACACACAAAAATAGTAAGGATAAATATTGGGTTATCTCCCAACAAGCGCTTTTCTTTAATACCTTTCTAGCTAGGCATGATGATGACAATGATGCTCTCATAAAAGATAAGAATTCAAACATAACGGGAGCATCATGACGCATATGAATAGCACATTTAAGTATAACCCACTTCCTATGCATAGGGATTTTGTGAGCAAACAACTTATGGGAACAATAATCAACAAGCATAGGAAGGTAAAACAAGCATAGTTTCAAGATTTTAAACACATAGAGAGGAAACTTGATATTATTGCAATTCCTACAAGCATATATTCCTCAGTCATAATAATTTTCAGTAGCATCATGAATGAATTCAACAATATAACCAGCACTTAAAGCATTCTTTTCATGATCTACTAGCATAGAAATTTTATTACTCTCCACATGAGCAAAATTCTTCTCATCAATAGTAGTGGGAGCAAACTCAACAAAATAACTATCATATGATTGAAAATTAAGATCAAGATGACAAGTTTCATGGTTATCATTATTCTTTAAAGCATACGTGTCATCACAATAATCATCATAGATAGGAGGTATGCTTTCATCATAGTAAATTTGCTCATCAAAGCTTGGGGGACAAAAAATATCATCTTCGTCAAACATAGCTTCCCCAAGCTTGTGGCTTTGCATATCATTAGCATCATGGATATTCAAGGAATTCATACTAACAACATTGCAATCATGCTCATCATTCACATATTGTATTCCAAGCATTCTATGTAATTCTTCTTCTAGCACTTGAGCACAATTTTCCTTTCCATCATTCTCACGAAAGACATTAAAAAGATGAAGCATATGAGGCATCCTTAATTCCTTTTTTTTGTAGTTTTTCTTTTATAAACTAAACTAGTGATAAAAAAAGAAGCAAAAAGATTCGATTGCAAGATCTAAAGATATACCTTCAAGCACTCACCTCCCCAGCATCGGCGTGTAACGCCCTCGATGCGGCTATATCTCCCACGTGTCGAAGCACGACTTAGAGGCATAACCGCATTGAAAGCAATGTCGCAAGTGAGGTAATCTTCGCACAATCCATGTAATACATAAGGGAAAAGGATACATAGTTGGCTTACAGTCGCCACTTCACACAATATATAATTAATCATCCATCATTCAGCTTACAATCAAGGTCCGACTACGGAACCAAAATAAAAGAAGAATACCCCACATGCAACGCAGATCCCCGATCGCCCCAACTGGGCTCCACTACTAATCGTCTGGAAAGGAAACATAGTATCGACCAAGGGCCTCATCATATTCCCACTTCAGCTCAGTTGCGCCATCTGCTACCGCATCACCGGTACCTGCATCTGTTTTGGTAGAATCTGTGAGGCATGTGGACTCAAGCAATCTCACACCATGAGATCAAGACTATTTAAGCTTAAGGAAAGGCTGGTGTCAAAAGGAGGAGCTGCTGCAAGTTTACTAGCATATATGGTGGCTACATCGCAAAAGAGAGCGAGAAGAGAAGCAAGGCGCGGTCGTGAAGCTATTAGCGATCAAGAAGTGATCCCGACTACTTACGCCAAGCATAACTCCAACATCGTGTTCACTTCCGGACTCCCGAGAAGAGACCATCACGGTTACATACACGGTTGATGTATTTTAATTAAGGTCAACTTCGGTTTTCTACAACCGACATTAACAAATTCCCATCTGCCTCATAACGCGGGCACGGCTTTGAAAGATAATACCCGCAGGGTGTCCCAACTTAGCCCATAACAAGCTCTCACGGTCAACGAAGGAATAAACCTTCACCCAAGACACTCCGATCGACTCGGTATCCGGTACATCAAGACATTTCGACAATGGTAAAACTAAACCAGCAAAGCCGCCCGATTGTGCGGACAAACCCGATAGGAGCTGCACATATCTCGTTCTCGTGGCACATCCGGATAAGTCAAGCTACGAGTAAAAACCAGGCCTCGAAGTTTCCCGTGGTGGCCCGCAAGAGGTTGCTCGGTTCGACCAACACTCGAAGGAGCACCGCCCGGGGCTAAATAAAGATGACCCTCGGGCTCGCGAAACCCAAGGGAAAAAGGGTGTAGGTGGCAAATGGTAAAACCAAGGTTGGGCCTTGCTTTGGAGGAGTTTTATTCAAAGCGAACCGTCAAGGGGGTCCCATTAATCACCCGACCGCGTAAGGAACGCAAAATCAAGGAACATAACACCGGTATGACGGAAACTAGGGTGGCAAGAGTGGAACAAAACACCATGCATAAGGCCGAGCCTTCCACCCTTTACCAAGTATATAGATGCATTAATTTAAAACAATAGATATTGTGATATCCCAAAATATCCGTGTTCCAACAAGGAACAAACTTCATCTTCACCTGCAACTAACAACGCTATAAGAGGGGCTGAGCAAAGCGGTAACATAGCCAAACAACGGTTTGCTAGGACATGGATGGTTAGAGGTTGACATGGCAATATGGGTGACAAGATATAGCAAGTGGTAGGTATTGCAGCATAGGCATAGCAAAAGAGCGAGCATCTAGCAAGCAAAGATAGAAGTGATTTCAAGGTATGGCCATCTTGCTCGAAGGTTCTCGAGTTGTCAAGGCTTGATCTTCGAGGCGTTCTCAACAGGTTCCTCGCTCACGCACTCGCCTCCGGCTCTACCCAAAGCAAGAACACAAGCAACGGAACCACAATCAAACAAGGAACAATGCACAAGCAATATGATGCAAAACATGATATGCGATGCGAGATGTGATATGCAATGCTTATGTATGCTCCGAGAGAAAATGATGAACTGGCATCAACTTGGCAAACCAAGTATGCCGCTGAAAGATGAGATGATTTCGTTGAAATCGATATAAAGATCACCGGAATCGGATGCACGGTTTGCAAATGACAAGCAAAACAAGAATGACGCAAAACTGCGTTTAACAGCCCGATGCTACTTAGCACGCAACACGAAACTTTGCTACAGCACCCCAACATAAAAACAAAGCATATGGCAGCGAACTACAGGAGGTGCTTAACAAAAGAGGAACACTGAGCTACGGCTAAATCACATCATAACATGTTCAAACAAGCATGGTGAAAGTGCTCAAAATATCAGGTTCACAGACTTAGTGAAAATACTAGCATGCCAGGAATTAACATCAGGAAGGCATGTTTAGAGCAAGAAAACAACATGCTACAGGAACTTATAATAGCAAAGCAAGGCATGACATGATTCTACTCAAAGCATATTTCAATAGTCCCTTACTGACCATAAGCCAAAAAGGACTCTAAGAAATGATGGCACCCATGTAAACATTGCAAGTTTTATTACAGATTTCAGACTAGTGAAATATCAGGACATGGCAGAAACAGATTCAACATGGCATGTTCGTGAGCTCGATGCACTCGCTACAGAGCACCTCATGATAAACTAAGCATACACCGATCAAGAAGACATGGCATAGGAGCTATACATGGCAAGAACAACATCATAGCATACACGGATCAACTACAACGACCTCGTGAAAATTGAATCTCACGCAAACAGTCTGCCAGGAAACATTTTCAAGCAAAAGTAGAGCACGAAAATGACATGCTAGACTACTCCATAAATACCAACAAAGGCATGGATGGATAGAGCACATCCATATGTCCAAAACACCCTTACTGATCATGCTCAAAAAGGGCATAGATCTCTCTGTAACAACATGAACATATGGCATAAAATTGACAGCAGGACAAGACTTAGTGAAAATCACTAAGTTCCTGAAATCAGCAACATCATCATCCCTACTTTGCATGCTTGTTCTAGTCAACACATAGCTCACAAAAATACATGGCAAACACCCCTGGAAATATGGCATGGCAATGTTCAACTCACATGTAGGACTCAATTTCATAGGGTGCACACATAATTCATGGCAAAAATGACAAAAGAGCTCGAACTGATAAGATTCTGAAACTAACGATCTGAAGCCATCTTCCAACAGCATTTAGGGCATCAAGATGAGCTCAAATGCAAATGATGCAATGGAACGAAATGATGTACTCTTCGAGACAAACAATTTGACATATTATACGCCCAAAACGGAGCCACGGTTGCGGAGATGTGATGCTATGAAAATGCACGAAAATTATGGCAGATTTAGGACTTGGTGAAAAAACGAGGGTTCGGGGAAAAGTCAACCGTGCGGATTTTGGATCTCGATCGCCGGAGTTAAATCGCCGGAGGAGCTCGACGCCGGAGGAGGGACCGGGCCGAGGAGGAGAGGCCGGGCGGCCGGGCGGACGGCGGCGGGCGCGCCGGGCGGGCATGGGCGGCGGCGGCGGGCGCGCGGGGCGGCGGCGGCGGCGGCGCGGCGGAAGGCGGCGAAAGCGGCGGCGGTGGCGACGGCTGCTGGCGGCGGCGGCGGCGGAGGAGGCCGAGTTGGAGGAGGCGGCGGCGCGGGCGCTGCAGGGGCGCCCGGTCGGCGGCGGGGAGGCTCGCGGCGGGCTTTCAAGGGCCGACGGCGGGACGGGCTGGGCGGCGCTTACGTGGCGAGGCCGGATGGCGCTGGCCGGGCCCGGACGTGTCCGGCGCGACGGGGACGTGTCCGGCGCGGCGGATCTGGGATTTGCTAGGGTTTGCCCGTGAATTCGGGGGAGGGGTGTATTTATAGGCATAGGGGGAGGTAGGAGAGTCCAAATGGGGTGTAGTTTTCGCCCACACGATCGTGATCGAACGACCGAGGGCATGGAAGGGAGTTAGATGGGTTATTGGGCTCTTTTGGAGGGTTGTTGGGCTGCAACTCAAAAGAGGCCTTGCGAGAGCACGGTTAACCGTTGGAGTACCAAACGAACTCCAAACGACCCGAAACTTGACAGGTGGTCTACCGGTGCTATACCAGGGCCACTTGGCAAGGCTCGGTCCATTCCGAGAATGTTCAACACCCGCACACGGAAAAAGAACAAGAGGGGACGCCGGGGAACATAGGAGTGTCGGATTGCAAAACGGACAACGGGGAATATGCTCGGAATCATGAGACGAACACGTATGCAAATGAGATGCACATGATGACATGATATGAGATGCATGACATGGACAAAATGCAAAACGAAAACAAAACCCAACCACGGAGGGAATATCATATCACATATCCGAAAATGGCAAGAGTTGGAGTTAAAAATATGGAAAGATACATCCGGGGTGTTACACGGCGCCAGAAAAGAGCTTAGTTGACGGGGTGTGAGTGAGTGCCCTTTACCTAGCCTCCCCGGCAACGGCGCCAGAAAAGAGCTTGATGTCTACTACACAAGCTTCTTCTTGTAGACGTTGTTGGGCCTGCAAGTGCACTGGTTTGTAGGACAGTAGCAAATTTCCCTCAAGTGGATGACCTAAGGTTTATCAATCCGTAGGAGGCGTAGGATGAAGATGGTCTCTCTCAAACAACCCTGCAACCAAATAACAAAAAGTCTCTTGTGTCCCCAACACACCCAATACAATGGTAAATTGTATAGGTGCACTAGTTCAGCGAACAAATGGTGATACAAGTGCAAAATAGATAGTAGACATAGGTTTTTGTAATATGAAAATATAAAACAGCAAGGTAACTAATGATAAAAGTGAGCGTAAACGGTATTGCAATGAGAGGAAACAAGGCCTAGGGTTCATACTTTCACTAGTGCAAGTTCTCTCAACAATAATAACATAGATAGATAATATGACAAGCCCTCAACATGCAACAAAGAGTCAGTCCAAAGCCACTAATAGCGGAGAACAAACGTAGAGATTATGGTAGGGTATGAAACCACCTCAAAGCTATTCTTTCGGATCAATCTATAAAAGAGTTCGTACTAGAATAACACCTTAAGAAACAAATCAACCAAAACCCTAATGTCACCTAGATACTCCATTGTCACCTCAAGTATCCGTGGGCATGATTATACGATATGCATCACACAATCTCAGATTCATCCAACCAACACAAAGTACTTTAAAGAGTGCCCCAAAGTTTCTATCGGAGAGTCAAGAACGTGTGCTAACCCCTATGCATAGGTTCCCAATGTCACGAAACCCGCAAGTTGATCACCAAAACATACATCAAGTGGCACATGATATCCCATTGTCACCATAGATAATCACAGCAAGACATACATCAAGTGTTCTCATAAAGACTCAATCAAATAAGATAACTTCAAAGGGGGAACTCAATTCATCACAAGAGAGTAGAGGGGTAGAAACATCATAAAATCCAACTACAATAGCAAAGCTCGGGATACATCAAGATCGTGCCATATATGGAACACGAAAGAGAACACGAGAGAGAAATCAAACACATAGCTACTGGTACATACCCTCACCCCTGAGGGTGAACTACTCCCTCCTCATCATGGATAGCGCCGGGATGATGAAGATGGCCACCGGTGATGGGTTCCCCCTCCGGCGGGGCGCTAGAAAAGGCTCCCGAGAGGTTTTTGATGGCTACAGAGGCTTGCGGCGGCGGAACTCCCGATCTATCTTCTGTTCTGGAAGTTTTAGGGAATGAGAGTATATATGGGTGCATGGGGTACGTCGGTGGAGCTACGGGGGCCCAACGAGGTAGGGGCGCGCCTGGGGGGTGGGCGCGCCCCCACCCTCGTGGGCAGCCCGTATCTCCGCTGACGTGCACTCCAAGTTCCCTGGGTTGCTTTCCTTCCAAAAATAACTTCTCTAGTTGATTTCGTTCCGTTTTGACTCCGTCGATATTCCTTTTCTCAAACACTGAAATAGGCATAAAACAAACAAATCTGGCTGGGCCTCCGGTTAATAGGTTAGACCCAAAAATAATATAAAAGTGGATAATAAAGCCCAATATTGCCCAAAACAGTAGATAAAGTAGCATGGAGCAATCAAAAATTATAGATACATTGGAGACGCATCAACCAACACCTCCCCCACCAGCATATCGGCCTTCTTCGACGGCAGCAGCTCGGTAACGCCGCCACCGAACTCCTCCGGGCTTGCAATTAGTTGTACTTCATCAGATATGGATTGGTGCTTCCTCGACATCAAACCAATTCGAGCAAGGAGCAGTGTGCACAAGGTTGCTTCGTCCACGGCAGCTTCTTGGAATAAGTCTACATCGACCTTCAGAGCAAATCCTCCTTCCCCGTTCACCTTGAGCAACATCCAGACCGCTCATGAACTTTTCAAGGGCAAGTGGACTACACGAGCGAATGTGAAAGTCGTGCAGACGGACGAGAAGAGAACTTCCTCCTATAAACGCAAGAAATCACTACAACACGAGGTAAGCGGTACACTTCCTCAACCATCTCAGTGTAGTTATCCTAGACAAAGCAGTACAAGCAGTACAGCACGCCTACAAAACCTATGTAGTGCGCTTGCTTCGATTCGTTGTGGGGGAAAATGCAGTGCACTTACTCGGTTATGTAGTATGCTTGTATAGGTTCATTACGGATAACGATGTAGTGCGGTTGCTTCACTTCACCTTGCGGGGTGATGCAGTCAGCCTGCAATGCTTCGGTAGTACCATTTTGAACACATTTCAGTTCGCATGATTCAGTTCATTTAAACTGACAATACAGCTCGGTCATTTTGTGTGCAGGAAATGACGTTTAGCAGATACAAAATGCCGCGCATAATTGACAGCAATGAGAACAACAACTTTAAGGAGAGTGGAACTTCTTCTGAAAGAGATACTGGCTGGGTTACCCCTGAGATTCCTTGAGGATTCTCCACGACAACAAACAAGGTGCAGTACTCTCCGGAAGAAGATTTTTTCCAGGAAGAAGATGTAGTCAAAGATGACAATGATGTCACATTCGTCTGGGAAGGCACTCACCAATGGGATGATGAAGACGATGACGATGAAGATGAGCCAATAACAGTTCTCAACCCAGAGTATAAGCACGAGTTCACTACGTTTGGACAGCATGTCCGAACAGACAATGATGACGCAATTGAACACGATGTTGTAGCAGATGATGATTATGTCTATGATAATGTGCAACTGCTCCAAAATTTTCAAACCACTCCACCGAGACATCGTAACAACACTAGATTACCACCACGTCCACCTGCTGCACCCCAAAAGAGAGCTCAGCGCCAACCTGCTGCACCAAAAAACAGAGCTCCAAGCAGACCTCTTGCATCAACTTCGACGCTGCGACCACCAACGGTGCCTCGGTCCATAGTAAACAATAGGTACAAATCCTCCTCACTATTACCGCTATGAGATCCTCAACTACACAGATCTGCTATAACCCCGCCATGTCCAATACAACCCGGCGAGCTGCAAACACCATCAAGTGAACGACTCTACACACATGTAAGTTTATGTTTTGAAAAAAATAGTTGCAGTCCATTCAGATAACATTGCAGTGCACACTGATATTTCTTGTGAGGTTTGACCTAGCATATAATACATTGGATTCTTCTGAAAACTTAGGAACATTGCAATGCTTTATTAAACTCGTATGCACTCCTCATATTTAAAAAACAGAATAGAACAAATTATCTCATAGAGCATTGCAATTAATGTAGGATAAAAACATGCCGCTGAACCTCGTACCTGCTGCTGGAATGAAGTTCACCACGTGCGACATGGCATGGGACTTTTACAACAATTATGCAAGATGTGCAGGGTTTAGCATACGCAAGAGGGCAAAACACAGGACAAATGCCTACATTGTCTGCTCAAGAGAAGGGACGCACAAGCAGACTGTGTCAGATTATCACCGGGTACGTAAGAAGACATCAAAAAGGATTGGCTGCAAGGCAAACATTAAAGTCAAAAAAAGGAAGGATGGCAAATTTGTGATAGAAATGGTTCAACTCAACCACAATCACAAGATGCTGGAAAGCCCCGGAATGCTTTTGCACATGCAATTGCACAAAAAAGACGATCCTTTGATAGACCAGTTAGTGAAAGACATGCAACTGGACAACCACACACATGCTCAGATGATGTCGATGCTGTCGCGTATGTTCGGTGTTCTGCAGTACATGGGACATACTAGCAGCGACTGGGTAAACAAGTAAGCACGTAACAGAGCATATCTCTTGAGCATTCTGTCAGTAATTATTCCCTGTTTGATGTGATGAGTTTGCATTGTGTCTAAAACTGCAGGAAACAGAAGTTTGCCAGAGAAGAGTCTAAAGATGATGACAAGAAATTTCTGGATTTCTTTGAGAAAATGCAGAAGATAAACCCAGATTTCTTCTATGATTATGACGTTGATGCACATAACCATGTAAGAAACATCTTTTGGGAGAACGCAAGTTGCAAAGGATCGTATGAAGACTTTGGAGACTGCGTTACATTTGACATGACGTATAAAACTAACAAATTCCACATACAGCTGGGAGTCTTTGTGGGGGTGAACCATCATCTACAGAGCACCATCACTACGGGAAATAGATAATTTGCTGTCAGGATGCATCTTTGCCGTCTGCTTTACATCAGGCCAGACGGCAAAGACAAGGTTTGCCGTCTGCTGCAGACGACAAAGAAATACTAACAGCAAAATAGACTTTGCCGTCTGCCCAACAAAATACAAACGGCAAACCACTCACTTTGCCGTCTACCAAAACAATAACAGACGGCACAGACTTTGCTGTCTGTTCTTTTGATCCGCAGACGACAAAGTGAGATGTTTGCCGTCTGTATTTTATTTGGTAGACGGCAAAGAGAAAACACACCACGCGGATTGATCACACGGATCAGTGATGTGGCAAGATCCAAAACGCACGTATCCATCCACCATATGCGTCGGACACACACGCAACCACCCACCCACAAGTCAGGGGCCTACCACCATGCATAAAAAAAGCCAGGGGCCCACCCACGAGGACTGCCACCCCACGCACCCAACTCCTCTCTCTCTCTTGTTATCCCCTCAGCGCCCTCCTCTCTCCTCCGTGAGCAGTTTCACGCCGCCGGCCAGCTTCCTCCTCTCTCCTGTAGCTCCTCTCTCCTGCTCCTCTCCACATCTCCCCGAGCAGAGCCCCGCCGCCGGCCAGCTCCCTCCTATCTCTTGCTTCCTCCTCTCTCCAGCGCCACCAGACGTCCGTGCCCCGAACACCCAAGACGCCGCCGCCAGCTTCCTCCTCTCTCCTGCAGCTCCTCTCTCCCGCAGCTCTTCTCTACATCTCCCGAGCAGAGCCCGCCGCCGCCAGCTCCCTCCTATCTCCCCGCTTCCTCTCTCCGAAGCGCCCGCCCACCCGCCCCGCGCCCGAAAGCAGCCAGACACCACCGCCAAGACGCCCCACAACCTGTGTCCCGAGCAGCCGGCTCAGCGCCGCCTCCGTCAAAGCCGGGCCACGACGCTAGTCCACGAGAAGCTGCAGTCCACGCCTGCTAGTCCCCGAGAAGCTGCACTACACGCCGCTGCTCGTCTGGCCCAAAGACACCGTGCCCCTCGCCGCCTCGCCCATCGTGGTCATGCAAAGACCACCGTCCCCGCTTCGTGGAACTCCACTGCCGCTGCATGAAGCTCCTCTGTCTCCACCACGTGAAGCTCCGCCACCTCACCAGCGATTCGAGAAGCTCCACCCTCCTCTCTTCTGCGGTCCTCCTCCCTCCTGCATGGCCGCCAAATGACAACAAGGCATGACCGGACGTAGACCATGACGATGCGCTACACGGCCCTCTCGGCGCTGTTGGGCGAGCAGCTCAGTCCCGGCGAGCTCCGCCTCAATCTGATTTGGTTCGACGACGGCTGGTGGGCGAGATGCACTGCTCCGGCGTCTTTTTTTTTTTTTAAAAAAAGAAAAAACATTTTTTGCCATCTGTAGTTTAACATGACTGACGGCAAAGCACACTTTTTGACTGATGGCAAAGAACGCGTCTTTGCCGTCTGCTATTTTTGTGGTAGACGGCAAATTCACAGATTGGCTGACGGCAAAATCTTTGTCGTCTGTCCGATGAAAAGCTGACGGCAAAGTTTTCTTTGCCGACTTATCTTTGCCGTCTGATTTTGCCATCTGCTTCCTGACGGCAAACTCTTTGCCGTCTGGATTTAGGTCTTTGCCGTCTGTAATCCACAGATGGCAAATTACCTGTTTCCCGTAGTGCATATTTGCTGTTGCACTCGTGCGAGATGAAACAATACCATCATTTGAGTGGGTTTTCAAAACCTTTCTAAGGTGTATGAACAATAAGCCGCCAATCTGCATGCTCACAGGTACAAAAAAAACACCTGCATACTTACGTTTGTTTGGTGCACTTATATATATTTTATCTATCTTGCACACACGCAAACAACTTAATAAAAAAACACTGTTTGTGACTTCTCAAACCAGTGTTCTTCGATGAAGGCAGCATTAAAAACTATCCTCTCACAAACTCTGCATAAGCTATGTCGGTGGCATATCATGAAGAAGTACAAAGACCACCTCGCCTTGCTGTATAAGGCGCATGAGAAATTCAAGGATGAACTCAATGCGGTGCTGAACCACCCACTAATGCCGTCAGAATTTGAACAAGCATGGAAGAACCTCATTCAGAGGTACAACTTGCAAGACGATGAAGTGATGAATTCGCTGTGGGATGACAGGCACGCCCTGATAATGAAAAAAACACCTAAGACAGAAAAATAGAAAGGAAAAAAATTGACCACCCAGGTGAGCCGGCCCCAGCCAGTCTCGTAGTAGGTCTGCACCCATAGAAGGCGAGTCGTTCTTAGTCAGAATGCATGGGGACGGCCACACATGGGCCCACAGGTCAGAGAGCATATAGCTGCGAGCGCCGTGTATAAGCGCCCAAATAAGTAACCAGAGGAGTTCGACCGGTATGCCTCGCCAACGCTTATAAACAGGTCGGGCGCGCCTTCCACAGGTGAGGTGGGACTAAACATTAGGACGCACACACAGCGAACCGGGAACCAGCCGTGCTCACAAGCCGACTTGGGCCCAAATGCGTCTCTTCACTACCCGAACACAGGCCCAACAAGGCCGACTAAGAAAAAACAATAAGTTCAAAAAAAGTGCAGGCCCCCACCCCCCTTCCCCTACCCCTCCCGTACCAGGGACTGCAGTAAGTACAGGCAAAAACAAGATGCGGTACATGGCGGTAGAAGTATGCAGTGCATTCCATTACGCGATGCAGCGCGGTATGGCAATCCAGTTCCCGATTACCTACATGAATAAATACACGACATAGAAGACAGCGAAAGACTCATAAAATAGCGGCATAAATTGTACTTTTTTCAGGGGCTGCACCAAGGACACGCAAGAAACTATGAAATACGCACATGTAGACACAAATCCAGTTCTATATTGTAGAAGATGCAGTGCAGGACTATAACGAATGCAGTTCATTATCATGCAGGATGCACGTATAAACGTAACAAAATGCACTTTCGCACAGAAAGTGGTGGTTAAAATTTTTTTACTAATCAAAAATAAAAAACCACGTTAATAAAAAAACACGTTCGCATACAACCACCCAATCGGAGTGGTTCCATCGCCAGAAGCCCACGATCACAGATGCAACACCAACCCACGGTCAGCACAACCGCATCGCCAGCGAGATCGTGCAGTTCATCCGATGCGGCCATCCCACCCCGCGCCCTCCCCTTAAATTCAGACCCCTGCCAAAGGCCTTCTTATCCACAACAACACAAGTATCCATTGCCCTGCCACCAAATCGCTCCATATCAACGCAAAAGCACCAAGCCCTACTACCGGCGATGACGTTCACCGACGAGTACAACGGCGACAAGGCCGTGGAGGCACACGGCAACACCAAGTTGCACGTCATCCACACCAACAACAAGAAGCAGATGGTGATCTCCCTATGCAGTACGAGCGCCACCTCAACCTCCAGTGCCATAAGATCATCGACATTGATCTCGAGTTCGGCAACGAGCCTGAAGCGACGCAGAAACCCGCCCTCTGCCAGCTCTCCATCGGCAAGAATCACCCGGTGCTGCTCTTCCAAATGAGCGCCTCTGAAAGGTGCACTGTCTTCGACAACTTCCTCGCTGACCCCAGGTACACCTTTGCAGGCTTATCCATCAATGGTGACAAAACCAGGCTAGAGCGCATCAAACTGGAGGTGGCCAATTTCGTCGACATCCAGAAGGAGTGGAGGGTGCCCGAGGCAACCAAGGCGTTGGACTCCCTTGGAGACGTCTCCGACATGCTCATCGACGACTACTACAACTACATGAAGAAGAAGATCACCGACGACGAGCACAAGCGCTGGGCCACCCTTCCTCCGTCCATGAGGCACATCGAGTATGCGGCAAAGGACGCCTACGCAGCGTACGAGATATGAAACCGCATCACCCTCACCCAGGACAGCTTTCGCCGTGCAAAGCTGGAGGAGGAGCCCCCCAAGAAGCGCGCCAGGAGCAGCTGGGGATGGGAAGAGCCTAACTGGTGAAGAAGAAGATGGTGCTGGCCAAGAGCCAACAATGCCAGCGTCGTTTTAGAATTATCATCAAGTTTGCTTTATGTTGTTTGCTTATGTATCGTTAGTTTGCTTGTGTGCTGAACTTAGTTTGCTTGCCATGCAGAATCGCTTGTAATGATGAACTTTGATTATGTTAGTTTGCTTTATGTTCAACTTAGTTTGCTGGTGATGAAATTGTCGTACAGAATGTAAACAAGACGCATGCAGTGCTAGTTGTGTACGCATGCAGTACAGACTCTGTCGAATGAAGTTTTAACATACCCAACAAAGTAGTGCACGAACCTAAATTTGAAAAAAAGAATACATAAGAGCAAAAACACAAAAAGAAAAACGCAAACACGTAAATAATCAATGCAGTGCAGAAATATTTGAACGTGCAGTACAGAACCATAATCAATGAAGTACAAGTATGATTTACTAAGCAGTGGACTCCCATACATTGAAAAAAGACTATATAATAGCAAAAACACGGAAAAAATGAGAACTGTACATGCAGTACAGAATGCATGCACATGCAGTACAGAACCCTGATCAATGGAGTGCACACCCCGATATTGAAAAAAACACCTAAGACAGAAAAATATAAAGGAAAAAAATTGACCACCCAGGTGCTACCGGCCCCATCCAGTCTCGTAATAGGTCTCCGCCCACAGAAGGCGAGTCGTTCTGAGTCACAATGCATGCGGCCGGCCACACTTGGGCCCACAGTTCAGAGGGCATAGAGCAGCGAGCCCTGTGTAAAAGCGCCCAAATACGTAACAAGAGGAGTTCGATAGAGCGGCCTCACCACCACTTATAAACATGTCGGGCGCTCCTTCCGCGGGCGAGGTGGGACTAAACATTAGACCACACACAACACATCTGGAACCAGCTGTGTCACAGGCCGACTTGGGCCCAAATGCGTCTTCACTATCCAAACACAGGGCCAACAAGGCCCACTAAGAAAAAACAATAAGTTCAAAAATAAAACATCAAAAATAAAAATGAGAAACATTTTTTAAATGAAGAACAACAAAAAAATGTGCGTCGGCACTGGCAGAAACTATTAATAAATAAAACGCAGGAAGCCCGATGTCAATGTACAAATGCAGTCCGCGACGTACAACAATGCAGTTCTCCACGTGGAAGCACGAATTATTATTTTCTTTCTGAATTGCAGTTATCTTCACTCTGCAATGCAGTATTGCTAAAATGAAGAATGCAGCCCTGTTACTTAAGCAAAGCAGTCCGACACCCCTACCCACACTACCCTCCATCCACACAAAAGCTGTATTACCACAAAAATCAAGAGAAGAAAAGAAAGAACTCCATCAAGAGAAGAAAAGAAAGTACATCTGTGTGAATCCTAATCCGATATAATGCAGTACACTATGTGGACCTGAGCAGTTCTGTTCTGATAGCAAAGAAGTGCACTGACTTGGACAATTCACCGAAAACACAATCATCATATTTTCTGACAGTTGCGTCAATTCATTGAACTAATCACGAAAAAAGAGGCGACGATGTTCCAGATTTCCAACGCACTAACAGAGCCTCATCATAGCAGAACCTCTCTGGAGTTGCCACGTAACTTAAAACAGAGCCCCACCATGATACCGCCCCGCTCCACCTCTCCCACGTCCTGTCAAGGAGAGCAGAGGAGAGAAGAGGAGAAAACACAACTGCTTCGTCCCCCCAAAAACCCCATTGCATCTTCTTCTCCACACTTCCTTTCACTAACCTCTCTCTCTAGAACAAACACGAGAGAGCAGAGGAGAGTCATGGTGGTTGCTCCTCTGTACAAGCAGCGCCGCAAGTACACCTGGGAGCTCCACGATGTCCACCTCCACGGCAATCACAAGCTCCACGTCCTTTGCACAAGCAAGGGCAAAGACATGGACAAGATGCTGTCCACGTTCAGGAGGAAGCTCGGCGGAATGCCCGTCAAACTAGTCGGTGTTGATGTTGAGTACACGCACTACATGAAGCCACAACGGGCAGCAGTGCTCCAGCTATGCGTAGAAAAAGAATGCCTTGTCTACCACATCTCTGCAGCTAAAAGACAGGTAAGAATAACTATCAATCTGTACTATTGCTTGTCAATATTGATTTTAAATTTTCTTCACTACAATTGCCAAATATTTAAACTTTGGTTCTCATTTTTGAAAAGCATGGCATATGAATTCATTGACAGTTTTTATCTGGCTCCATGTATGTCACTCATGTGTTCAATTCTTGAATTATATGATCTAGCAATACACGCAGTTTAATTCTGTTTTACCAAATACAAATTATTTGGCTGAACAATAGAAAACTACAACATTACCATACAAAACATGTATGAAATTAGGTTCAAGAATACAAGCATACACAAAACATGCATTGTTTATGCAATCTATTATCAGATTTACTAGTTATGTTGAACAAAGTATTAGCAACTACTCAATGAAACAGATTCAGATATTCATATTGCAGTTTAGTTTCAGAAAAAACAAAAAAACAGTGGTAGTTCTAAAGAAATAAACTATATTCACTCTATACAAACATATTGCAGACCAATGGAACTAGACAAATTCCTCATGAATGATGAGTACACCTTCCTCGGATTCGCTATTGAAGGAGACAAAAGCAAGCTGAAGGTATCTGGTTTGGAGATCAACTCCGACAACTACATTGGTATTCAGGTGGAATGGAGAGACCCATACAATAAAAAGAAGTTTGACTCTTTGGCTGATGTTGCTGGCCGGATGATAGACATTCACTACCATGACATGAAGAAAAAATTTTACTGCAAGGAGGACCATACTCTGTGGGGATTTTGCCCGCTGCCAGAAAAGCTTATCAAGTATGCAGCAATAGATGCATTCGCAACATATGAGTCATGGAGAATCATCTACGATGTCATAATGGGACTGGACAGGGCAAAAAGAGACAAAGAAGCAAAGAAGAAGAAGAACAAGGTTGTAATCCAATACAGCAACTAGAAAAAATCAGGGCTATGTTTAGTTTCACTTTACTTTAGTCGTTGCGTTGTTCTTTGTTTCATATACGCAAGCTTTTGATGATGTCCGTTGCTTCATATCGAACATTTCTTTTGTAAAAACAATGTCAGTTTGCTTGTGGTCAATTGCTTTCGCAGAAACTACTTTGTATTAGAACAAGTATCTAGACAACTCTGAAAAATTTAATGTGTGATACCAAAACATACTATTCACATACAAAACATATTCAGAAACAACATTAAAAAAAATTAGGTAATCTGACTACAAACTCATACATAAAAAAGAAAAGAGGAGTACACATGTGTCCACATGCAGTCCACAAATAGTAATTATAGAAAAAGAAACATTAATATTAATATTTCTAAAAAAAATATAATTCGTAGACCATTCTAAACAAACGTGAATACAGTTCACAGAACAAATATAAGGCAGTTCACGAAGTGTATACATGAAGTGCGGTACATGCATAAATGTAGAACGACAAGGGCAGCAACAACTTTCGTGCGGTGCCCAACACACAGACTTGCTACACTCAGTGCAGTTTTTAACGTTGGTGCAAGCAGTACAAATGACAT
This sequence comes from Aegilops speltoides, assembly GCA_021437245.1. Taxonomy (NCBI): domain Eukaryota; kingdom Viridiplantae; phylum Streptophyta; class Magnoliopsida; order Poales; family Poaceae; genus Aegilops; species Aegilops speltoides. Next base: position 259,417,503 of record CM038144.1, on the reverse strand, counting down.
CATTTGTACTAGCACGAAAATATATATCATCCAAAAAGAAAAAAAATTCTTCAGATAAGGAAAACAATTGATCACCCAGCTGCAACCAGGCCCCAAACATTCTGTTTTTCAATCAAATGGGACGCACGCAACCCCAGAGCCACACCCCTAAGATAGACAGGGGGCGATGAGGTGTGACAGACTCTCCTACGCATGCGGCACCGCGGCACGCCACGTCGCCGCCTGCTCCGGCTCGTTCCAGGCTCGGCCTTGCTGGGGATGGGGAGGGGGTCACGACCCCCCCTCCCCACCCCCTGCTCGGCCTCGCTCTAACGCATGCAGTGCACTTGGTTGACATGCGCAGTGCAGACATTTTGTTTTTCCATCAAATGGGACGCACGCAAACTCAAAGTCACACCCCTAAGATAGACAGGGGGCAACGGGGTGTGACGGACTCGCCTATGCATGCGGCGCCGCGGCACGCCGCGTCGACGCCTGCTTCGGCTCGTTCCAGGCTCGATCTCGCAGGGGGATGGGGAGGGGGTCACGACCCACCCTCCCCACCCCCTGCTTGGCCTCGCGCTAACGCATGCAGTGCGCTTGGTTGACAGGTGCAGTGTGGACATTCTGTTTTTCCATCAAATGGGACGCACGCAACCCTAGAGGCACACCCCGAAGATAGACAGGGGGCGACGGGGTGTGATGGACTCGCCTACGCATGCGGCGCCGCGGCATGCCGCGTCGCCGCCTGCTCCGGCTCGTTCCAGGCTCGGCCTCGCAGGGGATGGGGGGGGTCACGACCCCCCCCCCCCCGCGACCTCAGGCTAACGCATGCAGTGCGCTTGGTTGACAGGCGCAGTGCGGTCATTCTGTTTTTCTATCAAATGGGACACACACAACCCTAGAGCTACACCCCTAAGATAGACAGTGGGGGTGACGGGGTGTTACGAACTCGCCTACGCATGCGGCGCCGCGGCACGCCGCGTCGCTGCCTGCTCCGGCTCGTTCAAGCTCGGCCTCGCAGGATGGGGAGGGGGTCACGACCCCTTCCCACCCCCTGCTCGGCCTCGCACTAACGCACGCAGTGCACTTGGTTGACAGCACAGTGCGGACATTCTGTTTTTTCATCAAATGGGACGCGCGCAACCCCAGAGCCACACCCCTAAGATAGATAGGGGGCGACGGGTTGTGACAGACTCGCGTACGCATGTGGCGTCGCGGCACGTCATGTCGCTGCCTGCTCCGGCTCGTTCCAGGCTCGGCCTCGCAGGGGATGGGGAGGGGGGTCACGACCCCCTCCCCACGCCCTGCTCGGCATCGCACTAACGCATGCAGTGCGCTTGGTTGTCAGGCGTAGTGTGGACATTCTGTTTTTCCATCAAATGGGACGCACGCAACCACAGAGCCACACCCCTAAGATAGACAGGGGGTGACGGGGTGTGGCGGATTCGCCTATGCTTGCGGCATGCCGCGTCACCGCCTGCTCCGGCTCGTTCCAGGATCAGACTCGCAGGAGGATGGGCCCTCCCCACCCCCTGCCCGGCTTCGCGCTAACGCAAGCAATGCGTACATGAGCAATACAAATCTATAGAAAACTAAAACAATTGGGGGCCCCCTAACCCCCCTATCTACCTTATCGTACAAACAATAAAAAAACCAACTGCAGAACACAACTTTAGGCAAAAGCAGTGTGTTTTGTTGGGAAAAAAAGCGGTGCAGTATCATAAAGCAATGCAGTTTCGGCATGCACACAGGTGCAGTGCAGAACTTGTAGACAAAAAATGCAGTGCTTTTTGTTGGACAAAGAAGTTCGGCATCAAATGCGATGCAGTTTATGGAACACATATGATGCATATAAGCGTGACAAATGCCAGTTCACACAGAACGTGGTCGTTGAGAAAAAAATAAAAATATACACTTATATATACTATATGAGTTATTTATATAATATACACATACACATACAAATTCTTCCACATACACTGGTACAAAAAAGAACAAGAAAAAACACAACGACAGAAAAAAAGTCTTTTTCATACATTATTTACCATAGTCAGCACACACATACACAACATAAAACCCTAGTTCTTGTCCACGACAAAGCTTTTGCCCCAAAGAGAAAACAAAGTGCCCAAATAGCGATTCAAGGCTCATGATCAAGGCTCTGCGATTGACAGGAAGTGAGCCCAAGGTCTGCAATCAGATCACGTAGCTCAAGCGGCATGTCTTCATAACACAACATGTTCGAAGGATTGAACAACAGCTGGAACATGTACTCCGCCTTCCAATCTTCAACAGCAGGCTGAAGAAACAAAATTAACAAAAATGCAGACTAGTGATTAAAAAAAAGGTTGTCATAAAGAACAAAAAAGTGAAAAAAAATTAAAATAATAAAAAAAGTAACAAGAAAAAGAAGAAAACAGAGAAGGTGTTATGTCGGATTTCAAATTTTTCTCAACTAGACGTTGGCCGTCATACAACTGCGTCATCCTCAGAACATAGATTCCGCACTCATTTGCTCCCTGCGCTGGCAAGACCGGGTAAGAGGGCTTCTCTGCCAATTTAACCCAGTCAGGGTGGTTCTTCGATTTATACATTTTTTCACCATAAATCGCCTTCAGCACCTGAGTCATCCTCCTCATCTGGCAAAAAAAGGAAGCACAAGGTAAAAATAACACACATCACGGATCAAAGTTGCTATTCAGACGAACCAAAAAAATACAAAAGTTGTTCTCAAACGTCTAGATAGTCCCTCTTTTAAGTGCATGCGAGGTCATTTCTCATTACCCTTTTTTACACAGATTATGGGGGGTGTGAGAAAAATGCAGTTCTGTCGCGCATATGTTGCAGTGCACTACATAAACAATAGTGGTTCTATGTGTGCTAAAATTTGCTTGTGCAGTTTATGAAAAAAATGCAGTAGGAGAAACACAAAAAAGCTTTGTGCTTGGCAAGAAAAATGACATACCAGTTCAGTGCAATCTGCATGGTAGTCAGTCCTGCGCCACATTGCCGTGACATTAGGATGGCCAGTGTACTTCCTACTGTCATGGATATCAAGCGTCTTGGCGATGCTGGTTCATCGTGTATAACGAATAATGACCATCCTTGGATCGCGACATCATAACCTGTTCACATCAAAAAATCAAAAATGTAATGAAGAGTTTTTTTCGACACGTAGCACCAGGACCACTGTTCCAAAAATAACTATAAAAAGAAATGCAACAAACCAAGAAAAATAAATGACGGAAAACAATGAACTTACCAGTTTTGCATCCAACAGATTTGCGTCGTCGCTCACAAAAACCTTGAACTGCTTAATTGCATCTTCTAACACAAACGAGCTATGCACAACTGGCAACACAGGATTTCCATCATTATCTCTCGCCACAAAGGTTTCCATTTGAATAACGTACTGCACAGAAAAAGAACAAAAAAGGACATGAAAAAAAAGAATAAACAATGGAAGCAGGCATGGACATGAAAAAGCCAGTGCAATAGGAAAGAATGACAGAAAACGTTTACCATGATAAAAAAGGTGAAAGTAGCACACGTTCACCAGATTGATAAGCTAAACCTAATTCAGGGTCTTGCTTCCAGTACTTGATGACAAAATCCATGAGATACGAATCCATTAAAGCTCCTTTGCCAAATGTATTATAGATATAGTCGACATTGTAAGTATGGACATCACCAAAAGGACTACTCACCATAAAGAACGCGTTCCTGCAGTAAACATACACAGATGGGATCTATAAAATTAGAATTAAAATCGAAACACACAAAAAGGATGAAGGGCACACACATCACATAAAACTTACTTGTGGTATTTGGTTACAAAATCTTTGCTGAGAACAAGATCCTTTATTTTAATCGCCTCATCAATATATTTGAACCTCGGAGGCTTCAATTTCGCTATAGAGCATCTCAACTTAAAAGCCCTCTCACCTGCCCGCTTGTTCGAAAATACTTCAACCTCATCCAAAGGAGGACGATTAATTGATGCACTCCTAGTCCTAGTGACACATGCACACAGCGTAACAAAATCATCATCATCAACATCATATACATCGTGTGGAGAGCTAGGTCGAGAGAGACTTCCACCATCAGGTCCAGACGCCACATTTGTTTTCAAACCATCTCCAGCCAAAGAACCAGAATTATCCAAAGAGATTTCAATGACACAATCCTCCATAACCACCTTAGAACCCTGGGACTCATAGAGTGACGTACAACCTTCATGAAGCCCCCTATCAAAACCTAAAAACATTCAGAAAAAACATGGAAGCACTTAGCATAAAACACAAAAACCAAAAAACATGTATACAGAAAAATAGAATGCAGTCCACTTGTATACAGCAATGCATCCCACTTGTCTACAACATTGTAGCACACTTCTCTACATCAATGCAGTCTACTTGTATACAGCAATGCAGCCCACTTGTCTACAGCATTGCAGCACACTTGTCTACATCAATGGAGTCTACTTGTATACAGCAATGCAGCCCACTTGTCTACAGCATCACAGGCCATTTATCTACATCAATGCAGTCTATTTGTATACAACAATGCAGCCCACTTGTCCACAGCATCGCAGGCCAATTATCTACATCAATGCAGTCTACTTGTATACAACAATGCAGCCCACTTGTCTACAACATTGCAGCACACTAGTCTACATTAAATGCAGCACACTTGTCTACAGCAATGCAGCCCACACTTCTCTACAACAATGCAGCCCACATATAAAGAACAATGCAGCCCACATATAATGAAAAATGCAGCTCACTTGACCATAAGAAGCGGAACCAAGCAGTAGACAAATAAATAAATAAAGGGAGGATAAATAAGTTCAATAAAACAACCTTTATCTACAAAAATTAGGAGTGATGTTAAATCAAGGCAACCTTTCCTCGATGTTAGCCAGCTATAGAGCATGGCCTTTCTGATGTAGCCAATGTGCTCCACCCCAAACTTAGCAACTTGAACACATCCCAGGTCTACAAGAATTTAAACATATAGAATCCACAATCATGCCTGCAATAAAAGAATAAAAAACATCAGTTTCACAAAAATGAAGTGAGAAAAAAACTTGAGAAGTATGCTAGAGAAGGGCTGTATAGAACACACCCATTTGGCTGCATTGGGACAATGACATGTTTCAACACAAATCCATCAAGTGTAGGAGGATTTAGCGGCTCATCAGAACATGAGCTTCCTTCTTTCCATGCACATTTGATATTTTTAACGATCCTCCTAAAAACCCTGACCGCATCAGGGCTGCCAGGTTTGTTGAGCGAGTCAAGAAATTCAAACCGCCTTTCTTTCACATTTAACGCAGCTACACAATAATGGCCAACACCATCCCATGTATCTGGCGGATCAAAAGTTGCAAAAAGGACCTGTTGGAAGCACGAATAAATAAATAAAATTATTATAAGAAGAAAAAACAGAACACTATAAAAACAAACAGACAAAATGTAGTTTTCAACACATAAAAACGTCTCTCACCATATCCTTTTTATGAACACGCTCCTCAGCTTTTGAGGAGAACATCATGTTAACACTCCTGCCTACAGTACCACCATTCCAAATATTTGTCTACCGAAACAAAACCAAAAATCAAATAGTGCTCAAGCAAACAGGTCGTCGCACGAAATCAGAAAAGAAAATCAAAAAATAAAACAAAAATTTCTGCATTCTTACACAAATATGGTACGGGGCAACCATTGTTGGAGATCCCTTAAACTTATCTACCAGCAAAGAAACCCCAAGATCTACAAGCCTTCTGTGAACATCCCTTTATCCCAAAAACTGAAACATAAGATACTAAGAAAAATAACAACAGAGAAAAAGGGGTAAACACCAAAATTAGAAAATACATATGAACAAAACAATTTCTAAAAAACCATACTTCTTCTTCTTGTCCTTCCGAGCCCTCGTAACAGCAGCGTACAACTCGTTGTATCTTTTCAGCAGAGCTGGATCAATGCTCGGCGGTGTCACAACAGGAAGTTCATTATCTGTAATAAAAAAAGTTGAAGTTCACTTATCCAAAGAATGAAGTTTAAATATTAAGATAAGGAAATTCTGCTAGCTATTTTGAAAATCATAGACAAAAGATCAAGTTTCACTTATCATTAAACATCTAATACAGATACCATAGTAATTAAACAACATGAATGAGAAAAACTTCAACTGCACTATTTAAAAAAAACTCTTGCCTTCAGTGTCAGAGTCTTTAGGCTGCTGTGCTTCAGAGCTGAGCAAAATATTTTCTTGCATAGGTTGCGACGAATCCACCACAACCTCACTGGACTGCCCTTCTGTAGCAACATCAACATTCTCTATATTTACAACAGTCTGGTCAATGGCAACGTCGTTAGATACTTCAGCTACATGAGGCTCCACTCTCGATACTTCCGGAACATCGTTGGACACCAAACAGATAGGGGAAGCAACAACACTAGCAGCAGGGCCGACATTCTCAAGTGGCGTTTTAATGCCAACATCAGAATCTTCATGCCGACTGGTGGGAACAACATCATGGGATCCTTGAGCTACAGAAGGATCTGCACAGTCAACGGCAACCGATGCAGAAGCATCAACACTGCCACGGCCATCAATAGCACAACTGCCCTGATTCAGATTAACGTTAACTTCCACGTTTTCTTCTCCAACCTTTGGAAAGTTTAAAAAACACACAGTAACACAAAAATAAGCGTGGGGATAATTAACACAACAACACACAGCACACTTATGTCAAAGACTGCTGACAACATACACAGAACAACTATAGTCCACATATGCAAAACAACTACAACTGCAACCCACATATACGTAAAAAAAGAACTGCAGTTCACTTTGTCAAATGTTGTAGTTCAGTTATGTTAAATACTGAAGCTCACATATGTAAAATAGTATGGACCGCGCATGCGAAAAGAACTGTAGTTCACTTCTGTTAAACAATGAAGCTCACACATGTAAAACTATTGCAGCTAACATATGTAAATGAAAATGCATATGGGTGAACATAACAGCGTACATCAAGTTTATAACAACAACAAAAAAATTAGATTACAACCCACTAACAGAACAAGTAATACAACTATACCTTATCAGCTACAACATCCAGAGGGGACGATGCATCAGCCAAGACCTCATCCTTCCCAGAGCCATCGTAGGTCTCTTTGTGCACATCACAAGCAGCAACACCAGTCTACGGGCATAGAACAAACCAAAAACGAGAAATAAGATGGTACCGACCAAAAAAGAGAAAAACTTCAACTATGCACAAGCAGTACACACTTTACATCAGTGAAGTACAGAAAAAATAAAACAAAAATGGGAAGCAAACAAATGCAAGTTCAAAAAAAGGGACGCATGGCAGAACAGACATGGCAAAAGTACTTGTACCTGACCAACTCCATTGTCTCTAGTTCCATCGACACCAGAAGATTCCACTACAGCCTTTAACAAAAAAAACAAAAATAGTGAGGAGCAGTCAACATAATACACAAAAAAGAGGTTCAAAGCCGCAAAAAACCTAGAACATACATTGTCAGTGCCAACGCCAGCGTCCTGACGGGTCATTTCGTCCAAAATATGCCCAACATCCTTCTCATACCGACCGCATTTTTCTTCCTGTGAATGTCTCAATTTAGCATACCAAGACCAAACATTCGTCACTGCAATCTTTAGGCTTTCAATCACGCCACAATTGAAATTGTGATCAGCAACAATATCTTCATCTCGTGGGCCATGGCCAGCAGGGAAAAAAACAGCAACTTTCCTCAACCTGTCACCAGAGGTTGGCAAATCTTCAGTCAGCTTCAAAACCTTCAGAAGAAGCTCGTCAATCTACTCATGTTTTTTGCCGCCAACAAATGCATGTTTATAAGAGCTTTTATTATCAAACATCCGTCGAGCCATGAAACCACGAGTATGTGGCATCTCATCATTACAGGCAGGAAGCTGGCTACAGATAGGCTCATAAAACCTAGCATGAGTGCTGGGCCCCGCATCAGAGCTGCCGTGTACAACTGCAATAGGACGGTTGTACACAATATCACCTGATGCCTTCCACTGCAAAAAAAGACAACAGGCAAAGAGAAGTACACATGTGAGTACTAGAAAAGTTCAGATTTATAATGGCTGCACATTTTTTTTAACAAAAATCTAATATGAAAAAATCAGATGCACTAACCGGCAGCTTCCCAAATTTGTAACTTTCCAAGTAAATCTTTCCCTTCACAAGCACATCCTCATTGTACAACTTCATCAGGTCCTTGGTCGTCTGGTATGACGCACGTGGTGTCAACGTGTGCATGACTGAAAATTTGAGAAGCTTCAAGTAGTCAAGATACATAATCATGGGGACAATGGCACAACCCTCTGCACAATTCTGCTTGCTGTCGTCTGTTTGCCACCTCACCACAACTGCCTGCAACTCATCAACAACAAGCTGGCAAAAGTCCATCTGAGCCATAGCCGCATAATCCATGTTGTCTACCATCGCAGCAACTCTACCCAAACGAACTACAGGCACGAGGCACAGCAAATTCTGGTAAAGTATCAGGAAGAACACCTTCACAGCAAGGTCAACAGTCACATAATCATCTTCCTCCACCAACACCTTCAACTTCTCAAGCAAGTCCTTGACACCTATAATTTTTGAACGGTCAAAGCCAAGCTCATCCTTGAGGGCAGTCAACGATTCATCATGACCTCTGGAAGCAGGCATGGGTGCAGTGTGACGTCCCATAGGTAAATAAAAACTGTGATTAACTACATCATGATTGATTCAAAGAACCCTGCCATTCCCGAAGTCCATTACCATGGTGGCAGGGTCAATCACTCCCATCAGATAGCACATAAGAATGCACGACACATTATTCTTTCCTGTTAGATCAAAGACAACACCAAATCCAGCATCCCTAACACGGCTAAAATGCGCCTCTTTCAACAAAGAAGCAGCCTTGCAAATAGTGGGAAGCAACAACCGTACGGTCTTGTTAAATCGAGAATCATCTCCCTCAGCATCATCTTCAGTTGCATTGCTCTTACTAGACTACTTCCTCTGTGTAAAGGGAAATGCAGACCACATTAGAAGACTAGCCATAAAAAAAGAGACATAGAAAACACAGAAAGAATAACAATGAAGGAAACAAATGCAGTGCACTTCAACAAACCTTTGGAGCAGCATCCACCTCCTCGCCAGAGTCACCACCAACATCTTCATCGACATCATCACAGGCACGCTTGGGTAGACTCTTAGATGAACCACAGTCTTTGCGTCTACAAGGATGAACAACCTTCACATAATCAGCAAGCACAAAGTCGTCATCATCAGAGTTGGGACCTTCAGTGACATGTAGTCGCTTGCGCTGAGGATCATCATTTCCACCAGCTTCAGCAGTTCTGTTGCCAAGATTCTTCCTCATTTCAGCAACACGCGGACTCCACCGAGGTGTACCACCTTCCTCAGCAACAGTACTCAACCTCTTCTTCTACAAAGAAGGCTGATTCACCTTGCCAAATTTGCCACCCTTAGCACCATCTGCAGCTCTCCTCTGCTTCTCCTTCTCCGCAAACTCTTTTGACTCAATTTCAAACCTCAACTTCTTCTTGCTTTGCTTCAACTCATATTGTTCCGAGACCATCCAATCCCGTGTAACTTCCTCTGTACCATCAATAGACTGCGATTGTGTTTCAGACAAGACGGGACATCTCTGATCAAAGCTCACACCAACATTACCCTCTTCAAAATAATGGTCAATCAATTGAGTAACCTCCTCAAACCCAGGCGCCCCAGCATGGAAAACAGACACTGCGTCAAAATGAAGTTTGACTATGCTCGTTAAAAAGTGCACAAAAAGAACAAATGCAGTACAGTTAGACATATAAATGCAGTGCTCCAACCATAAGCTCAAAATAAAAAATAATGCATTGTACAAAAAACTTGAATAAAACAACAATGCAGTTCACACAGACATATAGTGGAGTTCACATATACAAATAAATGCAGTGCTGCATACACGAACTTCACGGTTGTTCCCAACAAAATGTCGGACTAGATAAAACAACGCAAGACCAATTTGTACAAACATCAAGCAACCAGCATACAGAAAAATAAACAAATCAATCACATACCAGAAGGAGGGGCCACACTTATGGGAGAAGATTCAATCGGCGAATGCACTTGATGTCCTCCCTCGACACCATGATCCTTACCACCAGGACAAGGAGAGTCAATTGGTGTATCATTATGAGCACTACAATCACCTACTGGATTCAAAAACAACCAGAAAACAGAAATTACAAAACATCACATGACAAAATAATGCAAACGAACGCTGAGAACTAATAGAGCATAAACCAATATGCAGGATGAATTAGGGAACTAGATAAACATCAAACAAAGTAAACAAAGCCTAAAATAAGCACTCCACATACCCTGAACTCCTCCCACTCTGCTCGGCGAAGACATGGCGTTTCCCTGCAGCACAAGGACAAAGTGACAGACATAAGCAACAAAATCGGCAAAAATCTCACGAAACCCTAGATCCACATTGCTACACACGACTATCGACTTCAAAATGAGATAAAATTAACTGCCTACAAAAAAATTACACAAGCAAAAAGAGCAACAGCAACTACGAGAAATCACAAAACAAGACGAGGGGACGATCAAGACCGTGGCCAAGCAGAACGTACCACAAAAAAGGGTGCGGCGACGGTGGCGGGAAGGGGGGAGGGGGCGGCGATGGGAACAGACAGCAAAGGGCTGCGGGAGCGCAGCGGCAAGGGCTCACGGAGCAGACAGCGACGCGGAATGCAGGAATAAGGACCTCTTGAGGGCGGCGGTTCCTCGGGCGACAGCGGTTGCTGCGCGCGATGGCGGTTTTGATCGAGGGAGAGATGCCTCGGGAGAAACTACAAGAGAGGAGAGGGGATTGTTCTCGGTCTCTCTCCCTGACAGCAGAGTGGTGGAATAGCCTGGAAGGGATACGTAGGAGGCCCGCGTGTCGCCAAAAGGGTCACAAAAAAGGGGCCAACCCAAAAACGGCCCGGATAAAATAAGCCAGACTATATCAAAACACACATATTACTAAAAAAACAAAAAAAAAATCAAAATGCACATGATGCAGTTCTCTGTGAAGAATCATGAAGTTCAAACGATAAAACAAAAATAAAATACATACAATTCATAAAAAGTTAAAATAAAAAACAACACGCATGTAAACAAAACGCATCCGAAAAAAAGTCTGCCTTCAAATAAGTGCCACACAAAAAAAAGTGGGCCCCCCAATCCCCCTCTCCCCCTACACCTCCCGTATAGTGCAGTAAGCACAAGCAAAAAAACAAATGCAGTACGCAACACTAGAAAAATGCAGTGCATTTCGTTACGCGATGCAGTACGCTATAGCAATCAAGTTCCAAATTACGTAGGTGATTATATACACGACATAGAACACATCAATGAAAAATACGCGATCACGGAAATAATAAATGCAGTGCAGAAGTAAACGAACATGCAGTACAGAACCATAATCAGTGCAGTACAATTGCAATTTGCTAAGCAGTGCGGTCCCATACATTGAAAAATAAGATTACAAAAAAGCAAAAACACGGAAACAAAAATGAGAACTATACATGCAGTACGGAATGCGTGCACGTGCAGTACTTAACCCTGATCAATGCAGTGCACGCAAGATTTACGAAAAGCAGTGCACGCCCCGACATTGAAAAAAATACATAGAAAAAAAATTGACCACCCAGGTGCTACCGGCCCCAGCCAGACTCGTAATAGGTCTGTGCCGACAAAAGGCGAGTCGTTCTGAGTCACAATGCATGGGGCCGACCACAAATGGGCCCACAGGTGAGAGACAATAGAGCTGCGAGTGCCGTGTATAAGCGCCCAAATAAGTAACCAGAGGAGTTCGACCGGTATGCCTCACCAACGCTTATAAACAGGTCGGGCGCGCCTTCCGACGGTGAGGTGGGACTAAACATTAGAGTGCGCACACAGCGAACCGGGAACCAGCCGTGCTCACGGGCCGACTTGGGCCCAAGTGCATCTCTTCACTACACGAACACAGGCCCAACAAGGCGGACTAAGAAAAAACAATAAGTTCAAAACAAAGTGGGCCCCCCTTACCCTACCCCTCCCGTACCAGGGACTGAAGTAAGTACAGGCAAAAACAAGATGTAGTACGTGGCGGCAGAAGTATGCAGTGCATTGCGTTACGCGATGCAGTTCGCTGCAGCAATGTAGTGCAAATACGTAGCAGTAGAAAAATGCAGCGCGTTACGTTATGCGATGCAGTGCGGTATGGCAATCTAGTTCCAGATTACCTACATGAATAAATACACGGCATAGAACACAGCGAAAAACACCAAATCCTATAGCAAGGACACGCAAAAAACGGTGAAGTACACACATGTAGACACAAGTGCAGTTCTGCTTTGTACGCGATGCAGTGCGGAAGTATAAGCAATGCAGTTATGTTGTCACGCAATATACATATATAAAACATGAAAAAATGCCCGTTCGCATAGAAAGTGGTGGTTAAAAAATTTACTAATCAAAAATAAAATAAAACCACCTTAAAAAACCCACGTTCGCATACAACCACCCAATCGGAGCAGTTCCATCGCCACAAGCCCACGATCACAGATGCAACACCAACCCACGATCTGCACAACCGCATCGTCAGCGTGATCGTGCAGTTCATCCGACACGGTCATCCCACCCCGCGCCCTCCTCTTAAATTCAGACCCCTAAGAAAGGCCTTCGCATCCATAACAACACAAGTATCCATTGCGCTGCCACCAAATCGCTCCATATCCATGCAAAAGCACCAAGCCCTGCTATGGTGATGGCGTTCACCGACGAGTACAAGGGCGACAAGGCCGTGGAGGCTCACGGCAACACCAAGTTGCACGTCATCCACACCAACGACAAGAAGCAGATGGCGATCTCCCTCGCGCAGTACGAGCGCCACCTCAGCCTCCAGCGCCACAATATCGTCGGCATTGATCTCTAGTATGACAACGAGCCTGAAGCGACGCAGAAACCCGCCCTCTGCCAGCTCTCCATCGGCAAGAATCACCCGGTGCTGCTCTTCCATATGAGCGCCTCTGAAAGGTGCACCGTCTTTGACAACTTCCTCGCCGACCCCAGGTACACCTTTGCAGGCTTCTCCATCAACGGCGACAAAACCAGGCTAGAGCGCGTCAAACAGGAGGTCGCCAACTTCGTCCACATCCAGAAGGAGTGGAGGGTGCCCGAGGCAACCAAGGCGTTGGACTCCCTTGGAGACGTCTCCGGCATGCTCATCGACGACTACTACAACAACATGAAGAAGAAGATCACCGACGACGAGCACAAGCGCTGGGCCACCCTGCCTCTGTCCATGAGCACATTGAGTATGCGGCAAAGGACGCCTACGCAGCGTATGAGATATGGAACCGCATCACCCTCACACAGGACGGCCTTCGCCGTGCAAAGCTGGAGAAGGAGGAGCCCCCCAAGAAGCGCACCAGGAGCAGCTGGGGATGGGAAGAGCCTAACTGGTGAAGAAGAAGATGGTGCCGGCCAAGAGCCAACAATGCCAGCGTCGTTTTAGAATTATCATCAAATTTGCACTATGTTGTTTGCTTATGTATTGTTAGTTTGCTTGTGTGCTGAACTTAGTTTGCTTGCCATGCAGAATCGCTTGTAATGATGAACTTTGATTATGTTAGTTTGCTTTCTGTTCAAATTAGTTTGCTGGTGATGAAATTGTCGTACAGAATACCTGTGATAATTTGTTTCCTGTTGTCTACTCATGTATCATTAGATTTGAGCAGTGCACAAAACGAAAAATAAGTTGAAGTGTGCAAACAGGACGCATGCAGTGCAAATTGTGTACGAATGGAGTACAGACAATGTCGAATGAAGTTTTAACATAACCAAAAAAGCAGTGCACGGACCTAAATTTGAAAAAAGAATACAAAAGAGCAAAAACACAAAATGAAAAACACAAACACCTAAATAGTCAATGCAGTGAAGAAATATATGAAAGTGCAGTACAGAACCATAATCAATGCATTACGCGTATGATTTACTAAGCAGTGTAGTCCCATACATTGGAAAAAAAGATTACATAATAGCAAAAACACAGAAACAAAAAATGAGAACTGTACATGCATTACGGAATGCGTGCACATGTAGTACAGAACCCTGATCAACGCAGTGCACGCCCCGACATTGAAAAAAACACCTAAGACAGAAAAATACAAAGAAAAAAATTGACCACCCAGGTGCTACCGACCCCAGCCAGTCTTGTAATAGGTCTACGCCAACAGAAGGCGAGTCGTTCTGAGTCACAATGCATGGGGGCGCCCACACATGGGCCCACAGGTCAGAGAGCTTAGAGCAGCGAGCGCCGTGTATAAGCGCCCAAATAAGTCACAAGAGGAGTTCGACCGATATGCCTCGCCAGCGCTTATAAATAGGTCGGGCGCGCCGTCCACGGGCGAGGTGGGACTAAACATTAGGCCGCACACACAGCACGCACCGGGAACCCGTCGTGCTCACATGCCGACTTGGGCCCAAATGCGCCTCCACTTCCCGAACGCAGGGCCAACAAACAAAAGAGAGGCCACTGAAAATTAAAAAAAACCTACATACCATACACAAACACAAGCCCAACCACGCGTTCGCAGTTCGACGTGATATGACAATGCAATTCACTATGTTCAAGTAAGCAGTCTTGTTGCTTCTCAAATGCATTCGTGTACACTGAATCATAACCAATCCACCCACCTAACACCAACCACAAAATTTATTACTTCCATTGCTCAATTAGTTGCATAAAAACGTATCCATTCGTGCTCCAGACTAACACAACTCCTCCCCCCGTTCCTCATTTTCTTCAAATCGTAGATCTAGGGTTCATCCCATCCACAGCTCTTCTCTGGAATTCCACTGAACCCGCCATGGACTGTAAGTGCGGGTGTTTCGCAAGGATGGCGCTGGTAGCGGACACATGCGTGTACGCAGAAGGTCTAGAGCTCACCAACACCGTATGGCGCAGCATGCTCGGGTGCCTGATGATACCCAACAGGGGGTTTTTTGCGCCATTTCTTCATCGCCTCACAACCGCAGATCTGCAGGAAAGTTGGGTATGTTTTTCCCCTCACAATTTTGGACATAATCCAGCCTGCAAATACACATTTGAATATATAGTTCAATCAATTTGCTCAGTAGTGTCAACAAAAATACAAAACAGAATTTGTATTGTTGTCAGATTTGTTAGCTATTAGGACTAGATGATTTCACCTATCTTTCTTCAGTACCACACCAGGTATCTACACTAGTTAGATCAGAATCCCAACACACGAACAAAAAAAGGGTTAGTAGATAAGCATTGCAGTTATCTTAACATGCTGGAGAAGTACACTATTACTGACATTGCAGTGCAAGCATGTTGCAGTATAATATATATCCTAGTAAAACTAGGGGTCAATTGCGTATATAAGTTTGTTCATACATTGCAACTACTTTAGAAAATAGCAGTCATATACATGTAACTATTTAAGTCAACATAAACAGATCATACTAAGTATAAAAGAAAAACATTTGCTGTTTACTTATAAAATTCTTTTTCCACCCATTTCAATATGCAGAAACTGCCATCCACAATAAAATTTCATGCTCCGAGTTCAGGGAAGGTTACTTTGGAGACAGAACACAAGAATGGGTATGCAGACATGCAAGCTGACTACCACATTGACTCTGAAGACTACATCAACATAACTACTGGTTGGAAAGATTTTGTCTCCCAGAATGGCCTTGAGGTCGGAGAAGTGGCCATGGTGTTTTTCTACAAAGAAGAAGACTCCATCAAGTTTACAATATTTGCACTCTAGGCTATCTAATATGAAGCAACCAATATTTCTAATGCTTTGGTTATGATGTATGCTTTTGAAATTATGTCCATTAGACAATTTGAACGATGCCTATTTAATGTATGCAACCTCAACTGCCTCATTTTATCATCCTTTTTAGACAAAGTTGCTGTTGGCAGTAATGCAGTTCTCTCAAACACATAGTGTGGTACTAATAATAATAAAAAGCAGCCCTCTAAACAGTAACAAGGAAATGCAAATGGTCGAAACTTTGCAGTTAACATATCATGTTCAAAAACAATTCTCATAGTATGCAGTTCAAAAAAATTCTTATAATAACTATTCAACTAACAATAGCGTATAATGGACCATCCATTCTAATAGCAGAATTGAACATTAAGGCTAATGCAGTACGGAAATGCATATTATGTAGTCATCTAGAACACAGAATGCAGTTTAAGAAAAGGAGAAATCTCATAAGCAACCATGTGCACTACAACGAAGTACACTACCAAAGAAAATGCAGTGCACTAAAACGTATGCCACGACTACAAAAAATAAAATTAAAGCAGTAAAACTACAGACATGTGGTAGACTAACAGAGGTGTCAATTTCACTCGCAATTCCATAACTCGCCTAAAAATTGTACAGCCACTAAACTATAGAAAAATATCCCCGAAAATTTTACACGGAAGACACAGCAACTGGACGAACATCATCAGCTTTTATTTCAAAAATGCGATTCAAAAAATGACAATTATACCCGCAATACAATGAATTCAAACCTATAGCAACAGTTATTACAATATTCAGACACGCATGGATGAGCAAAATCAAAAAAATCAAAAAGAATAGAGGAGCAGACGAAGCTCACCCGCTGCAACAATCAAAATAACAAAGAATTGAAAACTAACTCCTAAAAATTAACAAATTATAGAGTGAACGGACCGATTAAAACGAACGCAACCAAAGAATTCCTACTAAAAGATAACATCCGACCACAAAAAAATCGCATCTGACTCGAACACGAATGAACAGAGAAAGCTCGTCTGCCAAATCCCTCGATTTGCAGGCACTCTAGTAGATTTTCTGTAAATTAGAAATAAAAAGCTAAAATGACTTGCAGACACAAACTGAAATATCCCACAACACTCGATTATACACATAAAACGCGGGCGGAACACCAGAAAATGAAGCAGTTCTCTCGTGAAAGCATTGCAGTTCCCAACGTCAAGAAGATGCAGTGCACTTGCGTTGAGCATGCAGTGCGGAAGTGTTATCAGAATAGTTATTCTGCTAATATTAGCAGAATAGACCGTCTGTATGAAGAACAATGACGGAGAGAGTGAAGACAATGCAAAGTTGAAGAATTTGAAAAACTGAGGAATTTCATAAATGAAGAAAAACTCAAATTGAAGATTTTCAACTTTGGTTGGTGGCGTAACCCACCGTATAAGAAAGTAGATTTCAGACACCGATACAACTCTTGTAGGGTTCTGAGAATCAATTTATTCATTAATTTCATCACACTTAGAGGGTTAGTCTTCATTGATTGAAGAAAAATGTTACTTCATGTGTTGCACATCTAAGTCATCAAGTCAGCAGAAGTGTTAGGATGTGTGTCCTTTTCAAAGAACATTCGAAGATTCTAGGATATTTAACTCACACCGCAACTTGCTAAATCTCTTCTCATCCAAGGGCTTTGTGAAGATATCGGCTAGCTGGTCTTCAGTACTTGCATGGCCGATGGAGATGTCGCCCTTCAACACATGGTCACTAAGAAAATGGTGACGAATTTGGATGTGCTTTGTCTTTGAGTGCTGAACTAGGTTGTGTGCAATCTTGATAGCACTCTCATTGTCGCAGTAGAGTGGCACATTCTTCACGTTGATGCCATAGTTCTTGAGTGTTTGCTTCATTCATAGTAATTGAGCACAACAAGATCCAGCAGCAATGTACTCAGCTTCTGCAGTGGAGAGTGACAAGCAGTTCTGCTTCTTCGAGGACCAACATACCATGGATCGTCCGAGGAAATGACATGTGCCTGACGTTGACTTGCGGTTCACCCGATCACCAACATAGTCAGAGTCTGAATATCTAATGAGATCAAAGGAAGAGCCCTTGGGATACCATAATCCAAGTGTTGGTGTGTGAGCTAGATATCGAAGAATATGCTTCACAGCCTGATGGTGTGATTCCTTCGGTGTAGCTTGAAATCGGGCACACATGCAAACACTAAGCATAATATCCGGCCTAGATGCACATAGGTACAATAAAGAGCTAATCATGGAGCGATATACCTTTTGATCGAAGTCTTTACCATTTTCATCAGTGCATAGATGGCCATTTGTGGGCACAAGAATTTTGACGCCTTTGCAATCTTGCATGCTGAATTTCCTCAACACATCCTTGAGGTATTTCTCCCGAGATATGAATATGCCATTGTATTGTTGACGAATCTGAAGACCTAAGAAGAATTTCAGTTCTCCCATCATAGACATTTGATATTCTTCACTCATCATATAGGCAAATTCAACACTGTAACATTGGTTAGTACAGCCAAAGATAATATCATCAACATATATTTGGCACACAAATAATTCATCATCATATGCTTTGGCGAAAAGAGTTGGGTCAAGTGAACCGGTTTGAAGCCTTTCTTCATGAGGAATTCCTTCAGTGTGTCATACCACGCCCGAGGTGCTTGCTTGAGGCCATAGAGGGACTTGTTGAGTCTGTAGATGTGATCTGGAAATTTTGGATCCTCAAAACCTGGTGGTTGAGCAACATATACTTGTTCTTCAAGCCTACCATTGACGAATGCACTTTTCACATCCATGTAATGTAAGCTGATATTATGATGGTTAGCGTAAGCAAGCAATATGTGAATTACCTCAAGTCTAGCAACAGGTGCAAAAGTTTCATCGAAATCAATTCCTTCAACCTGTGTGTAGCCTTGAGCTACAAGATGAGCCTTATTCCTCACCGCGAGGCCATTTTTGTCTTGTTTGTTGCGACAGATCCATTTCATAATGATGATGTTGTGCTTGCGTGGGTCTGGTCGCTTGACAAGCTCCCACACATTGTTGAGCTCGAATTGATGCAATTCATCTTGCATGGCTTGGATCCACTCGGATTCCATGAATGCTTCATCAACTTTAGTGTGCTCTGTGATAGAGACAAAAGCAAAATGCCCACAAAAGTTTGATAAATGTGAAGCTTTTGAGTGCGTAAGAGGTCTTGGTGCCTTGATTTCATCGACGATCTTTTTGATCTGCACTTCATTTGCAATGCGAGGATGTGCAGGTTGACGACTTTGCTTAGGCCCAGCAGTTTCTTCAGGACTAGTTCCTTCAGCAGCACCATCGTGATTTTCTTCACGATCAGGAATGACTTCTTCAGCAGATTCTTCGATAGGGATGACATCCTCAGTAGCTTTGAACTTGATGGATTCCTCAGGTGACATTTCATCTAGCACAGGAGGTAGGTGCTCTATTTGCGAGCCGTTAGTTTCAACAAACTGCACATCTACAGTTTCAACAACTTTGTGATGATTGATGTTGAAGACTCTGTAGGTGTGCGAGTCCTTTCCGTAACCAAGCATAAAACCTTCATGTGCTTTCGGTGCAAATTTAGAGTGATGGTGAGGATCTCTAATCCAGCATTTAGCACCGAAGACTTTGAAATAACTTACATTGGGTTTCTTGTCAGCGAGGAGTTCTTATGAGGTATTTTTGAAGAATTTGTGAAGATATACCCTGTTGATGATGTGGCATTCAGTATCAATTGCTTCAGGCCAGAAGCGCTTGTAACGCCCCGGATTCGTTGCGACAGGTGTCCGCCAGTTATTCGCCGTCATTGCCATGTCATTTGCTTGCGTGTTGCATTTTATCATGTCATCACGTGCATTTCATTTTGCATACGTGTTCGTTTCATGCATCCGAGCATTTTCCCCATTGTCCGTTTTGCAATCCGACGCTCCTATCTCACCCGGCGTCCCCCTCTTGTCTCTTTTCGTGTGCGGGTGTTAAACTTTCTCGGAATGGCCCGAGGTTTGCCAAGCGGCCTTGGTATAGCACCGGTAGACTGCCTGTCAAGTTTCGTGCCATTTGGAGGTCGTTTGGTACTCCAACAGCTAACTGTAATCAGAAGGCCTCTTTTGTGTGCAGCCCAACACCCCTTCCAAAGTGGCCCAAAACCCATCTAACTCCCCTCCATGCTCTCGGCCATTCGATCACGATCGCGTGGCCGAAAACCGCTCCTCATTTGGACTCTCCTAGCTCCCTCTACCTATAAATATGTGGCCTTCCGCGAAATCCCGCAGTCCAAACCCTAGCGTCTCCCTCCTCGCGCCGCCGGACACGTCCGTCCGCGCCAGACATGTCCGCCGGACACGTCCCTTCATCCAATCAACGCCCGCCATGTCACCTCATTGGCGCTTGTAACCGCCTTGGCACGCCGCCGGGCGCCTGTGCCACTTTCGCGCACCAGCGCGCGGCCCGCCTGCCCATCCGGAGCCCGCCGGGCCCATCCGCCGCCAGCGCCAGCCCGGATCCGTGCCGCCTCCCGCTCCGCCTCCGTTGCCATGGCCTCATCCCCGACCTCCGCCTCCGCCTCCGCCCGAGCTCCCGCCGGCGAGACGCCCTGCCGGCGACCAACTCCGGCGAGGCCAGGCCAGCCCCATCGCGGGACCTCCTCCCCGTGCCCCTGCTATTCCTCCAAGGCTCTCCCTCACGATCTCTCTCTCTCCTGTGCCAGGACGCCATGGATGGGCGCCCCAAGCTCCACCGGCAACAGCGCCGCCCCGAGCTCCGTCCGCCGCTGCTCTTGCCCGGATCCGGTTGCCCATGGCCCGATCTACCCATTCCCGGCCATCCCGAGCCTCGTCGGAGTCACACGCCCCTTCCTCGTCGCCGTTGACTTCCACCGGAGGCGTCCTGTATGAGGAATGGATCTTCCCCGACCTGCTAGTTTTTTTTTCGCGAGGTGAAATTCTGCTAAGTCCCCGAAGCATTTTGCATAATCATGCCATGTTCATCATGCTGTATCTCTGCATCCGTAGCTCCATTTTATGCGTGTAATATGTCAAATTGTTCGCCTCGACGAGTAATTCATTTCATTCCATTGCATCATTTTTATTTGAGTTCATCTTGATGCCCGAAATGCTGTTGGAAGAGTGCATGTTGATGTTAATCTGCTGAAACTGTTATAACTTGCTCATTTGTCATTTTTGCCATGATTGATGTGTGCATCTGATGAGGTTGATGTCTACATGTGTTTTGATATATGTCATGCCATCTTTCCAGGGGTGTATGCCATGTATTTTTGTGATCAATGTGGTGGCTAGCACAAGCATGCAAACTAGGCTTCGTGATATTGCTGATTTTGGTCCCTGTTCTGCTGTTATTTTGATGCCTTGTAAACTTGATGCTACAGAGAGATCCATGCATATTTAGAGATACTTAAGTAAGGGTGTTTTGAACATATGGTTATTTTATATCCATTCATGCCTTTGTTTGCAATTATGGAGTAGTCTAGCATGTCATTTTGGTGCTCTACTTTTGCTTCAAAATGTTTCCTGGCAGATTGTTTACTTGTTATTCAATTTAGCCAAGGTTGCTATAGTTGATCCTTGCATGCTATGGACTTGTTCTTGCCTTGGTTGGTTACATAAACATGTCTTCTTGATGATGATATGCTTATATTGTCATGCAATGACTTGTGGTGAGTGAATTGAGCTTGTTAAGTAGTGTACTTGCTGTTGCTGTTTTGCTAGGCAGATTCTGTTATATTTTGTTGCTATGTTAACATGCTTCTACTAATCATTCTATGCATAATCTGGAGATGTCCTATAAACATGTTTTGATCTACATGTCATGATCTATCCATTCATGCCCCTGGTAGAATTTATAGCTTGCTGTAGATTGTTCATATCTTGCTCCAAAGTTGCTTGTTAATGTTTTTATCAACCTGTTAACGTTAAGTTCACTTGTTCCCATGTGTTTTGCTAGTGTTCCATGCACCCTATGAACTTGCTCTTGCCATGCTTAGCTTCATAAACATGTCTTCTTACTTTTGGTTGCCTTGCCATGCCATGTATTGCTCTGTGGTGAGTGGTTCAAGCTCACCAACATGCCTACTTATTGTTGTTCCTGGCATGTTTGAATCTGTAATATAACTTGCCATGTTTACATGGGTGCCATCATATCTTCTGATCCTTTTTGGCTCATGGCCAGTAAGGGAATTTTGATCTATGCAATTAGTAGATTCATGCCATGCCTTTGTTTGCCATGATAAGTTCCTGTAACATGTTGTTTGATAGCTCTAAACATTGCAACCTGATATTATTTCCTGATAAGTCTGAAACTGTTATTATTTGCAATCTTACCATGTCCTTTTGAGCATGTTCTAGTGATTTCTGGAGATAGCTCAGTGTTCATGTTTCGTTATGCTTTACCTGTACTTCATGCCCATGCCTTTTGTTATTATGTTGAGATGCTGTAGCATGTTGTTTTGATGCTTGCAATATGCCTAGTTGCTGTTTTGGACAGATTGTTGTTATGACTTGTATAGAGTGTATGTGTTGCACCGTTGCTCCGTTTTGGGTGTGCTCTATATGAAACTTGCTTGATTTTGCATGTAGTTCCATATTATCATGTTGCATCCTTGCTTTGAGAGTGTTTTCTTGATGTTTGTATGCATTTTGCATGAATGCCATGTTTAACTTGTTTCGCTCATATCTTCTAGACCGTAGCTCCGAATCTAATGAACTTTATATGTAACTTGACTAGATTTTCGTGTAGATCTTCGTGATGCATCTTAACTTGCTGTTTAGCAACTTGAAAATAAGGTTTGTTCAGATCTGGACCAATTTCGAAATTTGCATATGAGGACTTACCGGAATTGTTATATGTTGTTCCCGGCCTCATTTAAACTTGCCTTGATGTGTTGTTCTTGTTTGCATCATCTCTTGCCATGAGTAGCTTCATGTAGCTTGGTCATGCATCATGCTTGTTGTGCATCATGTTTTGTTCATGTGTGGTGTGTTTACTATGTTGTGTGCTTCTTCTCGATAGTTCATGTTTCGTTGCGATCGTGAGGATTCGTTCGTCTACGCTTGGTTCGTCTTCGTGGCTTCATCTTCTTCATGGACTTGTTCTTCTTCCTAGCGGGATTTCAGGCAAGATGACCACTACCCTAGATCTCACTACTATCATTGCTATGCTAGTTGCTTCGTTCTATCGCTATGCTGCGCTACCTATTGCTTGTTTATCAAGCCATCCCATTTGCCATGAATCTCTAACCTTTGACACCTTTCCTATGCAAACCGTTGTTTGGCTATGTTACCGCTTTGCTCAGCCCCTCTTATAGCGTTGCTAGTTGCAGGTAAAGTTGAAGATTTCTCCATGGTGGACAGGATTTTGGTTGGGATATCACAATATCTCTTATATTATTAATGCATCTATATACTTGGTAAAGGGTGGAAGGCTCGGCCTTATGCCTGGTGTTTTGTTCCACTCTTGCCGCCCTAGTTTCCGCCATACCGCATTATGTTCCCGGATTTTATGCTCCTTACGCGGTCGGGTGATTTATGGGACCCCCCTGACAGTTCGCTTTGAATAAAACTTGTCCAGCCAGGCCCAACCTTGGTTTTACCATTTGCCTCACCACCACCTACTTTTTCCCTTGGGAGTCGCTCTCTCGAGGGTCATCTTTATTTTAGCCCCCCCGGGCCAGTGCTTGTCTAAGTGCTGGTCCGTACCGAGTAGACTGCGGGGCCCCCTCGGGCAACTCGAGGTCTGGTTTTACTCGAGGATGTCTCATCCGTGTTTCCTCGACAACGAGATATGTGCAGCTCCTATCGGGATTGTCGGCGATCGGGCAGCTTTGCTGGTCTTGTTTTACCATTGTCGAAATGTCTTGTAAACCGGAATTCGAGACCGATCGGGTCTTCCTAGGAGAAGGTCTATTCTTCGTTGATCGCGAGATCTTGTCATGGGTTGTTGGGACACCCCGCAGGGTTTAAACTTTCGAGAGCCGTGCCCGCGGTTATGTGGGCGATGGGAATTTGTTAATGTCCGTTGTAGATAACTTGACACCAGATCCGAATTAAAACGCATCAATCGCGTGTGTAGCCGTGATGGTCTCTTCTCGCGGAGTCCGGAAGTGAACACGGTTTCTGGGTTATGATTGACGTAAGTAGGTGTTCAGGATCACCTCTTGATCATTGCTAGTTGACGACCATTCCTTTGTTTATCTTCTCGCTCTCATTTGCGTATGTTAGCCACCATATATGCTTAGTCGCTGCTGCAACCTCACCACTTTACCCCTTCCTTTCCCATTAAGCTTTGCTAGTCTTGATACCCATGGTAATGGGATTGCTGAGTCCTCGTGGCTCACAGATTACTACAACAACAGTTGCAGGTACAGGTTGCGATGATCTTGACGCGAGAGCGATGCTTGCTTGTTTTGGAGTTCTTCTTCTGCTTCTTCTTCGATCAGGGGATAGGTTCCAGGTCGGCAGCCTGGGCTAGCAGGGTGGATATTGTTTGAGTTCCTGTTTATGATTCATCCGTAGTCGGATGTTGTTCTTGTATGTTGTATTATGGTATTCATGTGACTTTGTATGTATTGGATGTATCCCACTATTATGTAATGTTGATGTAATGATATCCACCTTGCAAAAGCGTTCCAATATGCGGGTCTATCCTTGGTGGGACCTTCGAGTTCCTTTTGGATAGGGTCGCATCTTGGGCGTGACAAGTTGGTATCAGAGCCTCGACCGACCCTAGGAGCCCCCTTGCTTGATCGTGTAGTTTGGCCGTTGTTGAGTCTAGAAGAAAACTATTTTCGGAGTCTAGTTATATCGGAGAGTAGGAATTCTTTTTACTCCTCAGCCCCTTCGTCGCTCTGGTGAGGAATCTTGACGTAGGTGTTTTGAATTACTCCTCTTCCCATTCAAATTTTTCTTTAGGTTCACGCAGTTGGTTTTCCGATCGTTGTTTCTCAGCTCTTTTTATCTGGTGCATTCCTCGTCAAGCTGATTCGAACCTCTTTGTCTTTGGGAGATCAATCCTTAGCTCTTTTCGATCGATGTTGTTTCCCTGTCCGAAGTTGTCCTTGTTTTTCCCACCTGCCCTCCCCTTTTTCTCCTCGGAGCCGGAGTCCGTAATCGAGTATCCATCCTACTCGTGCGAAGTCTTTGCTTTCTTTCCTCAATGATTTTAACCGGTGTTTTTCTCTTCAAGATATTCGTCGGTTTCCCCTTCCAGTTGCCTTTGTTTTCCCGCCCTCCCACCCTCTTCTTCCCGGAGGCTGACTCTCTCTCGACCATCTATTTCATACGGAACCTCTTCAGTCTTCCCTCAATTATTTCAATCGGTGAATTCTCGTCTCGTTCGTCATTCTTCATCCCTTTCTTTTTTTTCGGTGCACTCAATTCAAGTTTTTCGGTAGTGGTTATATTCTTCCCCTCGGCTCAAGTGTTTTCCTTGCTCGTTCACCTCTCGCCAGTTTATCCTTCCGGAATGCTCATGACATCTCAGGAGATTCGTCTGTGTTCCAATTAATTCGAGGTTGTCACCTCATTCAAATATTTCAATTGTTCTGGTGCTTCATCTATCTGTTCATCATCCTTTTCTATGATGTTTTCTTTCAGTGGGCCCTAACCCACAGGTCTTTTCCCAGGATCTTACCTGAGTCTTCTAATTCCCCGGAGTTATTCTCAAATTCTTTTCAATTGTGACGTAAGAATGAATTTCATCAGTCACATGTTTTTCCAAGATCTCTTTCAAATCATTTCATTGTTGGCTCAACCTTTTCGGTTTTCATTCTACCGGAGTACCTCAGTAATTTTGGTGGTGTTTCTCGTCATCATTTGAAGATTGGAGAAGAGTTTTTCCTCTAAATCTTCTCTGTTCTCTCGAGGATTCGTGATTCTAGCTTCATGTTATCCTCTCGAATTATTCCATTTGTCAGTTATTCTTTTCATCCATCCGGAGTATTTTAGGAGTTGATTTCTTTTTCGTTTCACCGGAGGCCATCATTCCACTTAACGTTATCCAATTACCCCAGTGCTTCGTTCAAGTATTTTTCAATCAGTTCGCGATCCCTTCGTTATCTTGTCTCTTAATTCCCTCAAGCATATTTGTCTTCTAATTCTTCCCGACGATTCATTCTCTTCCATCATTCAATTCTCGAATTTTTCCGGTGGTTCGTTCAAGATTCTTTTTCCTAGATTATCATTTTAATTCATTCGTCCTTTTCAATCCTACCGGTGGTTCATGAAGACATTCTCAAGTTTGCGATATGTCACTTCTCAAACCCTTTTCAAGAAGAATAAGTAGTATGCAAAATCCATTGCTTGTCATCAATTTAATTTGATGAAGGATAAACATACAATAAATCTTATTCTTATTTCATCCAATTGATTAATCCCTTCCTTCAGAGTTTGTTCTTCGTGAATAAATTCTAGTGCCAAGTGTTTCATCCATTCTTTTTCGGAGTTCAAATTTCCTCGGACATTTCGTCGGAACCTCCATCTAAATCACCGCAAGGCTCGTCTTATTAATTCATCCTTCATTTCTATGTCATCATCTTTTTGTCACCGGAGTTCTTCATGGTGGTTCTTCATGATTTAATTCATTCTTCAAGAGTTCATCAAGTACCATTCCATCCTCTCAAGTTCGTTCTAATCCTCCCATTTTCAGCCGGAGTGCTGCCTAAATCCTTTCAGTCTTATCCGTTTCTTTTCTCATTCTAACCACTCTGGTTAGAATGAGTGGTTTCATAGAATATCTGATTCTGTGAGCTTTTGATTCTCGTCATATTCGCCTTTTTCTCTTTCTACCCGAGTGCTCTCATCTTTGTTCATCTTCTCTCGCGTTTCTCGTTTCACCTCTTCCTCTTTCTCTTCCGTCTCGGTCCTAAGATCTCGGGACGAGATCTCTTGTTAGTGGAGGAGTGTTGTAACGCCCCGGATTCGTTGCGACAGGTGTCCGCCAGTTATTCGCCATCATTGCCATGTCATTTGCTTGCGTGTTGCATTTTATCATGTCATCATGTGGATTTCATTTTGCATACGTGTTCGTTTCATGCATCTGAGCATTTTCCCCGTTGTCCGTTTTGCAATCCGGCTCTCCTATCTCACCCGGCGTCCCCCTCTTGTCTCTTTTCGTGTGCGGGTGTTAAACTTTCTCGGAATGGCCCGAGGTTTGCCAAGCGGCCTTGGTATAGCACCGGTAGACCGCTTGTCAATTTTCGTGCCATCTGGAGGTCGTTTGGTACTCCAACGGTTAACCGGGTAACCGTAAAGGCCTCTTTTGTTTGCAGCCCAATACCCCTTCCAAAGTGGCCCAAAACCCATCTAACTCCCCTCCATGCTCTCGGTCATTCGATCACGATCGCGTGGCCGAAAACCGCTCCTCATTTGGACTCTCCTAGCTCCCTCTACCTATAAATATGTGGCCTTCCCCGAAATCCCGCAGTCCAAACCCTAGCGTCTCCCTCCTCGCGCCGCTGGACACGTCCGTCCGCGCCGAACATGTCCGCCAGACACGTCCCTTCATCCAATCAACGCCCGCCACGTCACCCCACCGGGCGCCTCCTGCAACCGCCATTGCACGCCGCCGGGCGCCAGGTTTCACTTTCCACGCACCAGCGCTGCTGCCCGCCGGCCCATCCGGAGCCCGCCTGGGCCCATCCGCCGCCAGCGCCAGCCCGGATCCATGTCGCGCCTCCGCTCCGCCTCCGTTGTTATGGCTCGCCCCGACCTCCGCCTCCGCCTCCGCCCGAAGCTCCCGCTGGCGAGACGCCTCGCCGGCGACCAACTCCGCGAGGCTAAGCTAGCTCCCATCGCGGGACCTCCTCCCGTGCCCTCGCTTCTCCTTCGAGGCTCTCCTCACGATCTCTCTCTCTCTCTCTGTGCCAGACGCCATGGATGGGCGCCCCAAGCTCCACTGCAACAGCCGCGCCCGAGCTCCGTCGCCGCCGCTTTTCCCGGATCCTGTTGCCCATGGCCCGATCTACCCATTCCCGGCCATCCCGAGCCTCGTCGGAGTCCCACGCCCCTTCCTCGTCGCCGTTGACTTCCACCGGAGGCGTCCTGTACGAGGAATGGATCTTCCCCGACCTGCTAGTTTTTTTTCGCGAGGTGAAATTCTGCCAAGTCCCCGAAGCATTTTGCATAATCATGCCATGTTCATCATGCTGTATCTCTGCATCCGTAGCTCCGTTTTATGCGTGTAATATGTCAAATTGTTCGCCTCGACGAGTAATTCATTTCTTTCCATTGCATCATTTTCATTTGAGATCATCTTGATGCCCGAAATGCTGTTGGAAGAGTGCATGTTGATGTTAATCTGCTGAAACTGTTATAACTTGCTCATTTGTCATTTTTGCCATGATTGATGTGTGCATCCGATGAGGTTGATGTCTACATGTGTTTTTATCTATGCCATGCCATCTTTCCAGGGGTGTATGCCATGTATTTTTGTGATCAATGTGGTGGCTAGCACAAGCATGCAAACTAGGCTACGTGATATTGCTGATTTTGGTCCCTGTTCTGCTGTTATTTTGATGCCATGTAAACTTGATGCTATAGAGAGATCCATGCATATTTAGAGATACTTCATTAAGGGTGTTTTGAACATATGGTTATTGTATATCCATTAATGCATTTGTTTGCAATTATGGAGTAGTCTAGCATGTCATTTTGGTGCTCTACTTTTGCTTCAAAATGTTTCCTGGCAGATTGTTTACTTGTTATTCAATTTAGCCAAGGTTGCTATAGTTGATCCTTGCATGCTATGGACTTGTTCTTGCCTTGGTTGGTTACATAAACATGTCTTCTTGATGATGATATGCTTATCTTGTCATGCAATGACTTGTGGTGAGTGAATCGAGCTTGTTAAGTAGTGTACTTGCTGTTGCTGTTTTGCTAGGCAGATTCTGTTATATTTTGTTGCTATGTTAACATGCTTCAGTAATCATTCTATGCATAATCTGGAGATGTCCTATAAACATGTTTTGATCTACATGTCATGATCTATCCATTCATGCCCTTGGTAGAATTTATAGCTTGCTGTAGATTGTTCATATCTTGCTCCAAAGTTGCTTGTTAATGTTGCTATCAGCCTGTTAACGTTAAGTTCACTTGTTCCCATGTGTTTTGCTAGTGTTCCATGCACCCTATGAACTTGCTCTTGCCATGCTTAGCTTCATAAACATGTCTTCTTACTTTTGGTTGCCTTGCCATGCCATGTATTGCTCTGTGGTGAGTGGTTCAAGCTCACCAACATGCCTACTTATTGTTGTTCCTGCCATGTTTGAATCTGTAATATAACTTGCCATGTTTACATGGGTGCCATCATATCTTCTGATCCTTTTTGGCTCATGGTCAGTAAGGGAATTTTGATCTATGCAATTAGTAGATTCATGCCATGCCTTTGTTTTCCATGATAAGTTCCTGTAACATGTTGTTTGATAGCTCTAAACATTGCAACCTAATGTTATTTCCTGATAAGTCTGAAACTGTTATTATTTGCAATCTTACCATGTCCTTTTGAGCATGTTCTAGTGATTTCTGGAGATAGCTCAGTGTTCATGTTTCATTATGCTTTACCTGTACTTCATGCCCATTCCTTTTATTATTATGTTGAGATGCTGTAGCATGTTGTTTTGATGCTTGCAATATGCCTAGTTGCTGTTTTGGACAGATTGTTGTTATGACTTGTATAGAGTGTATGTGTTGCACCGTTGCTCCGTTTTGGGTGTGCTCTATATGAAACTTGCTTGATTTTGCATGTAGTTCCATATCATCATGTTGCATCCTTGCTTTGAGACTGTTTGCTTGATGTTTGTATGCATTTTGCATGAATGCCATGTTTAACTTGTTTCGCTCATATCTTCTAGACCGTAGCTCCGAATCTAATGAACTTTATATGTAACTTGACTAGAATTTCGTGTAGATCTTTGTGATGCATCTTAACTTGCTGTTTAACAACTTGAACATAAGGTTTGTTCAGATCTGGACCAATTTCGAAATTTGCATATGAGGACTTACCGAAATTGTTATATGTTGTTCCCGGCCTCATTTAAACTTGCCTTGATGTGTTGTTCTTGTTTGCATCATCTCTTGCCATGAGTAGCTTCATGTAGCTTGGTCATGCATCATGCTTGTTGTGCATCATGTCTTGCTCATGTGTGGTGTGTTTACTATGTTGTGTGCTTCTTCTCGATAGTTCATGTTTCGTTGCGATCGTGTGGATTCGTTCGTCTACGCTTGGTTCGTCTTCGTGGCTTCATCTTCTTCATGGACTCGCTCTTCTTCCTAGCGGGATTTCAGGCAAGATGACCGCTACCCTGGATCTCACTACTATCATTGCTATGCTAGTTGCTTCGTTCTATCGCTATGCTGCGCTACCTATTGCCTATTTATCAAGCCATCCCATTTGCCATGAATCTCTAACCTTTGACACCTTTCCTATGCAAACCGTTGTTTGGCTATGTTACCGCTTTGCTCAGCCCCTCTTATAGCGTTGCTAGTTGCAGGTGAAGTTGAAGATTTCTCCATGGTGGACAGGATTTTGGTTGGGATATCACAATATCTCTTATATTATTAATGCATCTATATACTTGGTAAAGGGTGGAAGGCTCGGCCTTATGCCCGGTGTTTTGTTCCACTCTTGCCGCCCTAGTTTCCGCCATACCGGTATTATGTTCCCGGATTTTATGCTCCTTACGCGGTCGGGTGATTTATGGGACCCCCGACAGTTCGCTTTGAATAAAACTTGTCCAAAGAAGGCCCAACCTTGGTTTTACCATTTGCCTCACCACCACCTACTTTTTTCCCTTGGGAGTCGCTCTCTCGAGGGTCATCTTTATTTTAGCCCCCGGCCGGTGCTTGTCTAAGTGCTGGTCCGAACCGAGTAGATCTGTGGGGCCCCTCGGGCAACTCGAGGTCTGGTTTTACTCAGAGGATGTCTCATCCGTGTTTCCGAGAACGAGATTTGTGCAGCTCCTATCGGGATTGTCGGCGATCGGGCGGCTTTGCTGGTCTTGTTTTACCATTGTCGAAATGTCTTGTAAACCGGGATTCCGAGACCGATCGGGTCTTCCTAGGAGAAGGTCTATTCTTCGTTGATCGCGAGAGCTTGTCATGGGTTGTTGGGACACCCCGCAGGTTTAAACTTTCGAGAGCCGTGTCATGTTATGTGGCAGATGTGAATTTGTTAATGTCCGATTGTAGATAACTTGACGCCAGATCCGAATTAAAACGCATCAACCGCGTGTGTAGCTGTGATGGTCTCTTCTTGGTGGAGTCTGGGAAGTGAACACGGTTTCTGGGTTATGATTGACGTAAGTAGGTGTTCAGGATCACCTCTTGATCATTGCTAGTTGACGACCGTTCCTTTGTT
The DNA here is from genome assembly GCA_021437245.1 of Aegilops speltoides. Taxonomy (NCBI): domain Eukaryota; kingdom Viridiplantae; phylum Streptophyta; class Magnoliopsida; order Poales; family Poaceae; genus Aegilops; species Aegilops speltoides. Next base: position 259,386,211 of record CM038144.1, on the reverse strand, counting down.
TCTCTTCTCGCCTCATTTGCGTATGTTAGCCACCATATATGCTTAGTCGCTTTGTAACCTCACCACTTTACCCCTTCCTTTCCCATTAAGCTTTGCTAGTCTTGATACCCATGGTAATGGGATTGCTGAGTCCTCGTGGCTCACTGATTACTACAACAACATTGCAGTACAGAGTTATGATGATCTTGACGCGAGAGCGATGCTTGCTTGTTTTGGAGTTCTTCTTATGCTTCTTCTTCGATCAGGGATAGGTTCTGTGTCGGCATCCCGGCTAGCGAGGTGGATATTGTTTGAGTTCCTGTTTATGATTCATCCGTAGTCGGATGTTGTTCTTGTATGTTGTATTGTGGTATTCATGTGACTTTGTATGTATTGGATGTATCCCCGCTATTATGTAATGTTGATGTAATGATATCCACCTTGCAAAAGCGTTCCAATATGCGGGTCTATCCTTGGTGGGACCTTCGAGTTCCTTTTGGATAGGGTCGCATCTTGGGCGTGACAGCGCTGAGGTGTCTTGTATTCATCAAGCATGGTGCAAGCCATCTCTATAAGGGTCCTGTTCTTACGCTCCACGACGCCATTCTACTGAGGAGTATAAGGAGCAGATAATTCGTGAGTAATACCAAGCATATCGAGATATTCATCGAGGCCAGTGTTCTTGAACTCGGTTCCATTATCACTCCTGATATGCTTGATCTTCACACCGAAGTTTGTGGAAGCCCTTGAGGAAAATCGTCTGAAGACTTCCTGCACTTCATTTTTGTAAGTGATGATATGCACCCATGTGTAACTAGAATAGTCATCAAGAATGACAAAGCCATATAGTGATGTAGAACGAGAGAACATGGCATAATGAGTAAGGCCAAATAGATCCATATGAAGTAATCAAAGGGACGAGAAGTGGTCATGATAGTCTTCGAGGGATGCTTGGCTCTGGTGATCTTTCCAGCCTCACAAGACCAACAAAGATGATCTTTGAGAAATTTGACACCCTCAATGCCAATGACATGCTTCTTCTTCGCGGCACTATGCAAGTTCCTCATCCCAGCATGACCAACTCGTCGATGCCATAACCAGCATTCTAATGCTTTTGCAAGTAGACATGTGGCAGGCTGTGGTTCTGCAGAGAAATCAACAATATACAAGTCTCCTTTCCTAAATCCTTCAAAGACTTTGGAGTAGTCAGATTCCATTAGTACAAGGCAACAGTATTTGCCGAAGACAACAACCATATCAAGATCAAAAAGCATTGAGACAGACATAAGATTGAATCCTAAGGACTCAACAAGCATGACCTTGTCCATGTGTTTATCCTTTGAGATTGCAACCTTTCCTAGACCCAATACCTTGCTTTTTCCTTTGTCAGCGTAGGTGATATGCTTCAGATGAGATGGTGACAAATCAGTATCCAACAACAAGTTCCTGTCACCGGTCATGTGATTTGTACATCCACTGTCGAGGACCCGCTTAGTAGCTTTGGGTTGTTCATCCTACAGATGAATTAGCGCAACTTACGAACCCATATACTTCATTAGTGAAGAATATGATATCAATTTCATCAACAGTAACAGATATAGCAATATGAGGACTTGAGAAATGAATGATTCATTTCTTCATGTTTAGCTTGCGTCCTTTGAAGCACATTCAGGTCTCCAGCAAATTCTTCAGACGAGTAAGTTTGTTTGGAGACCTGACCCTGCATAAGAGATTAGTTCTTTTTCTTCACCACCCACATCTGGAGGGGTGGCAAAGAGTTCATCATTCTGCGAGCTCCATAAGAAAATGATGGCATTGAAGCCAGTGCACTTTGTTTCACAAAAGAGTGGTTAGGATAAGCATATGCATAAGCAGAGAAATTCTTCGAGGACTTATGAACATAATGATTTGAAGAATAATGCACATAATCATAGCCTTTAGACTTTTCCTGCGAAACAGAAGTGTTAGCACGATGATGTTCATATGAGGATTTTGATCCATGTGAGGAATTTGATCCATATGAGGACTTGGAACTATAAGAAGAATTTGGTCCATATGAAGAATTTGATCTAGGGTTCCTATTCTTCATTGGTGGTGTCATTATGACATTCACCTGAAGATTTTCATGGCATCTTTTAGGAACCCAGATTTTCTTCATAGGGGGACTGTTCCTGTAGTTAGTTCCAACATATCGAGAAAATGCTTCACCATTCTGATTCTTAAATAGTTTATAGTTGGAGTGAAATGACTCATCAGAGGAATATGAAGAATCAGAAGTAAAGCCAGTTAAAGTGCATGGATCTATAGGATGTCCTTTCGCAGCAACCCATGAGGTTTTGGGGTACTGCTCAGGTTTCCAGTAGGTCCCATCAACATTGAGTTTCCTCTCAAAGCCAATACCCTCTTTCCTAGGGTTCCTATTTAAGATCTGCTTTTTGAGCACATCACATAGAGTCTGATGCCCTTTGAGGCTTTTGTAAACGCTTGTCACATACAGTTCCTTCAGCCCTGCATTATCGTCAGTGATACATGTGGTATCCTCAGATGAGGAATTTGTAACCACAGAGACAGTTGAAGAATTTGGAGCAATAGAAGCATTAGAACATTCAGGTGATGAATTAGCAGATTCACGCTCAATGCATTTCAGACATGGTGGAATAAATTCTTCCCGAGTGGAACTGATCTATTGAGCAAGCAATGAATCAGTTTCCTTCTGAAGATCTTCATAACTCGCTTTTAACTTCTCAAGATCTTGCTTTCTCTGAAGAAATTCATAAGAAAGCTCTTCATGATCAGATAAAAGAGTGTTATGATGATTTTGAAGGTTGTCAAACCGAGTTTGAAGTCTCTGAAGATTGTCTGTCAGAGTCTTAGTTCAATTCAATTCCTCACCCAACAGGTCATCGCTTCTGTTTAGTTGATTTTGAATCTTTTCTAAAGCCTTCTGTTGTTTAACAGCAATTTTAGCAAGTTTGAATAGCTAGGCTTGAGATTGCCATCAGATTCATCCTCACTAGAGTCAGAGGGGGAATGTTTGAGTACCTTGTCACCTTTTGCCATGAAGCAATAGGTGGGAGCATAGTCATCAACGCTCTTGTCGGCAGAGTCGGGGAAGTAGTTTTCTTCAGTGTTGAAGATGGACTTGCTGACGTAAGCAGTAGCGAGGGCTAGGCTAGACACACTAGAGTCAGATTCCTCATAATCCTCCTCTTCCACATTTTCCTCAGATTCAGCTTCAGAGTCTATTTCCTTGCCAATGTATGTCCGGGCCTTCTTGGAACTGCTCTTCTTGTGAGATGAAGACTTTGAGGATTTTGATGATGAAGACTTTAAAGATTTCTTCTTCTTCGTTGAGTCATCAGAATCGTCATCTTTGTACTTCTTCTTCTTTGATTACTTTTCCCACATAGGACAACCAGACATGTAGTGACCAGGTTTCTTGCATTTGTGGAAAGTTATCTTTTTGTAGTCACAGGACGAGGAATCATCATTTCTTGAAGACTTTCCAAAACGGCCGCGGTGAGAGAACTTCTGGAATTTCCTCACGAGCATTGCTAGATCCTGGCTCAATTCTTCAGGATCACCAAGGCTTCTACCAGAATCCTCAGCTTCGGACTCAGATACTGCCTTGGCCTTCAGTGCACATGATCTTCCGTAGCTCGGTCCATAGAGATCTCTCTTCTCAGCAAGCTGGAACTCATGAGTATTTAGCCTCTCGAGGATATCAGCGGGATCAAGTGACTTGTAATCTGCTCGTTCTTGAATCATCAGTGCGAGAGTATCGAATGAGGTATCAAGCGATCTCAGCAATTTCTTCACCACCTCATGGTCGGTGATGTCAGTGGCACCAAGTGCTTGAAGCTCATTTGAGATGTCAGTGAGGCTATCGAAGGTTTGCTAAACATTTTCGTTGTTGAGTCTTTTGAAGCGGTTGAAGAGATTGCGAAGGACATCAACACGGGAGTCATGTTAAGTTGAGACTCCTTCGTTGACCTTGGACAGCCTGTCCCAAATTAACTTAGCAGGTTCCAGTGCCCTCGCTCTGCCGTACTGACCTTTGCTTAGATCGCCACATATGATATTCTTCGCTTGAGAATCGAGTTGCTTGAATCTCTTCACATCAGTAGCATTCATAGATGGAGTGACCGAGGGAACACCATTTTCCACAACGTACCAGAGATCGTTATCAATGTCCTCAAGATGCATACGCATCTTGTTCTTCCAGTAGGTGTAGTCCGTCCCATCAAAGGTAGGACACCCAGCCCAGACCTTGGTCATACCTACAGTCGACATAACTAAAACTCCAGGCGGGTAAACCAAAATAACACAGAATAAGGGAGTACCTTGCTCTGATACCAATTGAAAGTGCTCTGATACTAGAGGGCGGGTGAATAGGCGATTTTTATGAATTCTTCACTGAAGAATTTCAGGGTGAGGAAATTCCTAAGCGAAGAATACTTGCAGCGGAATAAGTACTCAAGTATAAGCATAACAGAGTAACAGCATAGTCATCATGATGATATGAAAGAAAAGCACAGATTACAGAAAGCGTAAACACGGGATAAGTAGGATGAAGACAACACGACTGAAGAAATAGGATTGAGGAATTAGAGAAAGTCTTCAGTCAAAGTCTTCAAACAGTAATGATCAGCACTACAAAAAAAATACACTTCCGTCATGATACATGTTTGTCACGGTAGGTCACGTTTTTTGTCATGCATGTACATCCATGACGATTTTATGGCAGAATCAAGATAGTAATACCTGTGCTGTAGTAGAAGTGTTCCATGACATTACCAAAATTATCATCATGGAAGTGTCCACTTCCGTAACGATAAATCGTGCGTCATAGAAGTGCTTTCGTCAAGGGTGGCCGACACGTGGCATCCACCGTAACGGAACACCGTTAAACTATCGGGTCGGGTTTTGGATCCGATAACCCGTTAACAGGCCCGACTAATGGGGATTTTCCACGTGTAAAATCATCATTGGCTGGAGGAGACACGTGTTAGGTCCGCGTTGGCACAAGTGTCACTCATCCAATGGGCGCCTATGATATGTTGACACGTGGACCGGCCCATCAAGTTTAAATGGGCCGGCCCAACTAAAGGCCCACAAGATTTTGCAGACCATAATGGGCCGGCCCAGCTAAAGGCCCACGAGATTTTGCGGACCATAATGTGCTGGCCCAGCTAAAGGCCCACAAGATTTTGCGGTCCATAATGGGCCGGCCCAGGTAAAGGCCCACATGATTTTTGTGTGCCATAATGGGCCGGCCCAGGTAAAGGCCCACAAGATTCTTGCGGATCATAATGGGCCGGCCCAGCTAAAGGCCCATGAGATTTCACCGACATTAATGGGCCGGCCCAGCTGTAGGCCCATAAGATTTTGAGGACCCTATTAGGCCGGCCCATTAACTGGCTGCCATGTTTTGGGCCAAATGTCGACCCATATTTGATCTGGTCAATTAATGGCCTGCCACGTTTCGGGCCTAATAATGGCCCATATGAGATCCGGCCCATTAAAAGCCTACCACGTTCTGGGCCAAATTACGGCCCAAATCAGGTCCGACCCTCTAAGAGGCTTTGGGCTAAGTTATAGCCCATATCAGATTCGGCCCATTAACTGGACGCTATGCTTTTGGGCCCACTTGCTAAAGGCCCATTTATTAATTCAGTCTGATATTAGTTTGGGCCTGTTAAGGGCCCGTTTAACATTTTGGCCCTATATTAATTTCGGCTTGTTAAAAGCCCGTCATATAGTTGGGCCTAACTACGGCCCGGTTTGCATCCGGCCTACTCGCAGCCGATATCTGATTGGGCCAAACAAGGACCGAGACAATTTTGGCCTGTTAAAAGCCTGTGATTTGATTCGCACAATCTTGGGCCGGGGTCCATTTTGGGCTGCTGCTGGCCCGTGAGCTGTTCGACACGTTTCATGCCCAACCTACTTCTCAGCCTCCTAAAAGCCCATTGAGTTTTCTTGCGAAAAGAGGGCCGGGGGTTACTCAGCCTCTTAAAGGCCCTTATCTACTAGTGGGCCAGTTTACTTTTGGCCATTTACGGACCAAGATGACGGGGCCCATGATGCGGATCATACATCGTGATTGCATGACGGCCCGATTATGTACCGTAATTTTACGGGTTTGGCCGGTTTACTGCGAATACAGGATATATACAGTAAAATAACTGCAGCATCGTGAATAAGAAAAAACCTAGACTATACAATAAAGAAATTACAGCATATTACATCCACTAGCCATCAAAGTTCGCCACTATGATAATAAAGCACAAGCAGAAGAGATTACATACAAGAGGGCACCAAAGATCACCACCGAAGGCAAATAAACACGCCGACAAAATAATATACAAAACCGACAAAGACTTCAATAGAGTTCAAGAAAGGTTAGCCTCTGCTAGGGAGTGCAGCAAGCGGTGAGCAAGATGATGAGATCGCTTGTTCAACACTTATATCTTCCTCACTCTAAAAGATAAACAAGCGGCACGGATGATGTGTTTTGCACATAAAAGTATCGAGGTTGACAATTCATCACATTTCATCGATTTAATAAAGTGACACAGTTTAAAATTGCATTAACACAATATGGTATTGTTCAGTCAAGACATGGCAGAAATGACATTGTGAAGGAGTTGGCAGCTTCACGACACCACTGGATTACAGATCAAGAACTCATAAGTATCAATGGTTAGTGTGCTGTCAATTTATCCCATTTCAGATTGGCAAATAAAGAGACAGTTTAAAGAATAGTAGAATGATATGACATTGTTCCTAGTTAAGACATTGCAAAATATGACATTGTGCTGTAGTGGGTAGGTTCACCACACTACTGGATTACGGATGAAGAATATAAGCATACATGCAGTGCAAAAGGAGATCACTTGCTCTGTATAGTTTAATTTACATGGTATGAAGAAGGAACTTGGTTGTAGAACTGAAAACTTAAATTGAGATGGACAAACTTTTGTTTATGAACTACATAATAAACTTTTAACATGCAATTTGATGCAAACACAAAAAATAAACAACTATTGCAGTCATGCCTAACCAAATATACACAACAAAGTTTGAAGGCTTGAGAAGGACAAAATTACATTACTGGTGAAGACAGGCTCTATAAAGCCCTTGTTTATGCTGATGGGGGGGGCAATTCAAGAAGTTTACCACAGAATCTTCTTCATAAGCATTGCCTTTATTCTACATTTTGTTAAGAGTAAATATAGATGTGATAATATACGAAAAATGGAGAATATTTAAGATAAGATGAAGAGTGATGCTACATAACCAAGTAGCTATAAATGTATGTGCAGCGATACAGGCAAAAGGCAAAGCCAAGAGCAATGCATAGCTAAACTTCTTCAGTACCAACCTTATGGTAAGAGTAAATCTAGATCTGATGTGTAGAAAATGGAGGGTAAAGGAAAATAAGCTGCAGAGTGATGGTACATGAACAACTACCCGTCAATATAAGTACACTGATAAAGGACAGCATGTACTTACAAGAACAATGCAGAGCTAAAAAATTCATTGGCATTGGATATATTCTACACTAATGTAACCATTCATACAGATCAGATAATTTGGAGCGAACAATTGATAAGCAAGCTATCATGCATACTGCTGTCACATAATGAACCAGGTATGCATGCAAGTACAGTGATACAGGACAACAGGTACTAACAAGAGCAAAGCAGCGGGCAACATATTTGCGATATCCTGTCGTTCTTTTCAACCCAGATTCTTCTTCGAGCAGATTTCCTGCAAAAAAGATCCATAAGGCACATGCAGAAAAGTAGAAATTCAAATTGTCATGTGATTTCATAGACAGTACCTCATCCTGGAAACGATACCAGTGCATAACAAGGTTTTTCCATTCAATGTCTTCTAAATTTAGCACAAGAGACTTCATCGGAAATTCATTTATAGACTTTCCATCAAAGTGTGATTTCCTCAGGTAAGACCGATACTGCTGCAATGCTTCCTTGAAAAGCACAAGCAAGCTTTGCTCGTCATGACTATCCAGATTGACCCTCGCCTAGTTACAACAATGTAATGTAAATCATTGATGTGTTCAATCAGTAGAAAACAGGAAAAATAATAACCATGAATAATAGCACTTACACGTAAGTTGGACAGGAAGATGTGAAAATGGTATTTGTCTTCGCTATAATCTTCCCATGATGGGAATATATGCACGTAGTCCCTAACAACATTGAAAGCATTGTCTTTTAAACTAGGAATAAATGGAATGGGGTTCCAATCTGCAGGAATTGGCCGTCTCTGCAGTTGGGATAGGTCTTCGGCCGGTGGACTTGTTGTACTTTTTGCTGGAGTGGGATTTTTCTGTGGTATGACTGGTGCTATGGCAAATGAAATGGTTATACCTTTTGCTGGAGTGCAGGTCCTATGTGGTGGGGCTAGTGGTGTGGCCAATGAAGTATGGGTACAGTCTACTGGAGTCGGTTCTATGTTTTTTGTCTTTGGTTGTACAACCAAGATAAGTGGGTGTCTTGTCGATTTCTCGGCACCACCATGTTTTTCAAGGACTTTGCTGGTGCTCCTTCAGGTTCGGCAATCACCATCTTCCTTTTTGATGTCTGATGCACAAGAACATCATTTGCGTGAAAAAACATGGTATGATGACAGATGGAATATGTATTGATAATGGATGGGCATGGCGTCTCGAGTTATATGATGAGTAAACTAAGCAGATGGCGGTGCAAGAAAGTAGAAGAAATGCAGGACAACATATGCAAGATACGTTCAATAAATAAAACCTTGCCAAATTAGAATAGGCACCTTGATAGGTGAACAGGATAGGCCATCTGTCTTTGACTGCTCAAGGTTAGAATAGTCATTAGGTTGATATTCTGAACTAGAATCAACTGGTGGGGAGCGTATGAGTTTCATTGCATCCAGAATGGCACTCAATGCCTTGGTGCCAATTTTGTAAGTCATTGCAGTGTTCCACAATATTCTTCTGATGCGCAGATTCTGATATTCACTGTAATTGCGTATAATATCTGAGAACCATGAAAACATAAATAGTTGTGAGATTAATGCAGATGATATTCTAATATAGGGGCGCCCCTGTAAACACTTGTGTGCTATCACTGGATTCTGATGAGAGAGCTCATGTGTGCTGTAATATGGTGCATGCATTTATATAATCTGGCACAAGTACACAAGAAAATAGGCTCCAGAAGTAAGGATAGTTGGCAGATGATAGGTTCATAATATACTGTATAGAGAGTTTATTGCCAAACCATGATAACAAGAGCACACAGCAACTAGGCATATCATACTGTACATAACAGGGGTACACCATAACCACAATATATATATCGGGAAAGTTGAACTGGCTTGAAAATACGGTGTTGTATTGCCGCTAGTAATTGAAAGCATATTGATCACGTACAGGCCAGCTCTATTAGCTGTTGATTGCAGATGTCCCTGCGCCCCTTCCTGACAAGGAACATACTGTATGTACTAAATACAGAATAAACAAAGAGGAACATGTTAAGGAACAGAAGAGGAAGCATATTCTTGAGGTTCTGCTTCATTGCATACAATGTTGGTTGCCCACTCATGATGAATCACAACGCCCAAAGAATGCAATTCCATGCTGTCTCTCTATATGTGGCAATTTGAACAAGAGTCATTAGGATCATATTCTGAACAAGAGTCAACAGGTGGGGAGCGCATGAGTTTCATTGCATCCAGAATGGCACTCAATGCCTTGGTGCCAATTTTGTAAGTCATTGCAGTGTTTAGCTTCAAGAGTGGACTGCTGCTAGTGCGACACAAAGCAGCTACATAGATCATAGTGTAGATATAATGGGAAAACCTTAAGCATCAGAGTAAAATCAGCAAAGTGGAACTTGCTGGAATATATGTGCTAGTATTGCCGGTACGGCTGGAAAGGCTTCGGATACCAGCTCTCTTCAAGTGAAGGTGCGGTACTATTAATATCAGTGTAACTCCCAAAGGCGACACAGCTCCCCGCATTTCCTTGCTATTCTTATAGGATTCAAGTGGGCAGGCCACTACAAAGCCTATTCCTATGTTTACAAAATCCTACGAATCAAAGAGGCTCAAAGTGTCCATCACAACCGAACGCATAGACCTGTACACTACCAATGTCCCTGCTCATCTTCAGTACAAGGAACATACTGTACTACTATCGTACTCCCTCCGTTCCAAAATATAAGTCTTGGTAGAGATTTCCACTATGGATCACATACAGATGTATCCAGATATATTTTAGAGTGTAGATCACTCATTTTGCTCCATATGTAGTCCATGGTGGAATCTCTACAAGGACTTGTATTTAGGAACGGTGAGTGCACATATTAAAGAAGAACGGAAGAGAACATGGTAAAGAAGAGCAAGCAGATTTTGGATAATAAAATGTTGGTTGCGCAGTGCCCACACATGATGAACCAGAGGGCATTAAGAATGAAACTCCCAGCTGTCTCTCAACCATTTCAGGCGGTTGGATGAAGATCCTACATCTCCTAACCCTTCTTCTTCTGTGTCTCTGATTCTTCCCATACAAAACACCGCACGGGCCGCCGACCGGACCACCGGCCCCCACCGCATGTGTTCCTCCGCCACCCCCGCCCCAACCCCCACCTGCGTCGATTTTTCTTTGTTTGGCGAGGCCCTACAACCACCCGAGCCCCTTCGTTCGCACCGGCGAACTCCGGCGATGTCAGGACCCCGATTCTATGCCACACCGATCTAGCATGTAACACCTCATATCACTTTGCGGCCTCACGCATGGTATTCCCACGGGTGTCGCCTTACCATGCCAGGGACCGTTTGTGCCTTTTGGCACACGTATATGATGGTGTCGCTAGCATCCATATGACAAAGAACCCGGGTTGACATGGCTAGTCGTGAACCCGAAGTGGAACTATCTTATCGACAGCATACATGACCCAAAGAACGAACGTGTCGGTCATCGTGAGTGAATCCGGGCTGTAGCAGTGGGCTAGCAGGACTCGGAGAATCCGGGCTGTAGCAGCTACCAGACTCCGTAGAGACACAGCGTGACATTTCCCCGAAGGGACATACACAGGAACGAAGAAGGACACATGTCGGCCAACCTAAGTGTTCCGGAGCAGTAGCAAGCTACGAGGGCTCAGTGGAAGCACTAGGAGACATTTCCTAGTAAGAGAGGCTACTAAGGATAAACAACTAGATAGTCAGATCCCACACATAGCAATAAACATTACACGTATGCATAACATGCAAGTATGTGCTGTACAACATGGCATCACAACATAGCTCAAAATACATATAGATAAGGCTCAAAGAGCCAACATAGCATTTATTACAAATAGGGGTCACATGACCCAACATTCAGAGCATACAAGCAACAAGCGGAAGCATTACATGTCTGAGTACAGACATCTACAAATGAAAAGGGCTGAAGAGCCTGACTATTCTACAACATCCGATCAAGATCGTAGCTGAGGTACAAGCTACATGTCAAAGTCCAAGAGAACACTAGCAAGACTGAAGTCTCCGCTGCAAAAACATAAATAAAGCAACATGAGTACAAAGGTACTCAGCAAGACTTACACCAGATCCTATCATACATGCACTTGTATCAAGAAGGTAATATGGGGTTTAGTTGCAGCAAGCCAGCTTTGACTCAGTGGCTATCCTGTTCTACGACTACGAGAAACTTCTTTGAGGTGAGACAATACACATGAGTCCACTAACCACCACACAATACACTACTATGGATTCATCCCCATCTCCCTACGAGAAGGCAATCCATACCACTCACACTTGTCTTGAGCATTTTAGAGTATCCACTTCAAGTTGTCGATGTACCACGTAAGCATCCAAGAAGTCCATAACCGCGGACCCGGCTATTCGAATAGATCGTGTTAACCCTGCAGGGGTGTACTTCTTTACACACGCTCTCGCCACTTACCGCCATGTACACGTCATGTAACTCGGCAACCTTCAAGCGGAAGCCTGGCGTGGGTGTCGGCCACGACCTGACTAACCACACAAGACTCTAGTCCAGGTTTATCGCCTATTTGGGTTCCATCCGCAAGGAGATCCGGCCGAGGTGTCGCTCACGGCACCAAACAATGTGAGCAGGGTTCCCAAGCCCACCATCCGGGTGCCCCTTGGTACACCATGCCACTGTGCCTAGTCTGTCCCAAGCCCACCTGGCCGGGTGCCACTTGGTAGACTACTAACACTACCTACAAACACCACAGACTAGTTGCAACTCCTGGACACAGATCAAGTTGGTTAATAAGTCGAGAGGGGCACTTAAGCATTCCAATGTGTGGTAGTAGCTAGTCATTGGACAACATACACAGAACTCAGTGCTAAAGGACTGTTCCAGTGAAACAACCCACCATGTACTCCTACATGACCTCTCACCGCTACCTTTACCAAGTGTTCACACGTTCACTCTCAGCATTAGAACATAGAGCACTGTACTCCAATTCATTCCCAATGAATCAGACCTAACACACTCTAAGAAATAGCAGGCATGGCATGGTAGGAACACAACAATGGCTTCTATCAACTCCTACACATTCTAGTGGGTTTCAACTATTTACTGTAGCAATGACAGGTCATGCAGAGGAATGGGTTCAACTACCACAACACAAAGTAGCAGTTGAATTGTTGTTGTCCTAATGCAATAACTGAGAGAAGGAGCGAGAGAGTAGGATTGTATCAGAATGAACAAGGGGGTTTGCTTGCCTGGTAGATCAACAGGCGGGCACTGCTCCTCAGACAGGTACTTTGGAGCACTCTCCGAAGCAGGACCTATCGAGAAGGAACGGTGTTGACAATGAATACACAAGCATATGCAACAATATGATGCATGAATATGGCATAAAGATGTGATGCTATTTGAGCTAATGCAGCTAGCATCCATTTGGTTGAAGTCCATTTGAATCAAGAATTCAAATGCAACTCCAAGTTAAGCCCTTTATAAGTGCCATTTTAGTGTTTCACTTATATAGCAGGTATAAGATGGTTTGTCATGCATGAAACTGGTACAGATGGATAGATTGCATTTTTCTGATAATTTTTCATATAAAAATTATTTCCATCTGAGCTACGGTTGAATCTCTATGATTTTTTGAAGTTTATAACAATTTCTGGAATTTCCTGTTTAATTTAAATCCAGAAAAGATTTAACTGCGTCAGCATTGCGTCATGCATGCGTCAGCAGGTCAACGGTGCTGACCAGGTCAAACCTGACGTGTGGGGTCCACATGTCAGTGACAGGGGGTTAAACATGGGTTAGTTTAAACCTAATTAAAAGATTAGGGGCGACGGACCCACCTGCCAGGCCGGCGAGGTCAAAGGGGTCAAACCCCACCGGCGTTTAGTCGCCGGCGAGGCCGAACGCGGCGGAGGGGCTCGGGATCATGTCACCGGCGTCCAAATGGCCCGCAGAGACCACCGGGGCATAGCCCGTCCTGGTCCGCATCTAGGGGAGCAGGTGGGAGGCCACGGGGGCGGCGGAGCTTGCCGGAGCAGAGCTCACAGCGGCGGCCGGAGCTCGGCTCAAGCGGCATAGGGGCTAGCGGGCGCTAGAAGAGCAGGGGAAAGGGGGGTTCGACGGCGGGGCTCACAGCGGTCTTGATGGTGTCGTCAGTGAGCTCGGGGAAGGCCGGACGGCGGCGTGGCAGCGAGGACGATCTCTGGCGGCCGGAGGCGAAGATGGCGATGTTGATGGCGTTCCAGGGCACCCGGCGTTGCGTCGCTCGCTGGAGAGGAGGAGGAAGTTGTGGCGGTTCTTCTGAGCTCCGCCGCAGGGCGAGGGGTGGCCGGTGGCCGCGGCAACGGCGAGCGGCGGCGACGATGGCGCTCGGGTGTGCGAGAGAGGGAGCACCAGGGGAGAGGAGAAGGATGAGGGGGTGAGCCAGAGAGCCAGAGAGGTGCGTGGCGCCACCAAAAGAAGCCAGGCGAAGCGGCAAGCAGGAGGTGGCCGGGCGTGCGCCGTCGTGCGTCGGCCATACACCCATCCTCCTGGCAAGGAGGAAGACGACAGGGGAGGGGGGCCAGGTGGGCTGGGCCGGCTACAGTGCTGGGCCGCACAGGGAGGTAAGTGCAGCTAGGTTTTCTTCTCTTTTTTCCAACTTTGTTTCTGTTTTCTATTTTCTGACATTTGTTTTGATTTATTAATAATAATAAATCATTTTATTTACTTATGCCAATTTTTTTAGGAACTAGTGGTATTATTCCAGAGCTCCTCAACAAATGGCATAATTTTTGGACATATATTATATATATAGCATATATATATCCAATGCAAATAATTATGCATTAATTCCAAATGGCCAAAATAAATATTTATGAGCTCTTAAAAATATTGGTTTGATTTTATCTCTGTCCAGTATTTTCAGAGAGCAACATGAACATTTTCTTGGACCTTTTTGGAGCAATTTTTATCTAGGTCATTTTCAGAAATGATTCTGAGGGTTTCACAAATCCCCATTTCAAATTTAAATGGAATTTAAACATGATGCACACATGGCTAGCTAGCTAGGTCATACCAGAACTAGGGATGTGACAACTTGCCCACACTTGAAAGAATCTCGTCCCGAGATTCAGGGGGTCGACGGAAAGAAAGCGGGGTACTCCAGTCGAAGACAATCTTCTCGCTCCCAAGTAGCTTCTCTCTCTGAATGATGAAACTACTAAACCTTGAGAAACTTGATGTTATGACATCGAGTGACATGCTCTGCTTGATCAAGAATGCGAACAGGGTACTCTCGATACGTGAGGTTTTCTTGGAGATCAAGCGTTTTGTGGTCCACTCCGCGGATAGGATCCGAGAAGCAACGCCTGAGTTGAGAGACGTAGAAGACATCGTGCACTCTGGAAAGATGTGGGGGTAGTTCCAATTGGTAGGCAACCTCTCCTCGTTTAGCGAGAATGCGAAAAGGACCAATGTAACGAGGAGCCAACTTGCCCTTGATACCAAAACGATGGGTACCCTTCAAAGGAGTAACCCGAAGGTAAGCTTTGTCGCCAACTTCATAAGTCGACTTTAAATTTAAATGGACTTCAACCAAATTTAAATGGAATTTAAACATGATGCACACATGGCTATCTAGCTAGGTCATACCAGAACTAGGGATGTGACAGGCGAGCTATAAAAAATCGACTGACCCAATTTTGAAATTTAGTCTACTGTGATTTAACTAGTGTGGAATATAAAAGGGGAAAACCCTAAGCATTGGGAGTATAGTGTTGAGCGTGCCATGGCGGATCTGAAGGTGCAAACCGGACAAAGGCAACTTTGCAACCAAGACAAGAAATCAGAGTAAAGCAGTGGTGATCTATTTTCTTGCTGCGATAAATAAGTTGAGCAGATACGAAAGAGTACCGCCTCTGGTGCGGCGCCGTGTATGCATCTGCTGAGAATTTGATGGTGCTGCGGTAGCGATGGCTGTCGGTGGCGTGGAAGCAGATCTAGGAGGGTAGACGGTGGTGGTGGGGTGCGGTGGACGAGACGGTCGTAGGAGTGGCGCCGGCAAGGTGGACGACGGCGGGGATGACGCTAGAAGACGGGATGCAAGGATCCCGGTCCGAAGCCGTGGATGAGAGAGGTCGATATCTTGTAATGAACGGCAGCGTCGGTGTATCAGCTCCGGCATGGTGGAGGAGGACGGCGGTGGATGGGGTGGCGGATGGCGGCGGACGGAGGAGGGTGGGGTGGAGAGGTTGTTTTGGTGCCCACGGAGTACGAATGGGGAAAAGGGAGGTAGAGAGGAAGGGGGGAACCATGTATTCTGGGCACGCTTGTCTCAAATGCGAGGAAATTTACAAACTTAGCCCCCGTTTCAAATTTCTACTACATCACAACAATATTAGTCGGTCGGGGATAGGACGGTAATCTCGTGTACACTGAATATTTGTCGAGGAGAGTTTGATTTTGGCACACACCGTGTATGAATATGAATCGGGGAGGGAGTCGATTTCGGCCGAGGACACACCGTGTTTTGGCGCCCACCGTGTATGAATACGGGTGGGAGGCGGTTACGTCACGTTTGGGTGAAATTACAAACCTACCCCTATCAAAACCTATAGAAATCCAGTAGATAGGCTTTGGGTGGCAGGGATAGGCAGTAGTAATTTAAATCTCGCAGATTTTGGTTTCGGGCGGTTACTGCGGCTTTCCCCGCTTCATTCAAATTTTGCAGAGTGCACGTCTACCGTGCTAACTCAATTGGAATCCCGTTTGTATTATATTTTTTTCCGGGCGGGATCCATTTTCAATTGGAATTAAATTCTATATACATCATTTTTTTTATATATACTTTCAAAAGCACAACACCATTTATACATAAATGTGGTTTACAAATGGCATGATCTCAGATTCCTAAGGTTGTATCCATCAATTTGGATTTTCAAATATTTGAAACCACTTTATGTTGAAATCCAATGTACGCATTCCTCGCTAACTATCTCCAATTAATGTGTGTTTCATGTGTTCTTTTTTACTTCTCAAACATGTATAATGTGTTTCACACACGCAACATATAGTGTAATCCCGTTTAGACATTAATTGCATATGAACCATGCATTGTTTGTAATTAAAGAATCTATGGAGCACCAATATTGATAAACTATATGACATTACACGTGTTCCCAAATTCAAATGAATATGCATGTTTGATACACCAATTTGCGTTATGATATTATCGATGTTGTGATCTCCAGTTTAAATATTTGAATCCCCTTTAATCTAGATATTCGTCTCATATAGCTATCACTCATGCTTATATAGGACTATCTCTCTGGACCTATACGCCTTCATCGTCTCTCAGGTATCTCTCATGCTACCTGTATTTCGACAATGATCTTTTATCTTCGTAACACACTGACGGTACTCTCTCGCTCGACCTTCATCACTCTATCTCTCTTTAAGTATATCTCGCTCCTTGCTATGTGTCTCTAACTATGGTTCTCCATGTGGAATCTCTTTCTCTCACACAAACACAAAACTTTGTCTCCCGGGGTCTCATTTCTATCTACTATTCCCATGTGTGCCACTCGCACACCCCTCATACAGAGATGTCTTTCGCTCCTTATATATGAGAACCGACGACTCTTCCTCTTAAATATCTCTTTCTCACACACAAACACAAACTCTGTCCCCCAGGGTCTCATATTTCTCCATAGTTCTCTTGTATGTCACTCACACCCACTCTCTCTCCCTAGAGATATCTTACGTTCCCTCATATGTCTCTCTAGCTATCACTCTCATTGTGAAATATCTTTCTCTCTCGCAGACACAAAACTCCGTCTCTCGAATCTCATTTCTCTCTGATATCTATTTGTATGTGACTCACATGCACCCTCTCTCTCTATCTCTCTCACACCCACACACATAACTCAGCCTTCTGATCCACTCGACTCCTATCTCTAACGCACACTAGCTAGCATCTTTATCTTTCTATTTATTTGTTTCTCCATCAACCTTCTTTCTCGCCCTCACTCTTGATTCCTATCACGCACACTACATATGTTTCTCTCTACATGCAGTCAAGTGCCCTCTCACACACATATATAACTTCACCCTCTGAACCACTCGGCGGTCATCTCCAACACCCAAACTAGTGGATGTCCCTCTAGCTAGCATCTCCATCTCGGTTTCTATCTGTAGTTTCTCGGTCAACATTTCTTTCTCGCACGGAGTCTTGCTTCCTATCACCCACACTATATATGTCTTTCCATACATATGCATTTATAGGTTGATCTCTTTTGCACAATCGTTGTGCCTCACTCCTTCTGCTCGCCATAGATGCATGCTCCAGCCCATGCCACTATCTCTTAAAGACAAAAACACATGCTCAATTGTCGGGCCTTCTTCCCAGCATTCTCACATGCATGCATATTGTCATACCGATCCGTCTCTCCCATGTCGTTGATCTTATGACTTATGTCTTCTTTCTTTTATCTTGATCATGGGCGCGCGCACACACACACATCCCACGTATACATGTATACCTCTCACACATGCACGTTCAAGGTCTCTATGTCTCCATACGTAGTTAATTACCCTCAATCCTAACGCCACATCAAATCGTTCTCCTCTTGTGTGCACATAACTTCCGCCTGGATGGGTAAAACACACACTCACACTTACCAATCTCCTTCTAGATACCCCCCCCGCCTCTCACTCTTCCCCTACATCCCCGAAACCAATAAGACCATCCCTTTGTTTAATTCCCGCCTACATACACCATCGATATATAGTAGTCTTTCTCGGTGTCTCTCGAACAAACACGTTCTCTCGATGTTGACTCCTCTCACGCGCACACACCTTCTCTTCCCTCTCTACGGGCATTTTCTCTCTCGCACCCCATCGTTGGTGGCCCCTTCCATACACATCACCTCTCTATGATGAAGCCATGCACACTTAAATTACATCCGCCACAGAGGACCCCGCGACACACACACACACAAACACACACACACACACGCATCCCCCCACACACACTAAGACTCCACCTCTCTCTCTCACACACACACACACAAACACACACACACACACACACGCGCGCAAACCCACCCACCCCACCCCACACACACACACTAAGACTCCATCTCTCTCTCTCTATCTCTCTCTCTCTCTCTCACACACACACACACTAAGACTCCATCTCTCTCTCTCTCTCTCTCACACACACACACACCCCACACACACACACTAACACTCCATCTCACACACACATGCTCTTGGTGGAGCATTTGTT
Organism: Aegilops speltoides; assembly: GCA_021437245.1. Classification (NCBI taxonomy): domain Eukaryota; kingdom Viridiplantae; phylum Streptophyta; class Magnoliopsida; order Poales; family Poaceae; genus Aegilops; species Aegilops speltoides. The sequence continues at coordinate 259,367,453 of CM038144.1, read as the reverse complement.
CCTACCACCCTTCATCCAACCTTACCCGTATGATAAACAATCACCTTAATTTACTTGCATAACATGGACAAATTCCACTTTACTTTAGTAGTCAGCAAACTTATCATTTGTACCCTTACAAAAAAACGAGTTGACAATGTTGGTGTACCTGCCATCTTGTAATACAGAGCGTATGATCTATATCTGACGGATAGAAAGCAAACTATGATAATTTTACAAAAGATACCCGCATCTCTCTCCACATCCTTATCTCCCACAACCTCATTGCTCAACAATTAAAAAAGGAAGTCTCTGGAACAATCTAGCATGGTGGCCGCCTACCGCCTACCAGCGCCGTCCATCCCCACGCCTCCGCCCATTCCGACCACCAGTCACCACCACGCTCCACTCCTCCTCGCCTTATCTCTTATCTTTCATTTTCTCGATGACATTCTCGAGATACCAATTTTCCGATAAAATTCTCGAGATATCATTAGTTTTTACACATGGGATTACTCCTGCGTGGGTCAATCACAACAGGTGTTTTGTAAAAAAAATGCATATTGATGTTCCGTGCAATGCACGAGAATCTTGCTTGTAATTATATAACGCAAATCACGAGCAGGAAGTGACATTTTTTTGACACAACCATGTTAACATGGCCACGTAAATCACTAGCTAAAGTAAATACCATTATACTTATATCCCAATGCAAAAGGTTGAGTACATGTCCGAAGAGTAGAGTCGCACACACGCACTCTGCCTCTCAGAATCTCTCTCACACACACACAAGTTACGTGACGCCCACTTAAGCAGACACGTATGTTGCAATTTGTGCACCCACAGGTACACATGATGTTGCGCATTTATTTAAGCCGGAAGGCGAACCCAAATAGTAGCTGCATTCATTCCCCTCCCACCGCCTCTTCTCTGCTCGCTGTCACCCGATAGCCATGGCCCGGCTGAAGGTAACAACATACGCCATACTCCCGCCGGAGCGGCGCTTTAATATGGAAATTTTAGTGGTCATGCATATAGCTTTTTGTGCTAGCACTCCTATATAAGGGTTGACTGGTCGCTTCCCACGGACATGCGACATGTGAGGGCGGTGGAGTAATGTTTTTTACAACAATTTCGTAGGAAACTGAGTGCAATAATCGAGTAGTTTTGCAAACTATCAGTACTACACCTGAAACGGTTCAAAACCTATACTCCCTTGCGAGCGCGCGCTTCCCGCGTGAAGCAGTCAGCGTCGCCCTGAAGCGTCAGTGCCGCATTAATGCCCGGCTAGAGCAGAGGCGACCTCTCACTGGCGCCAGCTTTGAAGTGGCGCGACGGCCGAGAGAGCGCCGCTTCCCGGTGCACGCGACTGCTCCGCGTCGAGACTGGCCATAGGCCCTATTTGGATCCATGGGTTAGAGTTAGTTTGAGCTAGTTGGGGATCAAATAGCCCTAAAGTATCCAAGCATGAGGGTTTAAATTGGAGCAAGTTGCACCAAACCCACAAAAAAAAACTATCCCACCCAAGAGGTGCTAACTGGAGATAGTTCTCATTGGGACCACTAAAAAATCACTTTTCTCTCTCCATCAAGTGGATTTATTGTCAATCTAATCCTGTCACCCAAACACCTCTTTGGCTACAGTTAGTTCAGGGTTAGTCATGAGTTAGTCTAACCTCTAGCTAAGTTAGACTATCAAACAGGAGCAGTATAGGACATGCAAGTTGCTCAAAGCATACAGTCAAATTCGTACGTGAAAGGATTTTTTCTTTTTGAAAACTGAACGTGAAAGGAATTTTTTTTAGAATGCTCTTGGCATGTCGCTAACATGTGATGAGTTAACCGACCTCAATAGACGGCAAAAACGCCAGCCCGCCGCACTTTGAAGAGACGAGGAGGGAGAAGCGATACATGCTGCTGGATTACTAGAGATAGGTGTCGCATGGAAGCCAAGAAATATGGTTATAGCGTGGGTTAGCCATGTACTAGTATGATGTAACTACACTGGGCTACCGTGTTTCATACTCTTCCAGTCCACTGTGGAGATGATTGGTTGATTTTATATCGCTAAATAATATTAAATATTATGAGTGCAGACGCTCCACCACGAGGTTCCTTGCTCCTTCTCGGTCGTCGGGAATCTATGTTCTTCCAATCTATTTTTTTTACGTGAGCTTTGTTCGTCCTTTTTCCAACACGCTAGACATCTAGCATCAAGGTGCACGTATTATGCAAGGATCGTTCCATCTATGAAGAACAAGTGGGACTGGAACTACGGAGACGGACATGTACCCAGTAGTGGACGTACAAACTTGAGTCATGTAGCGCAGTAAGTGAAGTAGAAAGGCACAAATGGTATGAACATTTGTGGCATATAGGGTGTGTTTGGTTGCGTTCTCGTCTCAGCATAGTTGTTCCCTCTTCATGCATGCTCAACTCAACACCCCTCTTCATGCATGCTCTCTTTATGCATGCTTATAGTGTATTTGTGCTAAACTAGTGTGGACTCATGCACCCTCCATAGACTCTACCAAACACCCAAAAGTAGGTCGAGAAGGGAACTCTTGGGCGGCATTTGTCTCTTACTACTACTACCACTAAGTGTTGTACATGCAATGCATGGTGATGTTATGGAGTACCTGCCTAAGTACTCTACTACTACTATATTAGTTGGAGGCACATATTAACTTTTATATTTGTTTACGTGTATGCCCCTAGACCTTCCAACTAGACGTGTCTTTCTCTCCTAGTCGCACTTTGTATCGTTCATACCACTAAGTACTACTATGTGTGGTCTCCGACCCAGAAGTGGAAGAAGTGGAGACGCTCTACCATGTTGTTTTTTTACGATGGGCTCTACCATGCTGTTCATGTCCCACTCCTTTCGCTGACATGTGGGACATCCAGCACGTGCCGTGTTTGGCACTCTTTGTCGTAAGCGTTGAAACGCTAGCATTCATCATAAATAAAAATAATTATAAATCAGAAGTGATACTATTTTTTTGAGAACCAATCAATAGTGATACTATACCACGCGGTTTCCTTGCTCCTCGATATCGGAAAGAATACTTCTGTTCACCAACATGTGGGACGTCGACTATCCTGGTCCACTTGCCATGCATGCAGAACTCCGAGGGAGAGTCACCCCGGTCGTCGCGCCGCAGTAACAATGACTAATGAGCCGTCAAATCACAAGCCCACTTCCCACTTTCAAGTTGCTCAGACGAAGGAACCATCATGACTTCATTGAATTCCGCTTCTTGAAGAAAACTATTGTACCAGTAGTACTGCTAGCTACTGTAGTTACTCCAACAGAGGCCTCCTTTCATTCATAGGATAGGAATTTTATAGGAATATGAAAATCATAGGAAGTGAGATGACATGCATCTCAATTCCTACAGAGAAAGAGATGCCATTTGATACATAGGATAGGAATTTTTCCATTTAGTCTAGGCTAATGTACTGGTAATTTGCTCTAAAAACTACAGTAGTAACTAGTAGTACTGGTACATGCTCGTACTGAGACACAGACACACACACTAACTACTAGTACTACTACTTCTCACATGCTGGCCAGACGCCGTTGTTCTCCTTCTCGGCTTTGTCGGCGACACCCCACCGTGCTTGGATCTCCACCGACCTCTCCGCAAAGCAAAGCGTATGCGCCCTTTTCTTTCTTGCGGCGGCGGGCCTCTCTTTTCTTGAGTGCTTTCTGACTTTTCCGCTCCCTCTGTGTGGCTTTGGCCGCCTCTTGCTCTACCGCCCATTCAGCCTTCGCATCTTCAAATTCCTCCAACATAGTTGTGACGTGCGAGCGCCGATGAACTCGGTACGGCGGGATGCCATCGCATCCCTACTATTTTGTGTGCGGTCGTGGGCGGCGAGGAACTCGGTGCGGCGGGATGCCATCGACGCCTTACCGGTTAGTGTGCGGCGCGGTGGCATGAACGACGCTTGGGGGGAGCTCTAGGATGGAGTGGCCGGACAACCGTATAGTGCATTGGTTTGTCAAGAGCTCAAGGATAGAAGACAAAGGAAATTTGGATTCCGCTTCAATCCTGGTCATTTATTACCAAGTAAAATGCATTGTCGGTCATCGAACTTCTCTTGATAGCTCACTTTGATCATTGTATACGAGATATGGTGATTATACGGTCATTGGCTCAGCGTATAGCTCCGTATTTGTCTGGTTGACCAGTCAAATAGTCCGCATGCGCCTCATCAGCTCGTGTTCTTTATCTATCTACGCGGGCCTACCTGTCAATGGAGAAAGAAATACTATAAAAACCAAAATTAAGCATATGTGGGGAATCAAAGCACGGACTCTTCGCTGCAACGCACCCTCTTCAGCCAAATGAAAATGAAATAGTTCGCGTCATACACTCACGCTCACGCTGTCAAAGCATGCTAATGCATGCACGTCGTCCTCTAAATCAAAGTCCTGCTCATGGCGCAACGCAAACGGCGAGCCCATCACCTACGCGCCCTGACGATGCCTCACATTACTGTTTAGAACTTTGATGGAGGCCTACACAAACGCCGAGCATGTATTCACCTGGCTCAACACCAACGGTCATACTCGAAGCACCTTGCTCATGTATGTCGTCCATCACAATGACAATCTATTAAACAGCCTAGCTAGAGAGGGTACTATGGTAGTATGGTACGGAGTATGTACTATCGTGAGCGACCGATCTTAGTGCCACTGCACACCGAAACCCCTTCCATCGCTATCGCGCGCTTCCCGCCTGAAATGGTCACCGTCTCTCCAGAACGTCAATGTCACATTCACCGGACTTAACTGTAGGTGCAATTGGTGTGTCACTGACATGCGGGCCAAATGCCCGTTGGGCCCACATGTCAGTAACCCAACGCATTTGCAGTTAATTCACTGAAGCAGCGTTCGCATTCACGCCCGATGAACCTACTCCTGTGCTAGTTGTCCATCGGTCTGCCGTGGCTCATTGCCATTCGCCCGCTATATTAACTTGAGCCCCAGCTCCCAGCCATAGCCAAAGACCCACACTTATTCTCCTCCGGTCCCTTCCTTCTGTCGGCACCACTCCAGCCATGGCCTCGGGCGCCCAAAGCTCTCTTGGACGTCTTGCCGCAGAGCGACAAGGGACATCGGCGGCTCCGCCCGGCGCGCTCCAAAGCTTCTTCGACGCATTATCGAGGAGCAAACGGCAGATCACCGCACTTCGCCACACTCCGCCGCCACGACCACGAAGCCGGCGCGCGTGCGCGGTCGCAGCCGGTAGCGAGGAAGAGTAGTACATGGTAGGTCGCCGCCGCTCTGGTCCCCGGAAGGCCACCGCTACTCCATCAGTCGACGCCAAGCTTGGTGGGGTAAACATCGGCGGCCGATTAGCCGCTTGACGGCGATGTGGAGGCGGAAATCTTCAGAACCTTGTGCTCCGGAGGAGGACGTTATGGCGGATGAGGAAGAGGTAAAGGCAATGGCCGGCTTTCTTCGGTTCATGGCCGGACATGGTGGTCGTGCGCCGGTGATCGTTTAGATTAGGTTTACAGTAGGTTCTAGTACGGTTTGTGCGAAATATGTAATGAATTTCGTCCAGTTTGTAGGAAAAGTTTTTGAAATGTAATGAATTTCATCCGGTTAATTTGAAATTTGCTTTGTTTGCACGAATTTCGTCCGGTTAGTTCATATGGTTGTCGAAAGGTATGCGGGCAGCATCGGATGGAATCCATCAGTGTCCTCAAACAGATGCCAGTGTAAATTTGTGGGCCAGCGCTGGAGATGCCCTAACTATCATGCTATAATAGCTCATAGTCCTCCATTATTTGGCAAGGAACAGTTATCCCTCGATCAAAATCAGATCCGCGGTGTTTCGCACTCCTCCCACGTAAGAGTGTAAACTCTTGCTTACATAAAAATGGAGAAAGTGGACGGAACTGTAGCACGTCATATCACTCAAACTAGCCCACCTAACAAGCGGGAAAGCACCGCCCTCGTCATTTTGTTCTGGATTTCTATCAATCGATCGCGCGAAAATGTTATGCTTTGCAAGTTCTAAAGGAAAAGGCGGCACACTTACGACTCATAAACATCGCACCCCCGACTATCCGGCTCGCACGCCGCTCACCAGAGGGGACATGCGTTGTCTTGCAATTTCACTGACATGTGGGATTGTAATTGAATAGACCGTCGATAGCCGAAATCTAATCGCTCAGCGGGCATGTCGCGCGCGATGGGCGGCGCGGCACCTATGGGGCCGCCGGGGACGGCCCCTTCGTGTGTTCGGTACGAGGGCGGAGGGTGCGCGGAGAGCAGATCGAGGCGATGCACGCGGGGGATTTTTACCCAGCTTCGGGCCGCGATGGTCGCGTAAAACCCTACTGCTGCTTTGTGTTGTATTGCGCTTCGGGAGCCTTGAGAGCAGCTACCCCGAGCGTGCGAGTCGTGAAAGGGTCTAGTCTCGCGAGTGTAGCAAATGATCGGAACCTCCTCTACGTTGTGCATGGGCCTCCTTTTATAGGGCAAGGGTCACCGGCTGTGTGTCAACGAGGGTAGAGGGGTAAAACGTAAAAGAGGTGGTAGTTGGAGCAAAAGGGAGGAGCGGTCTTGGCTACAAAGGCATGAACAAAGGATCCTACCTACTTTTGAGAGGGGACAAGAGCATTAAATGCCCGTCGCCGCCGCCCCAAAAGTTCCTGCCCTTGCGTCTCCGCTTGCCACGGGCGATGGAGCCACCACCGTGGAGTGCCACCGCACCTCCATGCAGCCTGCCCACCCGCCACGCCTCTCGGAGAAGGTCAAGGCGACGTGGGCGATGAGCTGGAGTGTGGGCACGCTGTCAGCTCTCCCGGCAAGTACCTTGCCGGGGCCTTGATCTTGCCGGGCCCGGGAGCTTGTCGGGCTCTATGACTTGCCGCTGCCCGGGCCCTCGCCGGGACGCGTACAGCGCCGAGGCGTGTCTTCTGTGATGTGATCTTCTAGTCTCCCCGGCGAGCTCCTCTCGCCAAGGACTTGCGCGGAGTGAGGTAGTCTTGAGCCTGGAACGGCCTTCCCGGCAAGCTCCTCCTGCCGGGGCCTTGATCTCCTGTCTTGTGCACTTTGTCCTTGAATGGCCTGGAATGGAGCGGAGATGGTCTCCGGCAAGCATTTGGTGGATCTAGCTGCGGGGAGCTGCGGCTGCCCGTGCACAAGTTGGGGTACTGAGGTACCCCTACCTTAGTACACCGACAGAGCCCCGGCTGGGCCATACACGGTGCCGAGCGCTGTTGGGCCAGGCCCAAAACAGTGCACGGGCACGCGAAGCCCATGGCGCGTCGAATCTGCTTCTGCATCCGCTGCTTCCCCGAAACGGCACGCGTTGATTGCGGCGTCGTGGGAGACGGGTGGCGATGCAGCCTTTTAAGGCACCCGCCCGTGATCGTGGCGCAGAGCGGGTCGCTTCACCCGTCGCCGGCTCCGCCGCCACGCTGCCCTCATGCATGGGGGTCGGGCGGCGGTGGAGACCGGGCCACGGGCGGAGGCGTAGTCGGCCCGCCTCCCTGGCCTCCTTGCTTCTCGATTGGTCGGCGGGCGGTTGAGTCCCCACTCGCCCTTTAAATAGGGCGAAGGGGTACAACGCCACACTCATCCACTTCTCCCTTCGCTTCGTCTTCGTTCTTCTTGCCGCCATGGAAGGAGGGAATCCGGTTCTTCGACGGTGGCGGCGCTGGTTGCTTTAGGCAGCGCACCACTCCCCATCCGCTCCCGTGGCGGCAGAGCCGCCACGAGAGGGAGAGGGAGGGGCGGGTCATGACGAGGCCGAGGGCGTGGCCGAGGCGGTCGGGGAGAGGCGGCGTGGCGGCGTGCCTCCCCTGCCTCCCCCGGCGTCTCGACCACGGCGCGGTCCACACCGGAGATGACCCCGGGAGTTCTTCATCAAGCCACGGGCGCCGCCGCCGCCTCCGGCTGCCGGTCCCGCTTATGGACGCGATGGGACCGGATCCACCCGACGTGATGGAGCTACGCATGAGGGGCTGCGGGATCAGCGGCACTCGGGTGAGTGTCGTGTCCCCAGCCCCCCTGCGTGATGTTCTTCGACCGAGGGTGGAAGACATTCGCCGGATCCATAGCTTGACGGGCGGGTTCACCCTCCATTTCAAGTTATTGGATGGTGACCTCCTCGCCGCCAAGGTCTTGGCGACTATGGAACCCGGGTGCGCTGCTGTGTGGACAGCTCCTCGATAGCTAAGGCTCCTCCCGAGCGAAAGTGACGAGGAGGAGAGCGACAGCGGCGGCGAGGGGATGGCGGGCCCGACTAGGCGTCGGACACCGCTGCTCAAGGCGCCACCGCAACCCCATCTTCGGGTTGCGGGCTCCTGAACTCCCCGGGCCGTCTCCTTGGCGGCTGGGCGAGGGAGGCAGCAGAAGAGGAAGAGGGGACGGCGGCAAGGCCGTTAAGTCGGAGTACGAGGCGAGGTGCCTCGTGCCGATGTCCCACCACTCCGCCTTCAAGCTCGCCTCCGACGCCTCCGACTCCGCCAAGCTCCTGGCCGGCTCCCGGGTGTTCTCTTGGGGTCTTCTGGCGCCTGTGGCTCTGCTGGCTTCAGGGGCTTGTCGCTGGCTCTCCGGCATGCGCTCCCCATGCCCGCCACCACCTTGCGCAGCTCTGCGGCTTGGCGCCGCCACCGCCACGCCTTCTAGGACTCTCGCCCTTCCCGACAAGCTCCTCTTGCGGGGTCTCCTCTCCCGCAAGCTTATCTTGCCGGGGCTCTTGACCTACCTCCCGAACTCCCAACAGAGAAACAGAGAGGATCACGGGCACCTTATCTTTTTAATCAGAAGCCCTCGGGCATTAGCTGCATTTAAGAACTTGTAATCCTCTCTATCATGTTTTTCATCCTCTATGGACCTGTACTAAACTGGATGTTTTAATGAAAAGAGGGAAAGCTTGCCGGACTGAGTCTTTTACTTGATTGCGTGCCTTGCGTGTTCTTACGCTTATCGGGAGCTTGCCGGGCGAACACGCTTAGCACCGCATGGACAGCCCGCTGGTGGTGTCGCTTCCGCAAGCAACCTTGTCGGGCCGGCTATGACGCCTACCTCGCCGAAAGGTGCTCGGAAGCAAGATAGGGGTGCAGCGGCACACTTGTGTTTGTTGAGCGGACTCGGAAACAAACCAAGCACGCAACTGGGCCGCGACTCGGCTCCTCCACGTACGGGTTTTTACAAGACACGCTCGTTCAAAGACGCAGTCCCGCATTTCCCGGTCCATAGGAGGATGCATGACGAGGGATGGAAAACTTAGCTGATACTGCAGCCCCCAGCAACTCTGGCTTGCCGGAGACGGATCTTGGCGCTCGCAGCCCCCAGCGAGGCTGGCTTGCCGAGGAAGAACCTTGGCGCCCGCAGCCCCCGGCGACCCGGACTTGCCGGACCTTAGGGGCTGGTGTGGCCTCTCGGTTCTTCCCTGCCGCTGCAATCGCAGTCATATAAAAACAGCTGATGTATATATGCGACTGCCAAGCGCACATGTATGTGTATATAAATCTTGACTACGCAATACGATGCCGAGCTTTGTCCTTCGTATGTTTGTACTCTACGCTCTTGGGGAGCTTGCCGGGGCGAACACGCTTATCGATCAGCGGGACAGCCCGCCGGTGGCGCCGCTCCGCAAGCAACCTTGTCGGGCCAGTCGCGACACTTAACTTGCTGAGCATGCTCGAAAGCAAGATAAGGGTGCAGCCGCACACTTGTGTTTGTTGAGCGGACTCGAAAACAAAACAAGCACGCAACTGGACCGCGACTTGGCTCCTCTCGCAAGACAAGCCTCTCATACGAAGGACATCTCACGGCAAGGGCTTGCCATGTTGCACCCTCTCCTTTACGCCTTTGTGCGTTTTCACCCCACGCTTTTAGGGAACTTGCGGTGCTTAACACGCTTGTTGAGTACGGGACATCGCAGCCACCTGGCTGGCGCCGCTTCCGCAAGCAACCTCGCCGATGTCTAGTTCGCGACGCGCTTAAATTGCTGAGCAGACTCGAACGAAACGAGGGCGCAAGTTGGTCGCTGCTCACTCTTAACTCGTTGAGGGTGTTCAAGCAAAGTAAGGGTGCGACTGCTCACAGCAGGCTCCTCAAATATGTGTTTTCGCACAAACGATTTAACGCGAGAGGGATATAACAGATAAAAGCATGGAACAAGAAATGCTCTGCACGAAGACGCGAGCGACTTAGCTTTTCTTTTTCTTGTGTCTCTCTCTTGCGGATGGAGCTCAATGGCGCGCCCTCGACGGTGCAGCACTTCCGGGAGGTGCGTTTGTTTAACGAGCACCGAGCTGTTCTCGCCGGGCTTATAGCGCCCGAGGGGCTGTACTTGCCGGAGTGAGTACTGTGAGCCGCCCTTGCCGGACTTAGAGCTCGATGGCGCGTCCTCGACGACGAAGATAGCGCTCGTGAGATGCGCTTGCGGAGCGCAGGGGAGCGGGGTGAGCGGCGCGAGGTACGTAACACGCCGACTCCTAGTAGCGATAGGAGGAGCAGAGTCCTCCTCGGCGCCTTGCTCTTGCTCATGCATGGACTGCGGTCCGGAGCATCCCGCGAGCCCCTGGCACGTTCTTGCCCTAGCACGCGAGTACCATCCTCCGTGGCACGGCGCTGCTGGGTTGCCGTACGCTGGGACGGATGCGGATCGACGGAGGCCGAGGCGTGGTCCTCCGCTCTGTCCCTGGATCTGGTGGCACCGCGAGCGCCCTCGCCTGTGTCCACCCTTCCATCGGCGTCTCCTCCGCCCACCGTTGGCTCCGGTGGCGGTGGGGAAGACGGAGATGGGTCTGCGACCCTCGAAGCTTTCGTCTTCGGGGCCATGGCGCAATTGTCGATGAAGTCGCTGACGAAACCGGAGAGGTTGATGAAGAAAACGGCCGCGCGAACACCGGATCAGGTCCGCGCAACCTCGACGCCCCCTACCTGGCGCGCCAGAGATGTCGCGCGCGATGGGCGGCGCGGCACCTATGGGGCCGCCGGGGACGGCCCCTTCGTGTGTTCGGTACGAGGGCGGAGGGTGCGCGGAGAGCAGATCGAGGCGATGCACGCGGGGGATTTTTACCCAGCTTCGGGCCGCGATGGTCGCGTAAAACCCTACTGCTGCTTTGTGTTGTATTGCGCTTCGGGAGCCTTGAGAGCAGCTACCCCGAGCGTGCGAGTCGTGAAAGGGTCTAGTCTCGCGAGTGTAGCAAATGATCGGAACCTCCTCTACGTTGTGCATGGGCCTCCTTTTATAGGGCAAGGGGTCACCGACAGGTGTCAACGTAGGGTAGAGGGGTAAAAACGTAAAAGAGGTGGTAGTTGGAACAAAGGAACAAAGGCGGCTACAAGGCATGAACAGTGGATCCTACCTACTTTTTGACAGAGGGGACAAGAGCATTAAATGCCCGTCGCCGCCGCCCCAAAAGTTCCCGCCCTGCGTCTCCGCTTGCCACGGCGATGGAGCCACCACTGTGGAGTGCCACCGCACCTCCATGCAGCACTGACCACCCGCCACGCGTCTCGGAGAAGGTCAAGGCGACGCTGCGGGCGATGAGCTGGAGTGTGGGCACGCTGTCAGCAGCTCTCCGGCAAGTACCTTGCGGGGCCTTGATCTTGCCGGCCCGGAGCTTGTCGGGCTCTATGACTTGCCGCGCCGGGCCCTCGCCGGGACGCTGACATGGCCGAGGCGTGGTCTTCTGTGATGTGATCTTCTAGTCTCCCGGCGAGCTCCTCTCGCCAAGGACTTGCGTGAGTGAGGTAGTCTTGAGCCCGAACGGCCTTCCCAAGAAGCTCCTCCTGCCGGGCCTTGATCTCCTGTCTTGTGCACTTTGTCCTTGAATGGCTCGAATGGAGCGGAGATGGTCTCCGGCAAGCATTTGGTGGATCTAGCTGCGGGGAGCTGCGGCTGCCCGTGCACAAGTTGGGGTACTGAGGTACCCCTACCTTAGTACACCGACAGGGCATCGGCTGAGAAGAGAGAAATGGGGGAGGGAGAACAGATCGCCCGCCCGCCACGCATGAACTCCAAGAAATATATGGTGATAATGTGAGGTGGGCCATGCTGGAGTCTGGACCGCTTCCGGAGCCTGCTCTAACTGCCCTGGCCCCTCAAGACGCCAGCTGCCCGCCGAATGCATGCATAGCAAGTACTAAAAAACTGGGCTATAAGGCCTTGTACAATGGGAGATGCTTAGGGAAGATGCTTAGAGAAATAAACCAGACTTTTGTTAAGCATCGGAGCTTACTTGTAAGCGTCTATCCTGTAGAAATAGGAACCGGTGCTTAAGAGAAGCCTGGTTTATTTTTCTAAGCATCTCCCATTGTACAAGGCCTAAGCCTGCTTATGTGGAGGAGAGAGAGGCATTGACAATGTCAAGGAGTGGGCTCTGCAAGAGCCCGTCTCTACATGTGCTCCTAGGTATAAAAAAACTAATTCTAAAAAAAGGCATAAAAAACAATTGTGTCTAAAAAAAGAAAGGTAAAAAGCATTTGAGAGGAAATAGATAGAGAGAAAGTGAGAAAAAGTTCTAACCTTATAGCCAACCTTATAGTCAATAGTATGGTAGCATTACATGAGGAAGGAGGGAGTGGTGCACATGCCAAGTTCACTGGGCTGTCGTGTTTCACACTCCTCCGTCGTAATAGTGGAGACAATAGTTCCATAAAAATAAACAATGAATACTCGTTGCTCGTCCTCTATATCGGATAGAATACTTTCATTCGTCGACATGTGGGAAGTCGACCATCCTGCTCCACCTACCATGCACAAAATTATCCTGGTCTAACCCGGTCGTATCGCAGGCCCAACCTTTCCCACTGTAAGTTGTTCGGACGAAGGTACCATCATGACTTCATTGAATTCTGCTTCTTCAAGAAAACTTACTGTACCCGCAATACTGCTACCACACGCGAAGACTGGACGACACTGTACCACGTCATATCACTGAAACCCACTAGGCCAAACTAGCCCGCCTAGGTCATCTATGCACTGCTATGATTTTGTGTTGTATGTCTCTATACTTTTGCTACGATTTCCTACCCTATGAACCAAATGAGGCCTGAATGTATCCGTGTCGACTATTGTCTGATTGATCGCTAAGCCTACAATTTTAGGAGCTAGGGCTATTGGTCGATCGACGACAGATAAGTATAAGTGTACCACGAGCTCATCAGCCCCAACATTTCTCTTCGGTGAGTCTTTTACAAGTACTATAGCTCGCACAGTAGCAAGCCTACTAACACCAAGAATCATCAAACAAGCCTTGCTGATATGATAAATAGTTCAAACTTACGTCTAAGCATGCCATATATTACATCAAAAGCTGGTGAGGATACATCTGTTTCCGTAACTTGGAGAGGGTTCGCATGATTCACTATCAAACAAAAGTAGCAAGTACCTCCCACACAAGACAGTGCACTAGCCCTAAGATGGTTTGATAACACGCATTGTTCTGGTAATTAAACAAAGGGCAATGCAAACTACCCTGAAGGATTAGCGCGACCAACTATTTCTTGTCATCGATCTCTCGGGCAATGACCACAACACGGACAACGGCATGGGAATCGATCTCTGGGGCGATGTCCACAGGACTGATCGCGACATCGGAATCGATCACTGGGGCAATGTCCACAGGATGGACAGTGGCATCGGAATCGATCTCCGGGGCGATGCCAACAGGACAGGCTGCGACATCAGAATCATCAAGGACGTCCACCGGCACCTGCGCAACCCTAATATATTAGCAAGGACATTGCAAATAATAAAAACCACAACTATGGTAATAAGCCAATATTTTTTACCTTGTGCAGCTCACCGGGGGATCTCATCCCTCCGGGGGCCATCTCCTCGTCCTCGATGGGGGCGATCACCTTGCCAGGGGAATACTGCTTCTCAACAGCGACTATCTCCTCAAACTCGGACTTGAGCCTCGCATAGGTGGCCATCAGAGTTCCTGGGGTAGGCACGGTGGGGCCCTTGCTATTCTTCCAACTTTCTTTGAGGAGTTCATCCGCCAACGTCGTCAACTCTTTGGCTAGTGCTTGTTTCTTGGAGTTCTTCGTCTCCATGGGTTGGCCCGCCAACATGGTCAACTCGTTGGTCGGTGTTTCGCTCGGAGATCGCTGCCTCCAAAGGTTGTCTCGCCAAAGAACTCTTTGCCTAGTGCTCCGTGATCCATCAATGAACTGACAAACAAAAAGCAATCCAAAGGAAACCACAATCGCAATGAAAACGGGAAAAGAATAGGATGTGAGAATCGGTCGGTGCTTCGCAAAAGGAAGATTCTTGGAATGAAAATATAGCAGCATAACTGATTCGCCCACCTTTCCTTCGTTGGTACAGAAGAAAAATGGCAGAAGTGAGTAGCCTGGAGTGAGGTTTTCTTCAAGAAAGGGAAGAAAGGGCTTGAACAAGCGTTCTAGTGAAATGATGGTTGCTTCGTCCAGTCCAACTTTGAGGCCACCTTACCACTGCTGGTAAAGTTGTGGGTTTTGTGATATGACGGGTCATGACGACCACACCAGGGTGACAGGTGAGTCTCGACTGTAGCACCTCGCTTTGATTTGGTGGATGGCATGCGGGCCCAGATGCTTTGAAATGTCCCGCATGTAGATAGAGCGGCTAGTCAGGCTGGCCATAGGGAGGGTAACATAAGTAGTATCATGCACTTGGGACTCGCAAACATGCTTATGTGGCATGCAATTAAAGAAGAGGGAGATGGTTATAGTAACATAGGTAGATACCGTAACATAATAAATGTGATGCTACTATGTGTCATGCATGGCAATAAATGAACTCACCTATGATACTAATCTATGACACTATGCACTATAGAGGTAGTAACATAGAGTAGTAACATATGCATGATACTAGTCTAAGTTATCCCCACTATGACCAACCTGTTGGAGAACGTTGCAGAAAATTAAAATTTTTCCTACGGTTTCACCAAGATCCATCTATGAGTTCATCTAAGCAACGAGTAACGGGAGAGAGTTTGCATCTACATACCACTTGTAGATCGCGTGCTGAAGCTTGCTTGGTGATGATGGAGTCGACTCGAACGTGATTCAGATCACCGATGCCAAGTGCTGAACGGACAGCACCTCCGCGCTCAACACACGACGGGACGAGCGGCGTCTCCTCCTTCTTGATCCAGCAAGGGGAAGGAGAGGTTGAGGAAGACGGCACCACCGGCAAGACGACGTGGTGATGGTGGTGATGCAAGACTCGGCTGTGGCTTCGCCGAGCTCTACGGAGGAGGAGATGTGTTGGGAGGGAGGGCTGCGCCTTGGGAGATGTGTACAGCAGCCCCCCCCCCCTTTATATAGGCCCCTGGGGTGGCCGCCCCTAGAGATCCAATCTCAAGGGGCGGCGGCCAAGGGGTGGAGTGCCCCCAAGCGGTGGGCGCTTCACCCCTAGGGTTTCAACCCTAGGCGCAGGGGTGGGCCTAGGGGCGCACCAGCCCCTGTGGGCTGGTTCCTTCCCTATGGCCCATGGGGCCCTCCGGATGGGTGGCCCCACCGGTGGACCTCGGGACCTTCCGGTGGTCCCAGATTTTGCAGAACCCCAAACTTTCCGATGGTCAAACACCACTTCCTATATATTATTCTTTACCTCCCGACCCTTCCGAACTCCTCGTGACGTCGGGATCTCATCCGGACTCCAACAACATTCGTATTCACATACTAGTCTTCCTACTAACCCTAGCGCCACCGAACCTTAGTGTGTAGACCCTACGGGTTCGGGAGACACGCAGACATGACCGAGACGACTCTCGGGCAATAACCAACAGCGGATCTCGATACCCATGTTGGCTCCCACATGCTCCTCGATGATTTCATCGGTTGAACCACGATGTCGAGGATTCTATCAAACCTCGTATGCAATTCCTTTGTCAATCGGTACGTTATTTGCCCGAGACTCGATCGTCGGTATCCCAATACCTCGCTCAGTCTCGCATCGCAAGTCACTTTACTCGCATCAGAATGCATGATCCCGTACAACACCTTGGTCACATTGAGCTCATTATGATGATGCATTACCGAAAGTGGGCCCAGAGATACCTCTCCGTCATACGGAGTGACAAATCCGAGCCTCGATCCATGTCAACCCAATGATACTTTCGAGACACCGTAATGCACCTTTATAGTCACCCGCCACGTTGTGACGCTTGATACACCCAAGGCACTCCTACGGCAACCGGAGTTACACGATCTCATGGTCGAAGGAATAGATACTTGACATTGGCAAAGCTTCTAGCAAACGAACTATACGATCTTTTATGCTAAGCTTGTGATTGGGTCTTGTCCATCACATCATTCTCCTAATGATGTGATCCCGTTATCAACGACATCCAATGTCCATAGTCGAAACCATGACCATCTATTGATCACAACGGGCTAGTCAACTAGAGGCTCACTAGGGACATATTGGGGTCTAAGTGTTCACACGTATTATGATTTCGGATAACACGCTTATAGCATGAACAAAAGACAATTATCATGAACATTGAAATATAATAATACTTTTATTATTGCCTCTAGGGCATATTTCCAACAGTCTCCCACTTGCACTAGAGTCACTAATCTAGTTACATTGTGATGAATCGAACACCCATAGAGTTCGGTGTTGATCATGTTTTGCACGCGAGAGAGGTTTAGTCAACGGATCTGCGACATTCAGATCCGTGTGCACTTTGCAAATCTCTATGTCTCCATCTTGAACATTTTCACGGATGGAGTTGAAACGACGCTTGATGTGCCTCGGTCTTCTTGTGAAGCTGGGCTCCTTTGCAAGGGCAATAGCTCCAAGTGTTGTCACAGAAGAGTTTGATCGCCCCGACGCATTGGGTATGACTCCTAGGTCGGTGATGAACTCCTTCACCCAAATTGCTTCATGCGCTGCCTCCGAGGCTGCCATGTACTCCGCTTCACACGTAGATCCCGCCACGACGCTTCGCTTGCATTTGCACCAGCCATCGCTCCACCATTCAACATATACACGATCCGGTTTGTGACTTAGAGTCATCCAGATCCGAGTCGAAGCTTAGCGCCGACGTAGCCTTTACGACGAGCTCTTCGTCTCCTCCATAAACGAGAAACATGTCCTTTGTCCTTTCGTGTACTTCAGATATTCTTGACCGCTGTCCGGTGTTCCTTGCCGGGATTACTTTGGTATCTTGCAACCAAACTTACGGCAAGGTTTACATCGGTCCGTACACAAAGATGGCATACATAATAGATCCTATGGCTGAAGCATAGGGATGACACTCATCTCTTCTTTATCTTTTGTCGTGGTGGGTGATCGAGCTGAGCTCAATTTCACACCTTGTAACATAGGCAAGAACCCTTCTTGGACTGATCCATTTTGAACCTCTTCAAAATTTTATCAAGGTATGTGCTTTGTGAAAGACCTATGAGGCGCCTCGATCTATCCCTATAGATCTTGATGCCTAATATATAAGCAGCTTCTCCAAGGTCCTTCATTGAAAAACACTTGTTCAAGTAGGCCTTAATGCTGTCGTAAGTTTTGTATCATTTCCCATCAAGAGTATGTCATCTACATATAATAGGAGAAATGCTACAGAGCTCCCACTCACTTTCTTGTAAACGCAGGCTTCTCCATAAGTCTGCGTAAACCCAAACGCTTTGATCATCTCATTAAAGCGAATGTTCCAACTCGAGATGCTTGCACCAGTCCATAAATGGATCATTGGAGCTTGCATACTTTGTTAGCGTTCGAGGATCGACAAAACCTTCCGCTGCATCATATACAGCTCTTCCTTAAGATGTCCGTTAAGGAATGCCGTTTTGACGTCCATCGCCATATCTCATAATCATAGTATGCGGCAATTGCTAACATGATTCGGACGGACTTAAGCTTCGCCACGGAGAGAATGTCTCGTCAGTAGTCAATCCCTTGAACTTGTCGATAACCCTTAGCGACAAGTCGAGCTTTATAAATGGTGACATTTCCATCCGCGTCCGTCTTCTTCTTAAAAATCCATTTATTTTCTATCGCTCGCCGATCATCGGGCAAGTCTGTCAAAGTCCATACTTTGTTTTCATACATGGATTCTATCTCGGATTTCATGGCCTCAAGCCATTTGTTGGAATCGGGTCCGCCATCGCTTCTTCATAGTTCAAGGTTCATTGTTGTCTAGCAACATGATTTCCATGACAGGTTGCCGCACCACTCGTGCGGAACGTGTCCTTGTGGACCTTGAAGTTCAAGAGTAACTTGATCCGAAGTATCTTGATCATCATCAATGATTTCCTCTTGATGGGTGTGGGCATTACAGAACGGTTTCTGCGCGGCACCACTTTCCCGCTCGAGAGGTAGTACTTCATCGAAGTTCTACTTTCCTCCCACTTACTTCTTTCGAGAGAAACTCTTTCTCTAGAAAGCATCCGTTCTTGGCAACAAAGACTTTGCCTTCGGATCTTAAGTAGAAGGTATACCCGACAGCTTCCTTAGGGTATCCTATGAATACGCATTTTTCCGACTTGGGTTCGAGCTTTTCAGTTGAAGTTTCTTGACATAAGCATCGCATCCCCAAACTTTCGAAACGACAGCTTAGGTTTCTTCCCAAACCATAATTCATACGGTGTCGCCTCAACGGATTTAGACGGAGCCCTATTTAAAGTGAATGTAGCTGTCTCTAGAGCGATCCCCAAAATGACAAGGGTAAATCGGTAAGAGACATCATAGACCGCACCATATCCAATAGAGTGCGACACGACGTTCGGACACACCGTTTACCGAGGTGTTCCAGCGGCGTGAGTTGTGAAACGATTCCACATTTTCTTAAGTGTGTGCCAAATTCGTGACTTAAATATTCTCCTCCACGATCTGATCGTAGGAACTTTATCTTTCGGTCACGTTGATTCTCCACCTCACTCTGAAATTCCTTGAACTTTTCAAAGGTCTCAGACTTGTGTTTCATTAAGTAGACATACCCATATCTACTCAAGTCGTCAGTGAGAGTGAGAACATAACGATATCCTCCATGAGCCTCAACGCCATTGGACCGCATACATCGGTATGTATGATTTCCAACAAGTTGGTTGCTCGCCCATTGTTCCGGAGAACGGAGTCTTGGTCATTTTGCCTAAGAGGCATGGTTCGCATGTGTCAAACGATTCATAATCAAGAGACTCTAAAAGTCCATCAGATGGAGTTTCTTCATGCGCTTGACACCAATGTGACCAAGGCGGCAGTGCCACAAGTATGTGGGACTATCGTTATCAACTTTACATCTTTTGGCATCCACACTATGAACATGTGTAATATTACGCCGAGATTCATTAAGAATAAACCATTGACCATCGGAGCATGACCATAAAACATATCTCTCATATAAATCGAACAACCATTATTCTCGGACTTAAATGAGTAGCCATCTCGATCAAACGAGATCCAGATACAATGTTCATGCTCAAACTTGGCACTAAATAACAATTATTGAGGTTTAAAACTAATCCCAGAGGTAAATGTAGAGGCAGCGTGTCGACGGCGATCACATCGACTGAACCATTCCCGGCAAGATCGTCACCTCGCCCTTCGCCGGTCTCCGCTTATTCCGCAGCTCCTGCTGTGAGTTACAAATATGAGCAACGGCACGGTATCAAATACCTGGGAGTTACTACGAGTAATGGTAAGGTACACATCAATTACATGTATATCAAATATACCTTTGGTGTTGCGGCCTTCTTATCCGCTAAGTATTTGGGGCAGTTCCGCTTCCAAAGGACCCTTCCCTTGCAATAAAAGCACTCGCCTCGTGCTTGGGTCCATTCTTTGACTTCTTCCCAAGCAACAGATTTACGGGCGGCAACATCCTTGCCGTCCTTCTTGAAGTTCTTCTTACCCTTGCCTTTCTTGAACTTAGTGGTCTTATTGACCATCAACACTTGATGTTCCTTTTGATTTCAGCCTCTCACGACCTCAAAGATCGAGAACACTTCAGAATGGTCTTTACCATCCCCGCATGTTGTAGTTCATCACAAAGCTCTTGTAGCTTGGTGGGAGCGATCGAGGATTCTGTCAATGACCGCCTCATCTGGGAGGTTTATGTTCATTGGGTCATACGGTTGTGCAACCTGCATATCTTGAGGATGTGCTCACCGTGTAACTGTTTTCCTCCATCTTACAACTGTAGAACTTGTCGAGACATCATATCTCTCGACCGGGCATGAGCTTGGAAAACTAGTTTCAGCTCTTCAACATCTCATATGCTCCGTGATGCTCAAAACGCTTTTGGAGCCCCGGTTCTAAGCTGTAGAGCATGCCGCATCGAACGAGGGAGTAATCATCGAACGAGTCCGCCAGACGCTCAAATCGCCTTGCGAGGCTGGGAGAACAGGTGGGTCACCTAACGGTGCTTCTAGGACATCTTGTTTCTTGGCAGCTATGAGGATGATCTCGTGTTCCGGACCCAATCCGAGATAGTTGCTGCCATCATCTTTCAGCTTGGTTTTCTAGGAACGCTGAAGTTCATGTTGACATTAGCGTTGGCCATTGATCTACAAGACATATTTGCAAAGGTTTTAGACTAAGTTCATGATAATAAAGTTCTTAATCAAAATTACGAACTCCCACTTAGATTAGACATCCTCCAGTCATCTAAGTGTTACACGATCCGAGTCGACTAGCCCGTGTCCGATCATCACGTGAGACGGACTAGTCATCATCGGTGAACATCTTCATGTTGATCGTATCTTTCATACGACTCGTGCTCGACCTTTCGGTCTCCGTGTTCCGAGGCCATGTCCGCACATGCTAGGCTCGCAAGTTAACCCTAAGTGTTTTATTTGTGTAAATCTGTCTTACACCCGTTGTATGTGAACGTAAGGATCCATCACACCGATCATCACGTGGTGCTTAGAAACGCATTTAACCTGTAGCAACGGGCACGCTTAGGGAGAACACTTCTTGAAATTTTATAAGGGATCATCTTATTTACTACCGTCGTCCTAAGTAAACAAGATGTAAAAACATAATAAACATCACATGCAATTATATATAGTTGTGACATGATATGGCCAATATCATCAAGCTCCATTGATCTCCATCTTCGGGCTCCATGATCACCTTGTCACCGCTTGACACCATGATCTCCATCATCATGATCTCCATCATCGTGTCTTCATGAAGTTGTCACGCTAACGACTACTTCTACTTCTATGACTAACGCGTTTAGTAATGAAGTAAAGTAGTTTACATGGCGCTCTTCAATGACACGCAGGTCATACAAAAATTAAAGACAACTCCTATGGCTTCTGCCGGTTGTCATACTCATCGACATGCAAGTCGTGAATCCTATTACAAGAACATGATCTCATACATCACAATTCAACATTCATCACAACTTCGCCATATCACATCACATGATCAATCGCTGCAAAAACAAGTTAGACGTCCTCTAGTTGTTGTTGCATCTTTTACGTGGCTGCGATTGGGTTCTAGCAAGAACGTTTTCTTACCTACGAATCACCACAACGTGATTTTGTCAACTTCTATTTACCCTTCATAAGGGCCCTGTTCATCGAATCCGCTGCAACTAAAGTGGGAGAGACAGACACCGCCAGCCACCTTATGCAACTAGTGCATGTCACCGGTGGAACCGGTCTCACGAAGCGCACGTGTAAGGTTGGTCCGGGCCGCTTCATCCCACAATACCGCTGAGCAAGAAAAGACTAGTAGGGCAAGTAAGATGACAAGATCAACGCCCACAACAAATTTGTGTTCTACTCGTGCAATAGAGAACTACGATAGACCTAGCTCGATACCATTGTTGGAGAACGCTGCAGAAAATTAAAATTTTTCCTACGGTTTCACCAAGATCCATCTATGAGTTCATCTAAGCAACGAGTAACGGGAGAGAGTTTGCATCTACATACCACTTGTAGATCGCGTGCGGAAGCTTGCTTGGTGATGATGGAGTCGTACTCGAACGTGATTCAGATCACCGATGCCAAGTCTTTGAACGGACAGCACCTCGCGCTCAACACACGACGGGACGAGCGACGCCTCCTCCTTCTTGATCCAGCAAGGGGAAGGAGAGGTTGAGGAAGACGGCACCACCGGCAAGACGACGGCGTGGTGATGGTGGTGATGCAAGATACTCGGCTGTGGCTTCGCCGAGCTCACGGAGGAGGAGATGTGTTGGGAGGGAGGGCTGCGCCTTGGGAGATGTGTACAGCAGCCCCCCCCCCCTTTATATAGGCCCCTGTGGTGGCGGCCCCTAGAGATCCAATCTCAAGGGGCGGCGGCAGGGGTGGAGTGCCCCTGCCTGTGGGCGCCTCACCCCTAGGGTTTCAACCCTAGGCGTTAGGTGGGCCTAGGGGCACCACCCCCCGTGGGCTGGTTCCTTCCCCTATGGCCCATGGGGCCCTCCGGATGGGTGGCCCCACCGGTGGACCCGGGACCCTTCAGGTGGTCCTGACTTTGCCAGAACCCCAAACTTTCCGATGGTCAAACACCACTTCCTATATATTATTCTTTACCTCCGGACCCTTCCGAACTCCTCGTGACGTCCGGATCTCATCCGGACTCAACAACATTCGTATTCACATACTAGTCTTCCTACTAACCCTAGCGCCACCGAACCTTAGTGTGTAGACCCTACGGGTTCGGGAGACACGCAGACATGACCGAGACGACTCTCGGCAATAACCAACAGCGGATCTGGATACCCATGTTGGCTCCTACATGCTCCTCGATGATTTCATCGGTTGAACCACGATGTCGAGGATTCTATCAAACCTCGTATGCAATTCCCTTTGTCAATCGGTACGTTATTTGCCCGAGACTCGATCGTCGGTATCCCAATACCTCGCTCGGCCTCGTTCATCGCAAGTCACTTTACTCGCATCAGTAATGCATGATCCGTGTACAACACCTTGGTCACATTGAGCTCATTATGATGATGCATTACCGAAAGTGGGCCAGAGATACCTCTCCGTCATACGGAGTGACAAATCCCGCCTCGATCCATGTCAACCCAATGATACTTTCGGAGACACCGTAATGCACCTTTATAGTCACCCGCCACGTTGTGACGCTTGATACACCCAAGGCACTCCCACGGCAACCGGAGTTACACGATCTCATGGTCGAAGGAATAGATACTTGACATTGGCAAAGCTTCTAGCAAACGAACTATACGATCTTTTATGCTAAGCTTGTGATTGTCTTGTCCATCACATCATTCTCCTAATGATGTGATCCCGTTATCAACGACATCCAATGTCCATAGTCGAAACCATGACCATCTATTGATCACAACGGGCTAGTCAACTAGAGGCTCACTAGGGACATATTGGGGTCTAAGTGTTCACACGTGTATTATGATTTCCGGATAACACAGTTATAGCATGAACAAAAGACAATTATCATGAACATTGAAATATAATAATACTTTTATTATTGCCTCTAGGGCATATTTCCAACACAACCCCATATAGGAGTGCTCAATACTTGTGCACCGCGACCAAGGCGGAGAGGAAAACGAGAGAACTACGTAATTAATGGATGAGTTTAATTAGGGTAGTTTTGTAAAGTACGAGATACATTCCTCCAATCGCAAAATGCCTTGGTTCATGAGATTTGAGATTTGAGCCCTATAAATCGGAAGGGAGGGAGTACTGCACGCGGTGTAGTCTAGTCACTTGTTGAAATCTCTAGAAAGGCAAATACTCCTTTCCGGTTTACACGGCTATACTACCCCCTCCGTCTAGGTGTGTAAGTCATCTTACGAAAACCAAATAGTCCAAAAACACTTAGGCGTGGTGCATTAACTTCTACCTTATTTCTTGTTTCTTGACATATCAACCAATAAGAGATGAGAGGTGTGCATGCTTTTAATGACTTGCAGTGGCTAGTTCATTGCATGCAATGCTATTAATTAGCAAATAAAAATTGGTGACCCTAGGAGGAAATGGTGCTAAGCGCGAGGACCTATTTAGAATGAGTATCAACCAATGGATGATGGAGTTTAATTGTTAAACAATTCAATGAGGGAAGCTTGGCTACAAATTCAACGACTTACTCACCTAGACGGAGGGAGTAGCAAGTACTAGTACTACAATAGTGGGCTCAAATAGCAATTTTGCCTCACGCAAGAGCCTGGCTACTATATGTGTGCTCCAAGGCACCGCACCACGCGAGCGTTCGCAACTGCCACGTTCGGGTTGCGCTTGGCTCTTCGCCTCTTTGAGAAGACGAATAATGATGTTACTCCTAATTCTACAGTATCGAATCCACTGCTACATGTCCGTCCACCTCGTGCGGGAGGGATAGCGTGTAGCGAAGTTTACTTTATCGCTCCTCGCTTATGCGTCTATGACAGGTGGGCCCAACAGGTGGTTGGCCCTCCTGTCATGCAGCCAAAGGCAGGTGCAGTTAAGGCACTGGAGCTCAGTCCACGAGGGAGAGGGCGTTGTAGTAATCAAATTTCTCAGTCTTGTACGAGTTGACGCGACACATCAAAGATCAAGACTCGATATAAGTTTTTTACACATTTCAAATGGACTACAACATACAGATGTATGTAGACATATTCTGCTTCGTATGTAGTCACTTGTTGCAATCTCTAAAAAGACTTATATTTGGAAATGGAGGGAGTACAATGCATGCATCCATGCCGTGACTTTACTTTTGATACTTGCATGTGTTAATTTGATGCACCTTGCCAACTTTTGACTATAAATTTAACTAACCAAATTTTCATGCATGTCACAAAAAATTACGGGGCTGTTTGGATTTGTGACTATGTTTGTCTTATGTTGCCACATTATTTTTCCCACACTTGCCACACTTGCCTAACTTGAGTTGCTCAAATTGTTAGACACACTTTGGCTTGCCTAAGGGAATCTTGCCACAATTTTTGTGTCTATGACATGTGGGGTTCACTGCTAATAAAAAAAATTCTTGTCTTAGGTGTGGCTAATAAAAAAGCCTTATATTTAGGAACGGAGGGAGTAGAAAATATAAATAATAATGCATGTTGGGGCAACCCACGTTTCCGCTAATTTTAGCCGTGGGCTTGTTCACAATTTTATGAGGGGGTGGTTGTTCATTTAATGGAGGTTCTTGTAGTACCAGACTTGAACGATACAAAGTGCGACCTGACACACCGTAACACCACTTGGAACAAGCGGGTAGCTATCTCAAAAAACAATCAACAACTAAAAAAACCGCGATGTGGCATGTAGTAGTACACAATTTTTAAACAATTGTTTTGATGGAGTGAAAAAGGAAAACTACCCCACTACGTATATATAGGCCGGAACCTCCACGCTTGCTTGCTAGGGTTGCTCTATTCACACACTCTCATCCTCTCCAGATCTAAACAAGATAGCGGTAGTAACACTGTCTTTCTCCCTTGAAAAAACACTGTCTTTCTATCCTCACCACTGGTTACAGATCCGGACGTATTCCCCTCCGCCGGTGAAGGGGAGGAGGGGCAGCGTTTAGGCCTTCATCGACAGCGAGGGAGGAGACCCACTTCCAGCCGCACCGTTATCTCTGGCCGAGCACCGGTGCGGGAGGTCCTCTGATACCTTCGTCGCTGCCTGTGGGCGGATCCGGCCTCTCGCCGCCCACCTATCCACATCCCGATGACCTTTAGGTATATCTTCGTTCGAAGCCGCCTTAGCTCTACTTCCCTAGCTCGCTACGTCGCTGCATGTGCATCATTTTCTACCTCTCAGCCCCTCTCGATCGGATGGTCGAACGTAAACTATATTTTTCTTCTATTGTTAGAGGTAAAGCTACTTCAGGGAGTCGAATCTTGTACTCCCTCCGTCCGAAAATACTTGTCATTGAAATGGATGTATCTAGATGTATTTTAGTTCTAGACACATCCATTTTGATGACAAGTAATTCCGGACGGAGGGAGTACTTGGTTCAAACAAGAAATAAAGTGGGGGTGGGGTAATTTAGTATGTACATCGGACTTGGTACAAACAGGAAAGAAATGGGGTGAAAGTAGTACAGACTGGTCATCCAACCGGTCTCTTGGTTGAAAAAGGAAATATAGGGGTAACGTTGTACACAGTGGTATGACCAGGACTAGATTTTCTATCCACACATAGGAGTAGGTGTCTAGAGTGAACAAAAATGGGACCAACCCAGATATGTTTCTTGGATATTTGTTTCTCGGGGCAACAAACTATGAATCACCACTTTATGCCCTTGTTTACGTACATGGTGTTGGACTGCTGGTGAACCCACTATCCCATGCCCTTATACCAAATATTTAGCTATTTTTAATCTAATGTCCCTTGTAAAAATGAAGCCATGCCGCTGTTATAAGCCATGACAAGTTTAGCCAATGTTTTTGCCTATAATTGTATGAGACTCTGACTATTTCCTCTGTACCTTTTTGTGCAAACAGGGATATCCAATTCAACTGGTTGCTGTTGTGACCTTTTGGTGCACTGCACAAAACTCTCCTTAAAGGAAGTGACTTTTGTGCTATTTAACTGGAATGTCAGAATGGAACAGTTGGTTCATTTCGGTAGAACTGCACTAAGGGAGATCTGTGTTCCAATCCTCATCATCCATATTGGCGCCATAACCTTCCTTTAGGTAAGAATGATATTTAATACATGTGTTCATCTCTATTTTCTGACTGCCATGAGAAAATAATGCTATTTTTTACTAGTACACTTGTACTCCCTCACTGACAAAACCATTTCTGAATTAGAAGGCCAAACATGTACTTGGTATCACCAACTGGTGAGGAGAAAGAGAAACAGAGCATGAAGAGGAAGAAGAAGAAGAATAAACAGTGCCAGGGCAATCTTGCTGAAGCCAGAGGCCTCAGTCGAGGCCATTCAAGGGCTCCGGAACAACTACCTTACATGTGAGACAATACTCCAGGGAACCCTTCCACTTCTACTGTCTCACTTAATTAATTAGGAGTACTTAAGTACCACTAATTTATTGCTGCCTAATTTTCCTGTCGGAGTTAAACAAATCATTAGTAGGACCCTATGCTAAATCATGTACGTGTGTATGTTTGTCTATGGAGGTGAATCATGTGGTGGAGCAGGGATGGAATATTATTAGTGTCATGACATAATAGTGCTATTGTCTTGCATGTCAATTTATTGCCATTGGTTCAATGAGGCAATGTTTTTCCTATTGTCCATCATAAATTTGATGCTACTATTTGAGTAATGTGCTAATGTCTTCCTATCCTTTCTCACTAAGCTAATGAAGGTTTCACCTTGTTCCTACTTGTGCAAACAGGGATCATGTTGTGCCAATCATACATTTTAGTGGAACTACACAAGACAATACAATGAATTGTATCCCAGCCAGTGCTTTAACTCTGCTGGAAGTTCTTGATAATCTTTCGATATAATCTCAGCACTGGTAAACAAGAGTGATTTCAACCATACATTTGAAGTGCACAAAAATATATACTATTGTGTGATTCCAGTGAGTGCTTTATCATATCTTATGGGACTACATGAATTAGCTTTTTTCTCAGGTTGGTACGGGCCTAAGGCCTTCATCCATATTAGTTTGCTGGCATCTCTATTTGTATCGTGCTACTGTCATGAGAAACTCCTTTATCTTTGCATGTTAAAGTTTTGCAACCTATGATAAATGGCAATGCTTTGAGTGTTGACCTAATTGGCACTGATTAAATAAATTAATACCTCTCTTTAAGCATGTTGCTAACTTTACCCATTAATATAATGAGGGTGCTTCTATTTGTTAGTGTATGTTTAATCAACTAGTCGCACTATTACATTAATCTCACTCTCTCAATATATGTGCCAACAGGGATGCTCGATTTTGGTGGAACTGCACAAAAACTTTGGGTGCTTCATTGCCTCGACAGCTTCCGTCCTTTCCTGTCAGTCGCTAATCTCGGCTTGCTTTCTTCCTTCGCTGTCAGTCGCTTTGCTTATCTCGGCTTCCAGTCAGAGGAAATAGTAATTGATATGCTACCTCACACAGGTTGGTACTAGTCTTTCTCCTGATTATTGTGCTTGCCATGTATTGGTCATTTGGTATTGTGCTACTGTTTGCCGATTTTATAAAGGAGTAACTTGGAGCCTGAACGCGCAGGCAAATCATTGCATTGGGTGATTTCAGTAGAACTGCACAAAATGATCAGATGGACAAATACTTATGTTGCTACCATGTACTCCAAAGTTCACTCAGACAAGCATCGATGTTGACAAGAAGTGCCTATATTCATTCGAGTATCAACTGGCGTCAACCAGTTGTCAAACTCCCAAGTATTAGGAGAGTGAATGCCAAAAATATTGCTTGGCGCATAGCCCAGAAGAACACAGTCCAGTCTTTGGTCCCAACTTGTGCATTTTGGTTATCAACAGATACGGTAGCCAACTGTATGGCATGGAGTCTAAAGATTCCAGACAAGTTGGTTGACACGTATATTCATCTGGCACTTAATCAGTCTGCACACCAGGGATGCTCCATTTCAATTGAACCACACAAAAAATTTGGGTGGTTCATTTTCTCAACCGCCTCCTTTCTCGTCTGCAATATAGAATTTTGGCGACCTACAGGACCAAGATGAGCTAGTAAACTAGTTGGATGAAAGTAGTGTCCAAGTTGCTAAAACCTCGCTCGGCACGAGGCCACTATTTGAGAAATAAACCTACAAGCAAAGTTCAGATTGTCTGTGCTGCCTCTTATGTACTCGAAAGTTTACTCGTACAAGAACTAATTTAACAAGAAGTACCTCCGACTGAACACCATTTACCAGTCTGTAGCGTAGGTAATTAAAATTCATCCATGGATCATATTGGCTGTGATCTCAATCATTTGGATGCATAAACATACTGAACATGTGTATATCTGAATCTTTTTGTGAATTATGCATGAATTTTGTCGTGTGATCTATCAATCATTTGGATGCATAGATATGCTGAGCTTGTGTATATATGAATATTTTGAGTTGTTGATAGTGACTGTTGGCTATGAATATGAACGTGTCCTGTGAACCTGAGTTTGATACTAATGTTTAACTTTTCTGTTGTATTTGTGTGTGAACTTGTTAGTATGCCTACTGTGGGGTATGTGACGTGTGGGTATCAATGGCACACCTTCTTCCCGAGAGGAATTGCACCTGCTTTGTTATGGTAGCAACGGTGCATCAGCTCTTTTTAATATTTTTATTACTCTGTCTTCCCCTCTTCCCCGCTCAACCCCTGCTGTAATGCTTTTGGCCTCAAAACAAACATAGTACTGCGTTGTTTTTGGGGCTTGATGAAAAATCGAGTGCTGGTTTCTGTAGGTTGGCCCACCCAGCAAATGGGCTGCTGGTCCACCACGACGGACTGGGAGGCTAAAAATACAAGTTGTATGGTGCAGAGGCAAAAATGCTATCGAGAGAAATCCACTGAAGAAAAAAAATCGCTCTTGATGTGCTTCTTCAGTCGTGCCGCCGACCCCCTCTTTAATCCAGTTCGCTTGGGGATCTGGTATCATTTTTTTCTAGAGGGCAAACAAGTATTAGCTTGGCCTAGGTTTTGTATTTTAACATGCGTAGCCCACGACATACGAAGACAGTGGTTTCAACTTATTTTTTGAGGTCCATACCGGCCTATGGGCTTTTTCTATAAGATCGGCAGCCCAATGTATTTTTTAATAAAACGCAGGTCTCTGGTCTATTTATCTATATATAAGAATAATAATGATGTGTCCAATTTATGTTTTCCTTTCTAACCACATTATATATATTTATATTATTACTTTCATCGTATATTTTATAGAGACTTATATATATATTATAAAAACATCCCACCTGTTATTAACTTATAAAAGTAAATGTTTATCGGAAGTTGGCAAGGAAAATCCTGGTTGTTTTTGACTCACAGGCAAGGAAAATCCTGGTGATTGCGTACAAAAGCTTGCGAAGATTTTAAGGACCAATTTAATAATAACGCGCTAATTTTTATTTTGAGCAATAACTCGCTAATTTGTTAATTATATATATATAATGTGCCTCTACGATTTATTCTTTGATATTAATTGCTCCTTCCAACATAACATTATATATATAACGAGCCCAGCTAATTCGTGTATTTCAAGGAAATGCAAATGGGATGGGATTTCTTAGAAAATATAAATGGGCCTGATTGACGCGAAATTATTTGTTCACCCAGCCCAGCAAATGGACTATACATTCTAGAAAACATGGGTTAAATATATGCCATATTTTTGCAGGATGACATGTGGTCCAATAGGTTGAAGCCTACGAAGGGTGTTGTCAACTTGGTCAACAAATGATTGTGACATCCACAACCATTGGATTTATCCAACGGCCGGCATGCACCTTCAATCTCTCGTCTTCTTGCTCCAGCGTCGCCGGGACTGCCTGGTCTGGAGTCCGACGGCTAGCGGCTCTGCTTAGCACGCATCGCTGCGAAGTGCTACCCCACCGCCGGCCAAGCTATCCCTCCGCCCCTTGACACCTCCTGTTATTCTCCACAGACTGCAGCCCCACGCCACAACAGAACCAGTTTTAACCCTTCTCCTCCTCTCAATCTGCGACTCCACTGCCACGTCTTCCCATCTCCGAGTCGTTCCCGTCTGGGGCCTCACCGTCGTCCACTGCCTCGCTGCGCTCGGTGCGGCATGGTCGCACGCAAGGAAAGTTCATCCTTATTAAGCTGAAAAATGTTTCCTCCACCTAACAGCTAGGACCCACCGGCTGTATCTTCGCACGAAAGGAAGTGCCTCCTTATTTTGCGAAAAAAATTATTCATCCCATAGACAGCTGGGACCCGTTAGATTTGGTGGCTGGCTTGTGGGCCTACTAAGCGAACTGGTACGCACGGCTTTCTCAACTTAATCAACAAATGATTCTAGCAGCTGGACCGTTGGATGTTAATCCAACAGCCGTGCTCCTTCTTCAACCTCTGTTATTGCTCCTGTCTCCCGTGGGCGGCACCGCAGCTGTGCTGCCACGCACCCGAACCAGTCAAGTTTCCCACTCCTCTCCATCTGCGACTCCACTGCCCCGTCTTCCCCCATCTCCGAGTCGTTCTAGTCTGGGGCCTCGCGGTCGTCCACCGGCCTTGGTGCGCTCGACACGGTGTGGTCAATGTGGTCAACAACCGAGAGTCATCGGAAGATGACTGTACGTGAGAGGCTGACAGTGGGGACGCACCACGCCCATGGACGCATGCATGCAACGGAACGCGGCATGGTCAACGTGGTCAAGGAACTACTTCCATCGGAAGTATACTGTACATGGAGAGGCTGACAGCTGGGTCCATGGCCGCAGCAAGGAAGTGCCTCCTTATTACACGGAAAATAATGATTCCTCCACCTGACAGCAGGACCCACTGGACAGGCCACTGTATTTTGCGAAAAAATGTTTCCCCCCTGACTGCTGGGACCCACCTGATGGGCCACCGTATTTCGCGAAAAAACGTTCCCCCTGCTGTCAGCTCGGACCCACCGGAAGTGCCTCCTTATTAAGCAGAAAAAAATGAATACTCCCGCTGCTAGCTGGGACCCACCTTGGTGGGAGGCTGACTTGTGGGCCCACTAAGTTGACGGGGACGGAGGGCTTTGTCAACTTAGTGAATATGAACGATTGTAGCTGCAGTGACCGTACGATGTCCATCCAACGGCCATCGTGCTTCTTCAACCTCTGGTCTTCTTGCTCCAGCCGCACAAAGTAGCGCCGGTCGTGCCGCCTGCTCCTACCTCCCATGGCCGGCTGTGATGCCGCAGAGGCCTCACCGCCCCCAACTACTCCCGTCGTTGGCCAGGCCATCCCTCCACTCACCCACACCCCCTGTTATTCTGCGGCGACAGCAGCCTCACACCGCAGCCGAACGTGTGAACCCTCATACTCCTCTACGCGTGGGCATCCACTGCCCCGTCTTCCCCGGCTCCGCGTCGTCCCCTTCCTAGGCCTCGGTGTCGTCCACCGCCGTGGTGTTCTCGGCGCGGCGTTGTCAATGTGGTCAACGACCGACTTCCATCACAAGAGTACTGTACATGGAGAGGTTGACAGCTGGGTCCACGGCAGCCGCAAGGAAGTGCCTCCTTATTACGCGCAAAATAATTATTCCTCCACCTGACAGCACGGACTCACCGGACGGGGCACCGTTTTTCACAAAAAATACATTTACCCCTGACTGCTGGGACCCACCAGCTACACCTTCACACGCAAGGAAGTGCGTCCGGGCCAAAAAAACAATTCGCCCTCCTAACTACTGGGACCCACCAGCTACATCTTCGCATGCAAGGAAGTGCGTAAAAAACGATTCACCCCCTGACTACTGGGACCCACCAGCTACATCTTCGCACGCAAGGAAGTGCCTGAAGTCGGGACCCACCTGGCCGAAGGGTACGTAGCGTTGTCATTCTGGTCGCGAACGTGTACATACATACTGGTGGCTGTAGAGGCGTGCATGGGTCGTAGTAGAGGTGCGCACGTGTCGTAGTAGAGGCGCGCACATGTCGTAGTAGAGGCGCGCACGTAGCATGTACATGTACGTACAGCGGCTAGTGTGCAAGAAAGAAAATACGGCGACATATGTGTACATACGGGCAGGGTCTCGAACGCCTACTCGCGCTTACATATGGCCAGGGCTCGTGTACATGGCTGGGTCAGAAGGAGAAACAGCATCGTCGTCGTGTTCATGGGGAGCCAACCGGTTGGGTTGGAACGGAATGCGTCGTTGTGTTCATCGAGAGGGCTTGGACGGAACAGGCGATGGAAACGAGGCCTGGCGTACCGCAAAACGTAGGAAACGACCTTGTGTTCGACCGACCACGTTCTAAACGGGACCCTGTTCATCGGGAGTGGTGTGGCGTACCGCAAAACGGAGGAAACGGACCTCCTATGGTCGGAACGGGGGTCCTGTTGATCGGGAGGGGTGTGGCGTACCGCAAAACAGACGAAATGGACTTGTGTTGGAGCGCTACAATTGAAACGGGGGTCGTGTTCATCGGGAGGGGTGTGGCATACCGCAAAACGGGACTCCACGGGATACTGTTCATCTCAACTGCCGACCTCCACCAGCCTCCACGGGCTACCGTCGACCTCCTCCAGCCTCCACGGGCTCCTATTCATCCAACCTCCACCGCGCGCTACTCCACTGGCTACTGTTCAACCACCCCTCCATGGGCACCCCTCTACCGTCTACTGTTCATCCAGCCCTCCACGGGGTTGTCCTGTTCATCCAGCCCTCCATGGGGTCCTGTTCATCCACCCCCAACCGGCTCGATCGATCGGGGTCCTGTTCATCCAGAGCAACGCCACGGGTCCTGTTCATCCACCCCACTGCTCACTATTCATCCAACCCCCCCCCCCTGCAATGCTCACTTTTCATCCAGAGAGGCAACATCGATCGGCTTTAGCAGCAGTAGCGAAGGAATCGCCGATCATGTTTAGTTAACAGCCATCGATCGATCGCTCGGGTTCAGTAACGCGTAGCTTGCAGTGCAATCGCTCGGGTTCAGTTAGAGCCCAATGCCTCGCTCGGTTCAGTTAGAGCCAATGCCTCGCACACACGCGCGTAGGTGTACAAGAGAAACGTGCATCGCTCGGCCCCCGACCACCCACCATAACAGGGAACTCCCTGAAATTTTCCTCGCCCTCGCTTCTACCATGGTTTTTTCCGTCATGGACGGCCCAAAGAATGTCATGCAGCTGCGTCTACGGCCCGCCCAGGATGAAAATCCCATTTTCTGTCATGATTTTTTGTCATAGAAGTAGGAGCCCACCACATCTATGATACCTAGTTTTGTCACAATTATCGTCATAGAAGTGTCATAAGTATGACAGAAAAAAAATTCGTTTAGCCCAAAATTTCAGGGATGTGTCTTTGTTTTGTAGTGCAGGTTCATCAACACATAACTGAGGAAATGAAAGGGTTGAGGAAATAGAACCAGTTGGCTTGGTGAAGACAATGATTTGTTAGACCAGTTCCAACTGCTGTGACAGTTGTACGTCTGGTTGGAGCGACTGAGTATTTAAACTGGAGGACACAGTTGTCACCGTATTCTCCTCGAGCTAAGATCACACAGACCTCGCCCAACAGTAGTGGTAAGTCTTCACAGGTGACTTCCAAACCTTCACAGACTTGGTCACTCGGCAATCCACAATTCCTCTTGGATGCTCAGACCATGACGCCTAACCGTCTGGAGGATACACAGTCCTCAAAGGTAACAAGCATCAGTTCCACACAGGAACAATCACTTTAGTGATGCTGAACCACTTTGGGGTTTGTAGGTTTGGGTTTGGGATTTGGGTTTTCCTCACTTGATGATATTCTCTCAAAGTCCTCGGAGGATGGGATGCTCTCAAATGACAAGTGTCAGTTTCTCTCGGAGCAGCCAACCAGCTAGTGTTTGTAGGGGGCGGCTATTTATAGCCTAGGGAGCAGCCCGACATGATAAGACATAAATGCCCTTGTCTAATATGACCTTTAGGTGGTAGGATATTTTGGGGAGCTGGCGCGTGGCACAACAACGGTCGGATTTTGAGGTTCGAATTCCTCAGGGCTATCATGTTCCTCACTGTGTAGGCAATCCGCACTGGCAAATTCCTAACTCCTCAGCCAGAACAAATTCCTTAGAGACCAGAAGATCTTCGTCTCTGTCACTGAAGAAATTGACTGAACTTATATGAGATTTCCAATGTCTTCACTCAAAGGATTGGGTAGGTGTAGGATTTTGAAATGACCATCACTTGGAAATCATTTTCCTTAGTATTACCTCGACCCCCCTTTAACAGTACGGTGTTTCCTATAACTCAAGAAAGAGAAAACGAAACTACGAAAAGTCTTCATGCTTCAGATTCCTCAGATGAATATCGAAGTCTTCAAGGTCACACCAATTTCTTCACTTTCAAAGTCTTCAGGAGAACCAAAGTTTTCAGCCGAAAACATTCATTTTTAGGGGTCAAATTTCACTCTAAATATCAAACTCCTCATTGACTTATAGAGCCTGTGTACACTCACAACATATTAGTCCCTTAACCTATAAGTCTTCAATACACCAAAATGACTAAGGGGCACTAGATGCACTTACAACTGTATAGATAAAGAAAAAATTATGTTATTTTAACGAGTGTGGAAAAGTGGTGGTAGGAGTTGCGAAATTGTCCCTAAGCAATTGACTACGTTACTAGACCGATAGCAAGTTTTATGTGGGAGATGCCACTGCTAGCATGTCATCCCTTAGTTGGAATTTTGTGCACTCATGATTAGAACTATTAGCAAGCATCCACAACTACTAACATTCATTAAGGTAAAACCCAACCATAACATTAAGATATATTGGTCCCCCTTCAATCCCGTATACACCAATTTCTATGCTAGGCTGAAGCTGCTACCACCCTTTCCTATCAACATACAACTAACCCTATGGTGTGATCCTCACACGTGCTGATACGATGGAGACCAAAGGACAAGAACATAACCACAAGCAAATTAAACCAATCATAGCAATTCACCAATCACCGATATGATAACAAAAATCTACTCAGACATCATAGGATGGCAACTTATCATTGGACAATAACATGAAGAAGAAAGCACCATGTTCAAGTAGAGGGTACAACGGGTTGCGGGAGAGTGGACCGTTGAATATAGATGGGGGAAGGGGATGAAGATGTTGGGGAAGATGACGGAGGTGTTGGTCTAGATCGTTGTCACAGGATGATTGCCCCGGCGGCGTTCTGGCGCCACCGGGAGAGAGGGGCAGAGATCCCCCTTCCTTCTTCTTCTACCTTGACCCTCTGGTCCTTGGCCTCCATGCCGGCGGAGGGGCGGGAGCCCCTCTGATATTTGATCTCTCTCTCTCTCTCTCTCTCTCTCTCTCTCTCTCTCTCTCTCTCTCTCTCTCTCTCTCTCTCTGTTTCCTTTTGTTCCTGCGTCCCCAGATTTTGGCCTTTCACCTTTTCTTAAATTTTCAGAGAGCCGTAACTCCTATTGGGCTAAAACTTTAACACGATTTTTATCCGGATAGGAGCTTTCTTGCGGTGAAAGAAGGGCACCAACCACCTTACAGGGTGACCTCAAGGGTCCCTGATGGGGCGCGCCCCTGTGGCTTGTGGGCCCCTCGGGCATCA
This sequence comes from Aegilops speltoides, assembly GCA_021437245.1. Lineage (NCBI taxonomy): Eukaryota > Viridiplantae > Streptophyta > Magnoliopsida > Poales > Poaceae > Aegilops > Aegilops speltoides. The sequence continues at coordinate 259,331,400 of CM038144.1, read as the reverse complement.
TCTCGCATTCATTCTTTTTCCCAAAAATCACATATATTCCAAAAAAATTCCTTAAGTTTTTATTGCATTTGGACTCCTTTTGGTATGGACATTCTGCGAAATGAAAAACATGCAACAAATAGGAACTGGCACTGGGCACTGTATCAATATGTTAGTCCCAAACATAGTATAAAAAACTGCCAAAAGGATATGAAAGTTGTAGAATATTGGCATGAAATAATAAAAAATTATAGATACGATGAAGACGTATCAGCATCCCCAATCTTAATTCCTGCTCGTCCTCGAGTAGGTAAATGATAAAAAATATATATTTTGATGTGGATTGCTACCTAGCATAATCTTGATCATATAATCCAATCATGGCATGACTATTAAGACACGAGTGATTCCAAGCAATAGTCTATAATTTGACATAAATACAATAATACTTCAAGCATACTAATAAAGCAACCATGTCTTCTAAAAATAACATGGCCAAAGAAAGTTATCCCTACAAAATCATATGGTCTGGCTATGCTCCATCTTCACGACACAAAGTATTTCATCATGCACAACACCGGTGTCAGCCAAGAAATTGTTTCATACTTTTATGTTCTCAAACTTTTTCAACTTTCACGCAATACTTGAGCATGAGCCATGGATATAGCACTATAGGTGGAATAGAAGGTGGTTGTGAGGAGAAGAGAAAAGAGGAGAAAGTCTCACATCAACTAGGCAAATTAATGGGCTATGGAGATGCCCATCAATCGATATCGATGCACGTGAGTAAGGATTTCCATGCAATGGATGCACTAGAGCTATAAGTGTATGAAAGCTCAAACTGAAAACTAAGTGGGTGTGCATCCAACTTGCTTGCTCATGAAGACCTCGGGCATTTGAGGAAGCTCAACATCGGAATATACAAGCCAAGTTCTATAATGAAAATTCCCACTAGTATATGAAAGTGATAACTCAAGAGACTCTCTATATGAAGAACATGGTGCTACTCTGAAGCACAAGTGTGGTAAAAGGATAGTAGCATTGCCCCTTCTCTCTTTCTCTATCATTTTTTTCATTTTTTGTTTGGGCTTCTTTTGCCACTTTTATTATTTTTAAAGTCCGTAGACTCATCCAACTTGTGAGGGAATCATAGCTTCCATCATACTTTCCTCACATGGGATAATGCTCTAATAATAATGATGATCACACTTTTATTTACTTACAACTCCATATTAAAACTCAATATCTAGAACAATATGACTCTATATGAATGCCTCTGGCAGTGTACCAGAATGTGCAATGATCTAGTGTAGCAATGACATCAAAAAATGGACATGCCATGAAAACATCATGCTAGCTATCTTACAATCATGCAAAGCAATATGGAAATGATGGTGCGTGTCATAAAAAGGAAATGGTGGAAGTTGCATGGCAATATGTATTAGAATGACCATGGAAATGCCATAATACTAGAGAGGTTAGCAATGGTGGAAGGGTGAGAGTGCGTATAATCCATGGACTCAACATTAGTCATAACGAACTCACATACTTATTGCAAAAATTTATTAGCCATCGAAACAAAGTACTACATGCATGCTCCTGGGGGAAGGGTTGGTAGGAGCTTACCATCACGCGATCCCGACCTCCACACAAAGGATGAGAATCAAAGAATAAATCATGCTCCGACTTCATCACATAACGGTTCGCCTTACGTGCGTGCTACAGGAATCACAAACTTTAACACAAGTATTTCTACCAATCCACAATTACTTACTAGCATCACCTTAAGATCACCATCTTTATATCGAAAAACTATTGCAAGGAATCAAACATATCATATTCAGTGATCTACAAGTTTTATGTAGGATTTTATGACTAACCATGTGAATGACCAATTGTTGTCAACTCTCAAATAGATATAAGTGAAGCATGAGAGTTTAATTCTTTCTACAAAAGACATTCCCACGCTCTAACAAATATAAGTGAAGCAAAAGATCATTCTACAAATGGCGCTTTTTTATGTGTAGAGAAATAGGCAATCCAAACTTCAAATGATATAATTGAAGCACATGAAGCATTATATAAAGCAATACTCAAAAGATATAAGTGAAGTGCAAAGAGCTTTCTATAAATCAACCAAGGACTATCTCATACCGGCATGGTGCATTTAAAATAAAAATAAAAAGCACATGACTCCAAGATTTACGCATATCATGTGACGAATAAAAATATAGCTCCAAGTAAAATTACTGATGATCATTAGAAGAAAGAGGGGATACCTTCCGGGGCATCCCCAAGCTTAGTTCCTTGGGAGTCCTTGAATATTACCTTGGGTTGCCTCGAGCATCCCCAAGCTTAATCCCTTCCCACTTCTTATTCCTTCATCCATCGTGGTCTCACCCAAAACTTGAAAACTTCAATCACACAAAACTTAACAAAACCCCCATGATATCCGTTAGTATAATAAAGCAAATTACCACTTTAAGTACTGTTGCAAACCCATTCAAATTTTATTTTTGCATTGTATCTACTGTATTATAACTTCTCCATGGCTTATACCACCGATAAAATCGATAGTTTCATCAAAACTAGCAAAACAATGCATCAAAAAGAGAATCTGTCTTAAACAGGACAATCTGTAGTAATCTAAACATCTACCATACTTCTATAACTCCAAAAATTCTGAAAAATTAGGAAAACTAAAACAATTGTATATAAGTACTGTGCAACAAGTTTTAGTAGCTTTTGACATTCCAGTAAAAAAATGTAAATTCATGCCCTATCGCCAAAGTTTCTGTTTTTCCACTCCACATACCAAACAAACAATCTAATCATCCTAAAAGCAAATCTTGGCACATTATTTTTATAATACAATGGATTTTGTACAAGGGGATAATTATTTTTGTTGAAAAGTTTCTATAATTAAGATTCACAAAGTTTCCATGGCATGAACAAAGTTCAAGGCATGCACCCACTTTAACAATGCTCGTCTCTCTGACTTTCACTTTTCTTTTGAAAAAGTTTTAGGTTCCCCTCTTAATTTTTTGTTTTTAAACTATATGAAAGCACACAACATAAATAAAATACTCTCTAAAAATTCTGGGTTGTCTCCCTGGCAGCGCTTTCTTTAAAGCCATTAAGCTAGGCACAAAGTGCTCAAGTAATGGATCCTCCCGGATCCCAAGGTATAACAAAGCTAATTTTAATTAACAATGATTTGTGATTTAGTAGTGAGCACAAAGTAACATATATCATGCAACAACGAAGTCTAACTCTCTTCCTATGCATTGGCATGTCATAAAAGAGCAATTCATGCACATCAAGTAAAGGCCAATACATAGCATAAATAGTTTCTTGCAACTTTATCATATTGGAAACATAGAGAGGAAGAGATGTAGTTCCTTTCTCATAATAATTGCAAGTAGGAGCGACAAGCACATGCATATTATATCTATCAAAATAATCATGTGTAGTAGTAAAACGCAACCCATCAATATAATCCATAATAAGCACAAACTTCCCTGATATAGTGTAGTTGGGAGAATTCAAAAAGATAATAGGACTATCATGCGTGGGTGCAATAGGAACAATTTCATTCTTAACATAAGGAACTATAGCAAGTTATCTCCATAAGCATCATTCATATTGGCATCATGGCCACAAGCATAGCAAGCATCAATTTCATAAAAAAGGGATATTTCAAACGAATTCAAGGGATCACAGCAATCATCATAGCATTCATCCTTCCATAAGTACAAAGGGAGATTAAGCAATGTATGAGTTGAAGAGTTACTCTCATTAGAAGGTGGGAACGGGTAGCTAATCAGCTCTTCCTCCTTTTGTTCTTCACTCTACTCGTCATATTTTTCATCTAATGAGCTCACAGTGTCATCATTTTCTTCTTCCATAGTTTCCCGCAAAATAATAGTCTCTTTTTGGACAGTGGAGACTTTCGCAATAAATGCATCAATATCGGCATTGTATTCATAATTGTCATAGCAGTATTTAATTATAGCAAAATTTTCAGGCCTATAAACATCATCATCAAAAGCTTCATACTTTTCAAACAAAGATTCAATTTCATAAGCACCCTTAAAAACAATGAATTCTTTTATTTGTTCCACATTATAGTAATCATATATACAATTAGCATAGGAATCCAAGCATCATTATCATTAAATCTACAAGAAAAGGGAAGGTGTCGAGCCTTCATCCTAGAGCAACAAGTATATTCATATCTCTCTCATAAATTCCAAGCATACCAATGCAACATATGAATTTGATCCCATAATATTTTCCCTTTTTGAGTCAAGCCATAATCCCTAAAGTATTCACGTTGATCCAACGTATCTCCTATTATCAAGTTGAACGGGGTTTTCTCAGGATTATCAAAGTAGTATTCAATATTTTTCACATAATGAGCAACGAGGGTTTTAGGAGGTTCCCCATCTCCATGAGTAGCAAGTACACCTAATTTTTTTGGTATTTCGTGTTCTATATCCATAACTATAGATAGAGAACAAATTTGAGCAACAAATAAAATCTACTTAGTGATAAAGCAAACAAGCACACACGAGAATATTCACCCCACGCTATTGCGCCCCGGCAACAGCGCCATAAGAAGGTCTTGATAACACACAAGTATAGGGGATCAGTTGTAGCCTCTTTAGATAAGTAAGAGTGTCGAACCAAACGAGGATCTAAAGGTAGAACAATTATTCCTTCAAGTTCTATCGACCACCGATACAACTCTACGCATGCTTAACGTTCACTTTTCCTAGAACAAGTATAAAACTAGAAGTACTTTGTAGGTGTTGTAGGATAGGTTTGCAAGATAATAAAGAGCACAAAAATAAAAACTAGGGGTTGTTTAGATAAATAAATAAATACGTTAGTTTAACGAGTGTGTAAAAGTGGTGGTAGGAGTAGCAAAATTGTCCGTAAGCAATTGACTACGTTACTAGACCGATAGCTAGTTTTATGTGAGAGAGGCCACTACTAGCATGTCATCCCTTAATTGGAATTCTATGCACTTATGATTGGAAGTATTAGAAAGCATCCACAACTACTAATGTTCATTAAGGTAAAACCCAACCATAGCATTAAGATATATTGGCCCCCCTTCAATCCCGTATGCATCAATTTCTATGCTAGGCTGAAGCTGCTATCACCCTTGTCCTCCAATACAATAGTCCTATCAACATACAACTAACCCTATGGTGTGATACACACACGCGCTCATATGATGGGAACCAAAGGACAACAACATAAACACAAGCAAATTAAACCAATCATAGAAATTCACCAATCACCTATAAGACAATAAAAATCTACCCAGGCATCATAGGATAGCAACACATCATTGGATAATAATATGAAGCATAAATACAATGTTCAAGTAGAGTCTACAGCGGGTTGCGGGAGAGTGGACCGCTGAATATAGATGGGGGAAGGTGATGAAGATGTTAGGGAAGATGACGGAGGTGTTGGTGTAGATTGTCATCACACGAGGATTGCCCCGGTGGCGTTCCTGCGTCACCGGGAGATATGGGGGGAGAGGACCCCTCCTTCTTCTTCCATGACCTCCCCTAGATGGGACGAAGGTTTCCCCTCTGATCCTTGGCCTCCATGGTGGCGAAGGGGCGGGAGCCCCTCCCAGATTGGACCTCTCTCTCTCTCTCTCTCTCTCTCTCTCTCTCTCTCTCTCTCTCTCTCTCTCTCTCTCTCTCTCTCTCTCTCTCTGTTTCCTTATGTTTCTACATTCCCAGATTCTGGCCTTTCACCATTTCGAAAATTCTCGGAGATCGGTAACTCCGATTGGGTTGAAATTTTAACACAATTTTTATCCGAATATTAGCATTCTTGCGGCGAAAGAAGGGCACCAACCAATTTACAGGGTGACCATAAGGCTCCAGGGCGCGCCCTACCCCCTGGGGTGCGCCCCTGTGTCTTGTGGGCCCCTCAAGCATCATCTCACATTGATTCTTTTTCCCAAAAATCACATATATTCCAAAAAGATCTCCGTAAGTTTTTATCGCATTTGGATTCCATTTGATATGGATATTCTGCGAAACAAAAAACATGCAACAAACAAGAACTGACACTGGGCACTGGATCAAAATGTTAGTCCCAGAAATAGTATAAAAAGTTGGCAAAAGTATATGAAAGTTGTAGAATATTGGCATGAAACAATCAAAAATGATAGATACGATGGAGATGTATCATCCAACTACCTAGCAGTCGGCGGTGCCGCCTCAGGGCAACTCAATGGTATTTTGGCTATCATCCACTTTGTATAGACGGTGTTGTCCTGAGAACAAGATACACATGGCTCCTATCAGGGTGACAATACACTGGGTGGTCTTGGTAAATTTAGTTTTGCCTTTGTTGAGTCGCTTGTCCCCCGGAATTCCTTATCGTAAGCATCATGTTAATGGTGTGAGGATGTTCCATCGGATGCGCGTGGTAATTTATAATGGATCACTTGGAGCACCCATGCTGGGTTAAATCTTTTCGGAAGCCGTGCCCACAGTTATGTGGCAACTTGGAAATTTATAATATCCGGTTGTAGAGAAATTGACACTAAACCCGAAATATAATACACCAACCGCGTGCGTAACCATGACCGTCTCTTTTCGAGGGAGTTCGGGAAGAGAACACATTGGGGTTATGATTGAATCATAAGTAGTTCAGGATTACTTACTGATCATTACTAGTTTGTTACCGGTATGCGTAGTTACTCTTCTTACTCTTGTACTCGTAAGTTAGCCACCAAAAATGCTTAGTGCTTGCTGCAACATTACCACTTATCCATTCCATACCCATTAAGCTTTGCTAGTCTTGGTACCCATGGTAATGGGATTGCTGAGTTCATGTGGCTCATAGATTACTACAACAACAGATGCAGGTACATGTAATGCGATGACATGATGTTAGAGTGATGCTTGTTTGCTTTTAGAGTTCTTCTTCTACTTCTTCTCCTTCGTCGATCTTGGGATAGGTTCCTGCTCGGCAGCCTGGGCTAGCAAGGTGGATGTTGTTTGTGTTTTTCATTTGATTTCATCTGTAGTCAGATGCTGCTCTTCTGTATGATGCTTGTGTATTCATGTGGCGCTTGTATGCCTTTGTATGTATCCCCATTTGTGTTGTACATGGTATGATGTAATGGTATCCACCTTGCAGAGCGTCTTCAATATGCGGCTCTATCCTTGGTGGGACCTTCCAGTTCCTCTCGGATAGGATTGCATATTGGGTCTGACAAGTTGGTATCAGAGCCTCGACCGGCCATAGGAGCCCCCTTGATTGATTGTAGTTTGGCCATTGTCAAGTCGAGAAGAAGACTATTTTTTGGAGTCTAAGTTATATCGGAGAGTAGGAATTCTTTTTACTCGTTATCCTCTTCGTCGCTCTGGTGAGGATTTGTGATGTAGTTGTTTTTATTGTAGTCCTCTTCCCCTTTAAATTTTCTTTAGTATCACGCAGTTTTTTTTTATCATTGCGTTGTCAATCCTTTTTTCAACCGGTGCGCTTCACTTCAAGCTATTCCATCCTCTTCTTCTTTTGCAAGTTCAAATTTGAGTTCTCTCAACGGCATCGTTTCCCCATTGTCGGTGTCAAAACCGGCGGATCTCGGGTAGGGGGTCCCGAATTGTGCGTCTAGGCGGATGGTAACAGGAGACAAGGGACACGATGTTTTACCCAAGTTCGGGCCCTCTTGATGGAGGTAAAACCCACGCCCCGCTTGATTAATATTGATGATATGGGTAGTACAAGAGTGGATCTACCACGAGATCAAGGAGGCTAAACCTAAAGCTAGCCTATGGTATGATTGTTGTAATGTATGTTGTGTCCTCACGGACTAAAGCCCTCCAGTTTATATAGACACCGGAGAAGGCTAGGGTTACACAGAGTCGGTTACAATGGTAGGAGATCTACATATCCGTATTGCCAAGCTTGCCTTCCACGCCAAGGAAAGTCCCATCCGGACACGGGACGGAGTCTTCAATCTTGTATCTTTGTAGTCTTGGAGTCCGGCGGATGATGATAGTCCGGCTGTCCGGACACCCCCTAGTCCAGGACTCCCTCAGTAGCCCCCAAACCAGGCTTCAATGACGATAAGTCCAGCGCGTATATAGTCTTCGGCGTTGCAAGGCGGGTTCTTCCTTTAAGTTCCATGTACCTGCCAAACAGTGTCCGGCTTCCTCATAAATGTTGTGCTTCTTGGCTTCTACGCCCAATAATGGCCTTCTTCCACATGTCGCACGAATGCGAAAAGCCAGGGTGTTTTTTATGTTTTCACCCCCTAGTCGTGCAAGTCATCCGCCTACAAAAGAGGCAAAAATCCAGATCCAAATCACACCATCTTCCTTCCGCGAATACTCAACGGAGCGCCTTTGACCCAAAAATCCATTCCATCATGGACCGTCGATGCGGCTCCTCTTCTCGCTCCCAGCCCACCGCCAGAGATTGGAGGAGGTGCTGCTCCACATAACGAGCTAGTGAAGCTCCAAGCGGAGGATATCTCCTCCGGCCTTCATGGTCCCGGTTTGAGCGGGCTGGCCACCTACCTGTGGGAAGCAAGCGAGGCTACCCCAAGTCCCAACAAAGGGAGCGGTATGCTTCGTCCCTTATCGATAAGGGACTTGGATTTCGATTCATCCGTTCCTCCGCTGGCTTCGGAGTTCTACGGACTCCAGCTCCATCACCTTACACCCGCCTCATCACGCATATCGCGGGTTACGTAGCTCTTCTTGAGCTATTCACGGGCATCGAGCCCCATTTTGCCTTCGTGGAAGAGGTTGTTCGCCGCGTTCGCTTCCACGACGGATCTATATATCAAGTGGGCGGCGCCGAAATATGGCGCATTGCCGGGACCGGATATCCATCCGGTACCCCGAAGAAGGCGTCCGAAGAATGGCCTTCAGAATGGTTCTACATAGAAGATGCTCCGCTGCCGGATCCAGTCCGGGTCGGCCTCCCGGAGTTTAGTGCTGCTCCTCTGAAGAAACGCCTTAGATGGCGCCCCTGGAGCCACCAATTGGTGGAAGACAAGAGTGTCCATTATCTGATGGGCCGAATAAGATTGCTAGCCCATTCTGGGTTGACCATGATTGGAGTCATGGAAACATGTGTCATGCGGGGGTACAGCCATTGCAATACAGAGGCCACCCCATGTGGGATTTCAACGGGGAAGACGATGCCACCCGCCATGGCCGCAAAGGGCCAGATTCGACCGAGAATCTGGTACAGATCCTGTCCGGCCTATACAAGGGGGAGAAGGAGGACTTCTGTAACGCCCTCGATGCGGCTATATCTCCCACGTGTCGAAGCACGACTTAGAGGCATAACCGCATTGAAAGCAATGTCGCAAGTGATGTAATCTTCACACAACCCATGTAATACATAAGGGAAAGAGATATATAGTTGGCTTACAATCGCCACTTCACACAAATACATGAATAAAGCATTACATCATCCAGATACAATCAAGGTCCGACTACGGAACCAAAATAAAAGAAGAACCCCAAATGCGACAAAAGGTCCCCGATCGACCCCAACTGGGCTCCACTACTGATCAACTAGAATGAAACAACACAAAGGGCAAGCTCTTCATCGAGCTCCTCCTTGAGCTTGGTTGCGCCACCTTTCGGTAACATAGGCACCGCAAACTGGTTTTGAAGTATCCGTGAGCCACGAGGACTCAAAGAATCCCATTACCATGGGTATCAAGACTAGCAAAGCTTAATGGGAAAGGAGGGGGTAAAGTGGTGAGGTTGCAGCAGCGACTAAGCAATGTATGGTGGCTAACCAACGCAAATAAGAGCGAGAAGAGAACAAGCGGAACGGACGTGAAGCTAGCAATGATCAAGAGGTGATCCCGAACACCTACTTACGCCGACATAACACGTAAACCGTGTTCACTTCCGGACTCCGCCGAGAAGAGACCATCACGGCTACACACTCGGTTGATGCGTTTTAATTCGGATCTGGTGTCAAGTTATCTACAACCGGACATTAACAAATTCCCATCGCCACATAACCGCAGCACGGCTCGAAAGTTTATACCTCGCAGGGTGTCCCAACTTAGCCCATGACAAGCTCTCGCGATCATCGAAGGAATAGACCTTCACCCGAGACACTCCGATCGACTCGGTATCCGGTACATCAAGACATTTCGACAATGGTAAAACAAGACCAGCAAGACCTCCCGGCGTGCCGACATCCCGATAGTAGCCGCGGCAGATCTCGCCTCGTGCCACGACCGGATGAGTAGTACGCATAACTAGAACCAGCCCTCAAGTTTCCCGAGGTGGCGCCGCAAGTGGCTCTAGTTTGGACCAGCACTTAGACAAGCACCGCCCGGGGTGAATAAAGATGACCCTTGGTTAATTACTCCCAAGGGAAAAGTAGGTGGTGGTGAGGCAAATGGTAAAAGGCAATGTTGGGCCTTCTTTGGACAAGTTTTATTCAAAGCGAACTGTCGGGGGTCCCATAAATCACCCGACCGCATAAGGGACGCAAAATCCGGGAACATAACACCGTATGACGGAAACTAGGGCGGCAAGAGTGGAACAAAACACGTGCATAAGGCCGAGCCTTCCACCCTTTACCAAGTATATAGATGCATTAATAATATAAGAGATATTGTGATATCCCAACATAAACCCTGCCCACCATGGAGCAATCTTCAACTTCACCGCAGCTAGCAACGCTATAAGAGGGCTGAGCAAAACGGTAACATAGCCAAACAACGGTTTGCTGGGAATGGTTTCAAAGGTTAGAGGTTCATGGCAATATGGGATGGCTGGACAAACAGTAATAGGTAGCGCAAGCATAGCAAAAGAACGAGGCAACTAGCATAGCAATGATAGTAGTGAGATCGAGTAGCGGTCATCTTGCCCGAAATCCCGCAAGGAAGAAGAACGAGTCCATGAAGAAGACAAACGGACTTGATCGAGCGAATCCTCACAACTCCGAACGAAACCGGCTAACGAGAGAAGCAAACCGAAAGAAGCAAACAACATAGTAAACAACCATCGCATAATCATGGCATGATGCACAACCAAGTATGATGCATGTCCGGTTTAATGAGGCATGGCATGGCAAAGTGCAAACAAACAACACTACAAATTAAGTGGAGCTCAATATGCAACGAGTTGCATATTGACGGAACACCACATTCGAGTATTTAGTTCGCTCTCGTTTAGGTACACAACAATGTTAAATGTTGTTAAACATGGCAAGAGGTGGAGCATAATGAAACTACCTAACTAGGCAAGTTTAAATGAGGCCGGAACAACAAACAACAAGTCCGGAAAATCCTCATGAGCATATTATGAATTTGGTACTGTTCTGCCCTAAACACAATTTTAATGTTGTTAAACATGCAAGATGAGTGTACCATGTTAAACTAGGCAAAATTCTACCCCATTTACATATAAAGTTTATTAAAATCGGAGTTACGGTTATTTAGTTATGAATTAAATCATTTTAACATGGCATTTGGGCAAATTAATGCAAACAGCAATTTAAACATATTAACATGAGATGAAAGTGGCATATTATGAAACTAGATGAAATTCTAAGCATTTTACATATAAAGTTTGTTTTAATCCGATGCACCGTTAATTAGTTATTATATGCATGATGCTTAGGGGGTTTTCTGTAAAACAGTAATTAACTGGATAAATAGAAAAATTCGCAGGCGCTGGACAAAAACAACACGGGCCGAAACTGCTAGCCCAGCAGTGCACAGGAGGGATTTGGCGGCTGCTCACCCTTGGGCTTCGGCCCAGCTGGTGGAGAGGGAGGAGGCAGATCGGGCCGGCGGATGTGGACTGGGCCTCGGCTCTCGGGGCCCACAGCGGTGTGGTCAACGGGCACCAGGGAGCGAGCGGCTCCTCTGCTCGCTCCCGAGTGGACATGGCAGCGGCGGCGGAGGTTCAGCAGCTGCGCTTGAAAAGGCTGGGAGGACGCGGAGGCACGGAACTCATGGGGGACGGTGCCGAGGCCGAGCCTCGGCGGATCTGGCTGGAAGGAGGGCCGACAGAGAGGGACGGCGACTCCGGCGGAGTTCCATGGCAGCACAGGAGGTTGGCGACGGCGGGCGGCGGAGAGGCACCGAGGGGCGACGGTGAGACTGCGCAACGGCGGGGTGCCCGGGCGATGACGGATCTGGGTTCCGGCGAGGCCACAGCCTTCCGGCGAGGCGACGCAGACGATGGCCGGCGGCGGTTCGACGGGGAGCTCGGGATCGAGGGGCTCCTCCCCTCGATCAAGAACGAGAGCGGTAGGCGCGGGGCACTCGGGGTTGGGTCCGGCCGCGGCCCGGGGCGGTCTCCCCGTGGGCTTCGCGGGCCGCGGCGGTGGGAGCCTGCTGGGAGGCGACAGGTGGCGACCTGGGAGTGGTTGCGGGCGCGGGGTGGCTGAGGTGGCGCCCTAGGAGTGGCTGGAAAGGCGTGGCGGCAGCGCCAAGTGGCGGAGGCGGGATAGGCCGGCGCTGAATCCGAGGAGGAGGGGGTTGGCTGCGGCAGCAGGTAGGGGAATGGGTCTAGGTTGCCCAAAATTGGTTAAGGGGGTCCTTAAATAGCAAAATTTGCTAGGGTTTGGGGTTTAGAAGGGGGTTCGGACCCTCCGATCGCGATCGGGCGGCTCCGGTCAGAGGGGGAGGTTAGTGGGCTGTGTAGAGGGGTTGGGCTGAGAGAAGAGAGGAGAAATGCAGCCCGGCAACTGTTTCAGAGACCGAAACGTCCGACGAATATACCGACTATATCGCGGTTATATATTTAACGGTTGGGCTATCAAACGAACTCGAATGCGATTTAAACTTGGCGGCGGCCTGTCTACACTATAATAAGACCGCACGACAAGTTGCAACCCATTCTGAGAACATTTTTATGCCACTTATAAAATAATATTTCGGAGGTGCCACGGGCGCGTGCAAGTGTGGTCGGTCTCAGAACGGACAATGGAGAGAACTAAGAGACCGGGACGGATGCAAGTTTTGAAAACATGATGATGCAATGCGGATGATGACATGATGCAATGCAAATGATGCAATGAACAAAACAAATCACACGACGAAACTCGAAGTAGCTGGAAGTCTTCTGGAGCGTCGGTCTTGGGGCGTTACAACTTCCTTCGAACGAACCCCTTGAATGGGTTTTCCATGACTAACCCTCGGGGCCGGGTAAGCGAACACTTTTAAGGGCTCAACCCATGCTTTCAAAGTCTAAGCTTTTTACATCATATCTTCGGTGCAGGAACTACGCCGGGTCGTGGAGAACATGGTAAGTCCGGCTCCGCAACCCGAGGATCCAGAGAGATCCCAGGATCCGGCCTCCGAAGAGGATCCGGATATCAAGGTGGAGCTGATCGACGGGGTGTTCCACCAGCTCAGCATGGATAACGCTTTAGTCGCCATTACGGCGGACTACCCCGGATTATATTCGGCTTCCCAGGTGATTGTGACCAAGGTCCGGACACCCTTATCTCTTCCTTGCCCATTTCTGACCTTCGCGAACGATGGTGCTTTGCAGGAAGCGCCTTTAAGGCGGGAAGCCGAGCCCGCGGCGGCTGACCAACAAAGGCCAGTCCGGACCAGCAGGCGGAAAAGGAGCGCGGCACGGGCTGGAACGTCGCCGCAAAGGTATAGTTTGTATTTAAATATTCAGAGCGACGTTCCTAGGGAGCGTCTGAGTGCTCATGATCTTTGTAGGCGAAAGAGAGCTCGCCGGACTGCAGGCGCAGATGTTGCCGATCCGACCTATACCGGCCAGGCTCCAGCGCCCGGCCTGGAGGGGGAGACAAGCGCAAGGCACGGGCCGGATACTCCTCCAACGGAGGATGCCGGCTGCATGCTCGCCACCAAGTTCGAGGTGGAGAGCGCCATGAACCATAGGCGCCGCCGGACAGTATTTCGTGAAGCGTGCTTTTCCCCTGAGGCGCTGAACGCCTTTAACGCGGGGGACGCGCACCTCCGTGCTGCTCAAGATGGTTTTACCAGAGCCACGGAGCAGTATGTAAAAGACATACGGGTAAGGGAATTTAATGGTTATATATGCCAGTAGCCCCCGAGACTTAAAGTAGTTATGTTAGCTGATTTAAGGATCATCTGAAACGCAGGCCCTTACCAAGAAGAATGCCCAGCTGTCTCAGGAGCTGCAAGAATGCAAGACCCAACTTGAGGCCGCACTTGCTGCCGCAGGAGGAGACACAGAGGCCCCTCCTGGTAACACATTTTTTGTTAAATATAAGCACTGTGCGGCGTGCGCGTAAGTCTAATAATGACATTGCAGGTGCTGCCGGACAAGATCCGGACAGGCAGGAACTGCTGCGCCAGCTGAAGGCTGGCGAGAGGGTGCTGAATGGAGTACAGCAGGAAAGGAACAAGCTTCCAGATGCCCACGCCCAGCTTGGAGAAGAGCTGAAAGGCGTTCGGGTCGAGCTGTCCGGCTCCGTTAAGGAGAATCAGCGACTTCGTCGCGGCATCTATAGTAAGTGCTTGAGCGAACTCCTTTGAAAAGAAGAGTTCGGCGAGGAAGTCAATTGACATAATATGTCTTGTAGGTATACTCACAGTCGTCCCGGGAGGAGATGGTGACGACGGGTGATCAACTTCGAAGCTGTTGCTGCTTGCTTTCGAACGAGTTCGGCAGGCGATGAGCGGCGTCGTCCAGGCATTATGGCCAGCCATCTCCCTACCCGAGGGCCTTAGGGAGCTTGCGGAGAAACTCTAGGGAGTGCGGCAGCGCTTCCGTTTATGGAAGATTTCAGCCTGCCGCCAGGGTGCCAGGGAGGCTTGGGCCATGGTGAAGACGCGTTACAAGAAGGCGGATCACAGCCACATGGCCGAAGTTGGACCGGTGGGGCCCGATGGGAAGGAGATCCAAGTGAGTTTAGTATATAGCCAAGTAGAGTTGGCTGCGAAATTTTCCCAACGGGACTGTAAGTTAGACAGCCTGTTAGACGGGATTGAGGAGGAATACAATCAATAAATTTGATAATGTATTGAAAATGACATGTGAAATGCCTTCTAGCCGGATTGTAGATCGTTTGTCTTTGCCGACCTTTTCGCTTCGACCTCGGGACCCTAGAGTCCGGAGTGTGTCCGAATACCTTTTTGGTTAAGAAACAACCGGGTATGCATGGAGACCAAAGCGTAGGGGTCATTAGTGCTTTATCGCATAAGTGCCCAACTAGTTATGTTATATTACATGGTTAGTAAGAAACATCTTCCAGGAGAATAGTTCCGTTAAGGGTTCCTTTCTCGGGAGGCATGCCCTAAGGTGCATGTCCGGACTGCGAAAAAGGCAAAAACACATCGGGGCAGATAAACAAGTAGGTAAAACATCATCTTTCAAGTCACCGACCGAATATTCCCTTAAGAACGCTTAGCTTTGGCTTCACCTACTGAGGTACACATCCGGTGACCAGCAAGAATAATCGCAGAGGTGCTCCCTTTACCTCCTAGCCGAACAATTGGGAACGTAGGGGTAAGCACAGGAGCCAGGCAACCCAGCTTGGCCAAAACTTAAGTCATATCGATGCATATAATGATGATTAAAAGGTACATGTGGAAGCATGACACATGTGTTGGGCATGAAGCCCTTATAGCTAAGCTTCTGGAAAAGAAGCCCCCAGGTATAATGAGTGCGGATAGCACATCAAGTGTATGCTAGTAGGTTTTTGAGGACCTTTAGTAGAAGGGTTAAGAGAAGAAAGGGAAAACAAAGGACAGCTGCAGTATAAAAATTTGAACGGGGGGAGGGGACGAACCCTTAGTCCGGCACTAGGCGTAAAATCTTCGGAGGCGGGCTGCGTTCCATGGGTTCGGCTCGAGTCGGTTGTCCGACGCATTTCGTAGACGGTACGCCCCACCGGTCAGGACTTGGTCGATGATGAAGGGGCCCTCCCATTTGGGCTTGAGCTTGTCCTTTTTCTTGTCCGGCAGGCGTAGAACTAGTTCGCCAACGTTGTAAGTCTTGGCCCGTACTTCTCTGCTTTGATATCTTCGAGCCTGCTGCTGATAAATTGCGGAACGAGCCTTGGCGACGTCGCGTTCCTCCTCCAATGCGTCCAAGCTGTCCTACCGATCTAGCTCGGCTTCTCGTTCTTCATACATGCGCACTCGAGGTGAGTCATGAATGATGTCGCAGGGCAAAACTGCCTCTGCGCCGTATACCATAAAGAATGTTGTGAATCCGGTAGTTCAGTTAGGCGTTGTCCGCAGCCCCCAGAGTACGGAGTCGAGCTCCTCTACCCAGTGCTTGTCGGATTTTGTAAGTGACCGCACTAGTCTGGGTTTAATGCCGCTCATTATTAGACCATTTGCTCGTTCCACTTGACCGTTGGTTTGAGGGTGATAGACTGAAGCGTAGTCGAGCTTAATGCCCATATTTTTGCACCATGATTTAACCTCGTCGGCCGTGAAGTTCGTGCCGTTGTTGGTGATGATGCTGTGGGGGACACCGTAACGGTGTACGACCCCGGATATAAAGTCTATCACTGGTCCGGACTCTGCCGTTTTGACCGGTTTGGCCTCTATCCATTTGGTGAATTTGTCCCCCATGACCAATAGGTACCTTTGCTTGTGGGTTCCCCCTTTAAGGGGTTCAACCATATCAAACCCCCAGACCGCGAACGGCCAGGTAATGGGTATAGTTTTAAGGGCGGTGGGTGGCATATGGCTCTGATTAGCAAAGAGCTGGCAACCGACGCATCTCTGGACTAAGTCCCGGCATCCGCCGGCCGTCGGCCAATAAAATCTGCACGGAATGCCTTTCCTACAAGGGCCGGGCTGCTGCGTGGTGTCTCGCCTAGTCGGCGTGAATTTCAGCCAGGAGATTTCGCCCTTCCTCTTCGGAGATACACCTTTGAAGGACTCCGGTTGTACTTTTCTTATAAAGTTCTCCCTCATGGACCTTGTAGGCTTTCGATCGCCGGACTATGTAGCGGGCCTCATTTTGGTCTTCGGGAAGTTCCTGTCTAAGCAAATAGGCTAGGAATGGTTCTTTCCACGGGGCGATTACTGCCATTATGTCGTGGGCTAAAGGTGTTATGTCATCGGCTGAATTGTCGGTTGGCGCGGTTGTTTCCGGTTTGTCATTTCCGGACTCCCCTTCCCATAGTACGGATGGCTTGAAGAGCCGTTCTAGGAAGATATTTGGAGGGACAGCGTCACATTTTGCGCCGATGCGTGCCAGTACGTCGGCTGCTTGGTTATTTTCTCGGGCTACATGATGGAATTCAAGTCCTTCAAACCGAGCTGACATTTTTAGGACAGCGTTGCGATATGCTGCCATTTTCGGATCCTTGGCGTCAAAGTCTCCGTTTATTTGGGATATTGCAAGGTTTGAATCCCCGCGCACCTCTAGGCGTTGAATTCCCATGGAGATTGCCATCCGGAGACCATGTAGAAGGGCCTTGTATTCGGCTGCGTTGTTGGAGTCCGTGTACATTATTTGAAGTACGTATTGGACTGTGTCCCCGGTTGGGGACGTCAAGACGATGCCAGCCCCTAGTCCGGCCAACATTTTGGAGCCGTCGAAGTGCATAGTCCAATTGGAGTATGCGCCGTACTCTTTAGGGAGTTCGGCTTCTGTCCATTCAGCGACGAAGTCAGCCAAAACTTGTGACTTTATAGCTCGCCGTGGCTTGTAGGTATATCGAATGGTAGGAGCTCAATGGCCCATTTTGCAAACCTGCCCGTTGCGTCGCGGTTGTTTATAATGTCATTGAGTGGTACTTCGGAGGCCACTGTTATCGAACACTCTTGAAAGTAGTGTTGGAGATTCTGGGATGCCATGAACACCGCGTACGCTATCTTTTGATAGTGCGGTAACAGGACTTGCAGGGGTTAACACGGTGGATCGTAGTACATCTGGTTTTTGAAGAGGGAATTTATGCCCTTCTGTCTCTCGTTCGACGACGAGTACCGCACTTACAACTTGAAGCGTTGCTGCGATGTATAACAACATAGGTTCGCCTAGGTTTGGCACAGCTAGGACCAGATTTGTTGCCAATATGGCCTTTATTTCTTCGAGTCCGGCAGTGGCAGCATCCGTCCACTCGAAGTGTTCGGTGCGCCTAAGGAGGCGATAAAGGGGCAGCGCCTTTTCTCCCAAGCGGGAGACAAAACAGCTTAGGGCTGCCGCGCATCCTGTCAATTTTTGTATCTGTTTGACGTCTTTTGGAATATCCAACTGTGACAGAGCTCGGATTTTAGCCGGGTTTGCTTCAATTCCTCTACCGGATACAATGAAGCCCAACAGCTTTCTGGCTGGTACGCCGAAAACGCATTTTTCCGGATTCAACTTGATGTCATATGCTCTAAGGTTGTCGAATGTGAGCCTCAAATCGTCTACTTGAGTTTCGACGTGTTTTGTTTTGACGACTACGTCGTCTACGTATGCCTCGACTGTTTTACCGATCTGGGTAGCCAGACATGTTTGAATCATGCGCTGATATGTTGCGCCGGTGTTTTTAAGTCCGAAGGGCATCGTGTTGAAGCAAAATGGTCCGTATGGAGTGATGAATGCCGTTGCGGCTTGGTCTGCTTCCGCCATCTTGATTTGATGGTAGCCAGAGTATGCATCGAGGAAGCACAACGAATCGTGCCCTGCGGTAGCATCAATAATTTGGTCGATGCGGGGGAGGGGGAAGGGATCCTTTGGGCAAGCCTTATTGAGGTCTTTGAAATCGACGCATAGGCGGCAGGATTTGTCCTTCTTTGGTACCATTACCAGATTTGCTAGCCAATCCGGATGTTTGATATCTCTGATGAATCCGTCTTCCAAAAGTTTGGCTAGCTGTTCTCCCATTGCCTGTCTTTTGGGTTCGGAAAATCGTCGGAGAGCCTGTTTGACTGGCTTAAATCCTTTTAGGTTGTTTAGGCTGTGTTCTGCCAATCTGCGTGGGATTCCGGGCATATCCGAAGGATGCCAGGCGAAAATGTCCCAATTTTCCCGAAGGAATTCGTGCAGTGCGGCGTCTACCTCGGGGTTCAATTGTGCCCCGATGGAGGCCGTCTTTGTTGGGTCCGTTGGATGGACCTGGAATTTTACTATTTCGTCTGCTGGTTTGAAGGAGGTGGACTTGGATCTTTTATCGAGTATCACATCGTCCCTGTTCACCGTAGAGCGCAGCGTGGTGAGTTCTTCTACCGCTAAGGCTTCAGATATTGCCTCCAAGGCTAGTGCGGCTGTCTTGTTTTCGGCGCGGAGTGCTATGTCCGGATCACTAGCGAGAGTGATTATTCTACCGGGCCCAGGCATTTTGAGCTTCATGTACCCATAATGGTGTACGGCTTGAAAAATTGTGAATGCCTCTCGTCCTAATATAGCGTGATATCCGCTGTTGAACGGGGCCACTTGGAACGTGACTTCTTCGGATCTGTAATTGTCCGGCGAGCCGAACACCACATCGAGTGTGATTTTTCTAGTGCAGCGCGCTTCCCGGCTAGGGATTATTCCTCTGAAGGTTTTGCTGCTTCGCTCAATACGGCTCCAGTCTATTTCCATTTTTTGAAGAGTTTCCTCATATATGAGGTTTAGTCCGCTGCCGCCGTCCATGAGGACCTTTGTAAGTCGAAAGTCGTCCACTATGGGACTAAGCACCAGTGCGGCTGGTGCTCGGGCTGTTCGGAATTTAGGTTCGTCGCTGGCGTTGAAGGTGATGGTTGTGTCGCTCCATGGATTTGCTGTTGCTACTTGGTAGACTTCGGCGAGGCCGCGGATTGTCCTTTTTCGCATATTATTTGATGCAAAGGTCTCGAAGATCGCTGATACCTGCATCGGTATTGTTGGAGTGGCTTTCGGGGCTAAAGCTCCTCGCCACTTTTGGCCACCTGCCGAATATCCAACATGCTCGAAGGCTATGTGTTGGGACGGCGCCTCAGATTATGGAGCTTACAGGGTCCGCTGAGCCATCCCTCCAGTACGGTTCCGTGCCCTCTATGGGGTTTTTGTTTTTTGGTTTTTGTATCTGGGGCCTGAGTATGATGCACCCTTTTGTTGCAGACTAGGGTTGTGTTTGGGGCCGGATTGTCCCAAAACTGGTTATCGGTTTTCCGAAAACTCTCCATCGCACAGTACTTTCATACTATGGACGCCAGATCGGTAAAGCGTGTGATTTTACGACGGCCGATGGCGTTCAGTATTCCCTTGTCCGTGCAATTATTGCAAAAGATTGAGATTGCGTTTTCCTCTCGGCAGTCCTTTATCCTGTCCATAACCAGGAGGAATCGCCCGAGAGTGATGTCTTGTTTCAGCGGGCTCTTGCCGTATTAGAGATAGATCGCATATGTCTGGGAGGGTGGGTGGAATAAAATCCGGATCCCTACCCATCTTGGGGCTTAAAGGCCGTGAAGTTTCCAATTTTGGAAGCTTGGATTGCTGGACATTGTCCAACGAGTCCGGTCTGATGCCTGACTTTAAGTTCAGTTCTCGATCGAAGTCCGTTCCTCCGCGGAAATCCGGCATGGAGGGTTGAGAGTCCGGACATGTCTAGTTTTTAATACAGGAGGAAGGTCGCCGCATTGTTCCTCTACCACTGCGACGTGGTGGGTAACCTGGGGAGAGTTAATCTCTCTCAGATCGGTTTTAAGCCCAATCTGATTGTAGTCCGTAGCGACTCCCAGGGTGGCGATGCGATCCAAGAGTTCGTTGACAGATGAGAGCTCTATCAAATCCAGCCGCTCGGCGAATTCCGAGCTAACGTGGAGATTGCTTCTGACGACTTGAGAAGTCATTGTCGAAGCCGTGGCCGGACAGGCGGTCATAAGAAAACTGCCTAGCCGGATAGTTTGGCCGGCAGCCAAGGCCCCTTTGCCGAAAATACCGTCCTTGAAGACGGGTGGAGGCATCCTTCCTATCGGTGATGACACAGAGGAACTCTCAATGAAAGCACCAATGTCAGTGTCAAAACCAGCGGATCTCGGGTAGGGGGTCCCGAACTGTGCGTCTAGGCGGATGGTAACAGGAGACAAGGGACACGATGTTTTACCTGAGTTGGGCCCTCTTGATGGAGGTAAAACCCCACGCCCTGCTTGATTAATATTGATGATATGGGTAGTACAAGAGTGGATCTACCACGAGATCAAGGAGGCTAAACCCTAAAGCTAGCCTATGGTATGATTGTTGTAATGTATGTTGTGTCCTACGGACTAAAGCCCTCCGGTTTATATAGACACCGGAGAAGGCTAGGGTTACACAGAGTCGGTTACAATGGTAGGAGATCTACATATCCGTATTGCCAAGCTTGCCTTCCACGCCAAGGAAAGTCCCATCCGGACACGGGACGGAGTCTTCAATCTTGTATCTTCGTAGTCTTGGAGTCCGGTGAATGATGATAGTCCGGCTGTCTGGACACCCCCTAGTCCAGGACTCCCTCACCCATCCCACATTGTTTTCATTCTCCCGCCTACCCATCCTTTTTATTTCCGTAGTCTGAAGTCTTGCATTGAGTATCCATTTTATTCATCAAAGTCTCTTCATTATTTTTCCTCCATTATCTCAACCGGTGAATTCTTGTCTAGCTCATGATTGTTCGTCTCATTTTCTTTCCCGGTGGATTCAATTCTAGTTTTTCGGGTTCACCATATTCCTTTCCTTGGCTCAAAATTTTCCCCTTGCTCATTCGCCTCTTGCCAGTTAATTGTTTGGGAGTGCTGAAAACATCTCCTAAGAATCGTGTTTGCATTCAAATTAATTCAAGGTTGTCACCTCATTCAAGTCTTTTCAATTGTTCTGGTGCATTATCTCTCTTTTAAGCGATCATTCTCAATGTTGTTTCCTTATTAGTGTGCCCTAACCCATAGGTTTATCCCCAGGATCTTACCCGACTCTTCTAAATTTTTTTCGGAGTGATTCTCTAATTCTTTCCAAGTTTGACATAAGAATGAATTTTCATCAGTCAATTGCATTCACCAAGATTGCTTTCAAATTCTTTTCACCTTTGATTCAACCTTTTTTCATCATCCGGAGTGTCTCAACAATTTTGGTGGTATTCCTCGTCATCATTTTCAACATTGAAGACCAAAGAAGTGTTTCCCCTAAATCTTGTATTTTCTCTCAAAGATTCATGGTTCAAGCTTGTTGCTATCATCTCAAATTGTTTCGATAGTGGGATATCCTTTCATAACCAGTCGAAGCTTTTCGGGAGTGTTTTTGTTTAGATTTTCAGAGGCCATCATCTCAGAATATTTATTCGTTCATAACTTTCAGCTCGCGTTCACCAAATCTCCTAATTTGTTGTTTCTTCATTCATGTCCAAATTCTTACCGGTGAATCGTTCAAAGTATTCTCTAGTCAGCTCATGATATCTTTGTTCTCTTGTATCTAAATTCCCTCAAATATCTTCATTTGTTTTCTAGTTCTTCCAGGTGATTCATTCTCTTCTCTTCATGTGTTTTCAATTCTTACGGTGGTTCATCAAGATTCCTCTTCCTTTGTTATCATATTAATTCAATCTTTCTTCCCAAAGTCCTACCAGTGATTCATTGAAGACTTTCTCAAGTTTGTGCTATATCAATCCTTCTCAATGGAAATAAGTAGTATGCCAAATCCGTTGCTTGTCATCAATTTAAATTGATGAAGGATACACATAACATAATTCTTATTCTTGTTTCATACAAGTGATTAATTCCTTCTTCCATAGTATGTTCATGATGAATAAATTTTCAGGTCGAAGTGATCCATCTTTCTTTACCAGAGTTCTAACCTATCTCAATTATCTTGTCACGAACCTCCATCTAAATAACAGCAAGGATTCATCTTATTATTTTTCAACTTTCCTTTCGTTTCAATCATCGTGCTATCTGTCCGGAGTTCCTCAAGAGTTTCTTCATGGTGGTTCATCAAGATTTCGTTCATTCTCGAAGTGTTCATCAAGATTCTTGTTGGTGGAGCTCAAGTATTCTTCATCATGCATTTTGAAGTGCAATTAATTATGCCTTATCTTTCGATGTGGAGTTTTGCATCTCTTCGTTCCTCTCAACTAACCAAACATTTGGTAGTGGCAGAATTTCACCACACAATTTTGAGATATTTTCCATAAGCCCACAATAGGCTTATCCATTTCGTTGTTGGTTTTCACAACTCCGATCAATCCTTTTTTTGCAAGGATGGTTTTCAAATTCCATTGTGGTAGAAGTTGTCATTTTATTCGCCGTTCTTTCTTTCCAATGATCTCGCTTCTATTCTTTCGTTTGCCAAGTTCATGTTCTTTTCCTTGCAAATCCATTTAACAGGAGTGTTGTGTCCTCTATTCAATTTTGTTTCATTTAATCATGTCTTGCTCTCTTTTCAACAAGAGTGATGCCCAAATTCTTCCTTTCTCATTTCTTTTCAACCGGTGGTTTCGAATTCTTGATTCTTCCTCATACCATTCTTCATCTGTTTCTAACCTTTCAAGATTCGTTTGTTTCACTCATTTGTCAAAGGAGCAACTTTCTTTTACATCTTCCTCTTATTTTCTCTTCTCATTCCTAGATCTCAGGGCGAGACCTCTTGTAAGTGGAGGAGTGTTGTGACAACCAAAGACCGAGACCTCCATTAATTTTTGTCATATGTCCTTGCTGACATGCTTGTGGTGTTTGTTTTAAGTTATTGTTGCATCATGCATCATATTCATCCTTGTTTTGCATTGTTACTTTTATTGTTTGCATGCCACGATCATGTTGAGTGCCATTGTCATATCTTGCATCATGTTATGTTGCATTGTGCCTCTTGTCTTTTTATTGCATTTTCATGATCCATGTGGGTTTGTATTTATTTTGGTGTGTTGTTTGTGTGCTCTCCATCTTCCCCTCCTCCTAATATATTGGTTTGCATCTTCATATTTGCATCAAGATTTTTCCCCAAGTGCACAACCTATCCACTTATTCCTTCCTTTCAAATATTGGCTTTCGTGTGAAGTGAAATTTTTTATTTCTTTCCCCAATTTAATGTTCAAAATTTTCCTAAAAATCCCAGACCTTACCTACAACCTCTCTGCCAAATCTCATCTCAGTTGGACTTGTTTTGGTTGCGTTAAAAAATGGCTCAAGTTTGAATTTAATTCAAGCTTGAATTACTTTTCTGTCCTTAAAAATTCCCAAACCAATTTTACTTAATGGTGCACAAATCCAGGAGTTTGGGCATATTTTCATATATCTCAGATCCCTTCCCTGAGCCCCTGTGTTTTTCCTCAAGATCTGTTTAATTATTAAACATAGTTTTAAAGGAGAAAATAAATGAGGAGAGACTTACCTGAAGTCCAGCCGAGCCAGAGTCCAGCCAGCCCACCTGCCACTTGCCTCTTCCAGCCCAGCGCACCTCAGCCCACTTGCCTCTCCACCATAGCCCAACACGTCTGCACTAATCCTCCTCTGTTCTTCTTCTTCCTATTGTACGGCAGTGCATCAACAGTAGCCATGTTGATCATTTCCTTTGATGACACACAAGTATAGGGGATCTATCATAGTCCCTTCGATAAGTAAGAGTGTCGAACCCAACGAGGAGCAGAAGGAAATGACAAGCGGTTTTCAGTAAGGTATTCTCTTCAAGCACTGAAATTATCGGTAGCAGATAGTTGTGTGATGAGATAATTCGCAACAGGTAACAAGTAACAAATGTAACTAAGGTGGAGCAATGTGTCCCAATCATTTTTGTAGCAAAGGACAAGCCTGAACAAAGTCTTATATAAAGCAAAGCGCTCCCTAGGACACATTGGAATTACTTTCAAGTTAGTTTTCATCATACTCATATGATTCGCGTTCATTACTTTGATAATTTGATATGTGGGTGGACCGGTGCTTGGGTGTTGTCCTTACTTGGACAAGACTCCCACTTATGATTAACCCCTCTTGCAAGCATATGCAACTACGAAATAAGAATTAACATAAATCTAACCATAGCATGAAACATGTGGATCCAAATCTGCCCCTAATGAAGCGACGCATAAACTAGGGTTTAAGCTTCTGTCACTCTAGCAACCCATCATCGACTTATTACTTCTCAATGCCTTCCCCTAGGCCTAGATCATGGTGAAATGTCATGTAGTCGACATTCACATAACACCACTAGAGGAAAGACAACATACATCTCATCAAAATATCGAACGAATACCAAATTCACATGATTACTTATAACAAGACTTCTCCCATGTCCTCTAGAACAAACGTAACTACTCACAAAGCATATTCATGTTCATAATCAGAGGAGTAATTGCTACCTCTTGAGCATGCATTGGTTTTCCCTTGAAGAGGAAAGGGTGATGCAGCAAAGTAGCGTAAGTATTTCCCTCAGTTTCTGAGAACCAAGGTATCAATCCAGTAGTAGGTTACACGCAAGTCGCCTTGTACCTGCACAAACAAATAAGAATCTTGCAACCAACGCGATAAAGGGGTTGTCAATCCCTTCACGGCCACTTGCAAAAGTCAGATCTGATAGAGATAATAAGATAAATATTTTTGGTATTTTTGTTGTATAGATTGAAAAGTAAAGATTGCAAAATAGTAAACGAGATGCAATGTAAATAAAAGAGATATACGATGGAAAAGAGACCCGGGGTCCATAGGTTTCACTAGTGGCTTCTCTAAAGATAGCATATCTTACGGTGGGTGAACAAATTACTGTCGAGCAATTGATAGAAAAGCGCATAGTTATGAGAATATCTAGGCATGATCATGTATATAGGCATCACGTCCGTGACAAGTAGATCGAAATTATTCTGCATCTACTACTATTACTCCACACATCAATCTCTATCCAGTATGCATCTAGAGTATTAAGTTCATAAGAACAGAGTAACACATTAAGCAAGATGACATGATGTAGAGGGATAAACTCAAGCAATATGATATAAACCCCATCTTTTTATCCTCGATGGCAACAATACAATACGTGCCTTGCTGCCCCTGCTGTCACTGGGAAAGGAGGCTGCAAGATTGAACCCAAAGCTAAGCACTTCTCCCGTTGCAAGAAAGATCAATCTAGTAGGCAAACCAAATTGATAATTCGAAGAGAATTCCAATAATATCAAATCATACATATAAGAATTCAGAGAAAAATCAAATATTGTTCATAGATAATCTTGATTATAAACCCACAATTCATCGGATCTCGACAAACACACCACAAAAAGTATTACATCGAATAGATCTCCAAGAAGCCTTCTAGCTAATAACTATGGACCCGAAGGTCTATGGTAAACTACTCACATATCATCGGAGAGGCTATGGTGTTGATGTAGAAGCCCTCCGTGATCGATTCCCCCTCCGGCGGAGCGTCGAAACAGGCCACAAGATGGGATCTCACGTTTACAGAAGGTTGTGGCGGTGGAAATAGGGTTTCATGGTGCTCCCGGATGTTTTCGGGGTATATGAGTATATATAGGCGAAAGAAGTAGGTCGATGGAGCCACGAGGGGCCCACGAGGGTGGGGGCGCACCTGCCCCCTTGGGTGCGCCCTCCTACCTCGTGGCTGCCTCATTGCTTCCTTGACGTCCACTCCAAATCTCCTGGATTGCATTTGTTCCAAAAAGATTCTCCCAAAGGTTTCATTCCGTTTGGACTCCATTTGATATTCCTTTTCTACGAAACAGTGAAATAGGCAAAAAACAACAATTTGCACCGGTCGTCGGTTAATAGGTTAGTACCAAAATAATATATAAGTGCATAATAAACCCATTAAACATCCAAAACAGATAATATAATAGCATGGAACAATCAAAAATTACAGATATGTTGGAGACGTATCTAGCATCCCCAAGCTTAATTCCTACTCGTCCTCGAGTAGGAATATGATAAAAACAGAATTTTTTATGTGGAATGCTATCTAACATAATTCTCAATGTAATTCTCTTTATTGTGGGATGAATGTTCAGATCCAAAAGATTCAAGATAAAATTTTAATATTGACATAAAAATAGTAATATTTCAATCATGCTAACCAAGCAGTTTATGTCTTATCAAAATAACATAGCCAAAGAAGCTTATCCCTACAAAATCATATAGTTTGACCATGCTTCATTTTTGTCACACAAAGTACTCCCATCATGCACAACCCCGGTTTCAGCCAAGCAATTGGTTCATACTTTTTAACGCGCTTCAGCCTTTTCAACCCTCACGCAATACATGAGCGTAAGCCATGGACATAGCACTATGAGTGGAGTAGAGTATGATGATAGGGATTATGTGAGAAAAAAAAGGAGAAAGTCTCACATTGACGCGGCTAATCAACGGGCTATGGAGATGCCCATCAATTGATGTCAATATTTGGAGTAGGGATTGCCATGCAACGGATGCACTAGAGCTATAAATGTATGAAAGCTCATCAAAAGGAAATTAAGTGGGTGTGCATCCAACTTGCCTGCTCACGAAGACCTAGGGCATTTTGAGGAAGCCCATCATTGGAATATACAACCCAAGTTCTATAATGAAAAATTCCCACTAGTATATGAAAGCGACAAAATAAGAAACTCTCTATCATGAAGACCATGGTGCTATTTTGAAGCACAAGTGTGGAAAAAGGATAGTAACATTGTCCCTTCTCTCTTTTTCTCTCATTTTTTATTTGGGCTTCTTTGGCCTCTTTTTTTTATTTCGTCCGGAGTCTCATCCCGACTTGTGGGGGAATCATAGTCTCCATCATCCTTTCCTCACATGGGACAATGCTCTAATAATGGAAATCATCACACTTCTATTTATTTACAACTCAAGAATTACAAGTCAATACTTAGGACAAAATATGACTCTATGTGAATGCCTCCGGCGGTGTACCGGGATATGCAATGAATCAAGAGCGACATGTATGAAAGAATTATAAAGGTGGCTTTTCCACAAATACGATGTCAACTACATGATCATGAAAAGCAATATGACAATGATGGAGCGTATCATAATAAACGGAACGGTGGAAAGTTTTGAAATGCCATAAAGCGCGAACCAACATCCATGATACGAAAACCAAAATAAGAATGAGGAAGAAAAGGATATCGTGATGTAAGTCAATGATTCCTTGCATCATTGGTGTTGCTGCGTCTTGAGATCCTAATTGCCATGGTTCCGCAGCATCACAAAGAGCGATTGTGAGGAATCGACATGATAATGAACGAAGAATCATTGGAATTTCCCATCTTTTTCAGCTCTGCTCACGAAAAGAGAAAGGAAAGGAGACTGATCTTGACGTCAGCGTTGGTTTTTCCAACGAAAAACAAGAACATTCTTGGCAATATATCTAGGAATGGCTATGGAAATGCCACAATAGGTAGGTATGGTGGATGTTTTGAGGAAGATATAAGGAGGTTTATGTATGATAGAGCATATCGTATCACGGGGTTTGGATGCACCAGCGAAGTTTGCACCAACTCTCAAGGTGAGAAAGGGCAATGCACGGTACCATAGAGGCTGGCAAATTGTGGAAGGGTAAGAGTGTGTATAATCCGTGGACTCACATTAGTCATAAAGAACTCATATACTTATTGCAAAAGTTTATTAGCCCTCGAAGCAAATTACTACTACACATGCTCCTAGGGGAAGGGTAGGCAGGAGTTAACCATCGCGTGATCCCGACCTCCATTCATAAGGAAGGCAATCAAAGAACACCCCAAGCTTCAAATTTGTCACACAATGTTCACCATACGTGCATGCTACGAGACTTGCCAACTTTAACACTGTCGGGCGCGATGGGGGCGCGACACCTATGGGGCCGCCGGGGACGGCCCCTTCGTGGGTTCGGTACGAGGGCGGAGGATGCACAGAGAGCAGATCGAGGCGATGCGCGCGGGGCGAGGGATTTTTACCCAGCTTCGGGCCGCGATGGTCGCGTAAAACCCTACTGCTGCTTTGTGTTGTGTTGCGCTCGGGAGCCCGGAGGGCAGCTACACCGAGCGTGAGAGTTGCGAAAGAGTCGAACCCCCTCTACGTTGTGCATGGGCCTCCTTTTATAGGACAAGGGGTCACCGACAGGTGTCAACGTAGGGTAGAGGGGTAAAAATGTAAAAGAGGTGGTAGTTGGAGCAGTCAAGGGAACAAGGCAGCACAAATTGCATGAACAGTGGATTCTACCTACTTTTGACAGAGGGGGACAAGAGCATTAAATGCCCGTCGCCGTCGCCCCAAAAGCTCCCGCCCTTGCGTCTTCGTTTGCCACGGCGATGGAGCCACCACCGTGGAGTGCCACCGCACCCCTCATGCAGCCTAGCCACCCGCCACGCGTCTCTGGAGAAAGCTGAAGGCGACGCGTGGGCAGGTGAGGTGGAGTGCGGGCACGCAGTGTAGCCTGCCCGGCAAGCACCTTGCCGGGGTCTTGATCTTGCCGGGCCCGGGAGCTTGTCGGGCTGGTAACTTGTCGCTCCTCGGCCCTCGCCGACGCGCGATAGCGCCGAGGCGTGTTTTCTGTGGCGTGATCTTCTAGCTTCCCCGGCGAGCTCCTCTCGCCAGGGACTTGCGTAAGCGATGTAGTCTTGAGCCTGGAACGGCCTTCCCGGCAAGCTCCTCTTGCCGGGGCCTTAACCTTCTGTCTTGTACACTTTGTTCTTGAATGGCTTGGTGTGGAGCGGAGATGGTCTCCGGCAAGCATTTGGTGGATCCAGCTACGGGAAGCTGCGGCCGCCCGTGCACAAGTTGGGGTACTGAGGTACCCCTACCTTAGTACACCGACAGGAGCCCCCGGGCCTGGGCCATACACGGTGCCGAGCGCTGTTGGGCCAGGCCCAAGGCGTCTGCACGGCACGCTGAAGCCCATGGCGCGTCGAATCCGCTCAGCATCTGCCGCCTCCCGTGCAACAAAGACGCGCCGATTGGCGTCGTGGGAGACGTGGGCGGCGATGCAGCCTTTAAGGCGTCCACCCGTGATCGTGGCGCAGCGGGTCGCTTCACCCGTCGCTCCGGCTCCGCTTTTTTGCCACGCGGCCCTCATGCATGGGGGTCGTGGGCGGCGAAGGTGGGAGGCCGAGCCGTCACGGGGCGGAGAGGGCGAGTCGGCCCCGCTCCTCTGGCCTCCTCGCTTTCTGATTGGCTGAGCGGGGCGGTTGAGCCCCCACCTCGCCCTTTTTAAAGGGGCGGAAGGGGAGCACAATGGCCGCACTCATCCACTTCTCTCTTCACCTTCATCTTCTGTTCTTCTTGCCGCCATGGAAGGAGGGAATCCCGGCTCTTCAACGGTGGCGGCGAGGGTCGCTTCTAGGCAGCGCACCACTCCTCATCCCGCTCCCGCGGCGGCGGAGCCGGCTCCGAGAGGGAGAGGGAGGGGGCGTGGTCGTGGACGGGGCCGAGGGCGTGGCCGAGGCGGCCGGGGGAGAGGCGGTCGTGGTGACGTGCCTCCTCCGTCCCCTCCGGCGTCTCCTGACCACGGCGCGGTCCATACCGGAGATGACCCCTGGGAGTTCTTCATCAAGCTTCGCCGGGCGCCTCGTCGTCGCCTCCGGCTGCCGGTCCCGTTTGCGGACGCGATGGGACCGGATCCACCCGACGTGATGGAGTTACGCATGAGGGGCTGCGGGATCAGCGGCACTCGGGTGAGTGTCGTGTCCCCAGCCCCCGGCGTGATGTTCTTCGACCGAGGGTGGAAGACATTCGCCCGGATCCATAGCTTGACGGCGGGGTTGCGCCCTTGTTTCGTTTCGAGCCCGCTCGGCAAGCTAGGTGCGTTGCGGCAAGCCATGGCAAGGTTGCTTGCCGATGAGTCCTTGGCTTGCAGGCTGCTTCGAGTTTGACACTCAGCACTCGCGGCAAGGACTCCTTGCTGGCAAAACTCCTAGAAGCATAAAGTTAAAACGTGCGAAGTTGAGGATCAAGGCAAGGGGAATGACACTGCATCTGCTGATCAGAATAAAGGTAATATCTTACAAAGAGTAACTTGTCGCGATGACTAATAAGTTCATAGCGACCTGTGCAGCAGCAAAAGGAAATAAAGATAAAACAGGCCTAATCTACGCGGTCGCCCTCCATCCTGGGGATCTTGTTCACCTTGGCGATGATGTGGGCGACCTGCTCCTTCAAAGCCTCCATGTCCGCGTCGGCCGGCAAGCTGCGAAGGACGTTGGAGAGGTTTATACCGGGGTTGCGGTATACGATCTTCGTCAGCACGCGCTCCATGGTTCCCACGCACAGCTGGCGCGCCAAAGATGTCGGGCGCGATGGGGGCGCGACACCTATGGGGCCGCCGGGGACGGCCCCTTCGTGGGTTCGGTACGAGGGCGGAGGATGCACAGAGAGCAGATCGAGGCGATGCGCGCGGGGCGAGGGATTTTTACCCAGCTTCGGGCCGCGATGGTCGCGTAAAACCCTACTGCTGCTTTGTGTTGTGTTGCGCTCGGGAGCCCGGAGGGCAGCTACACCGAGCGTGAGAGTTGCGAAAGAGTCGAACCCCCTCTACGTTGTGCATGGGCCTCCTTTTATAGGGCAAGGGGTCACCGACAGTGTCAACGAGGGTAGAGGGGTAAAATGTAAAAGAGGTGGTAGTTGGAACAGTGCGGGAACAAAGGCAGCTACGATTGCATGAACAAATGGATTCTACCTACTTTTGACAGAGGGGACAAGAGCATTAAATGCCCGTCGCCGCCGCCCCAAAAGCTCCCGCCCTTGCGTCTTCGCTTGCCACGGCGATGGAGCCACCACCGTGGAGTGCCACCGCACCCTCATGCAGCCTAGCCACCCGCCACGCGTCTCTCGAGAAAGTGAAGGCGGCGTGGGCAGGTGAGGTGGAGTCGGGCAGTGATGTAGCCTGCCCGGCAAGCACCTTGCCGGGGTCTTGATCTTGCCGGGCCCGGGAGCTTGTCGGGCTGGTAACTTGTCGCTCCCCGGGCCCTCGCCGGGACGCGTATAGCGCCGAGGCGTGCTTTCTGTGGCGTGATCTTCTAGCTTCCCCGGCGAGCTCCTTTCGCCAGGGACTTGCGTAAGCGATGTAGTCTTGAGCCTGGAACGGCCTTCCCGGCAAGCTCCTCTTGCCGGGGCCTTAACCTTCTGTCTTGTACACTTTGTTCTTGAATGGCTTGGTGTGGAGCGGAGATGGTCTCCGGCAAGCATTTGGTGGATCCAGCTACGGGAAGCTGCGGCCGCCCGTGCACAAGTTGGGGTACTGAGGTACCCCTACCTTAGTACACCGACAAACACCAGTATTTCTCAATTTCATAATTACCCAACTAGCATGACTCTAACATTACCACCTTTATATCTCAAAACAATTATCAAGTATCAAATTTATCATAGTGTTTAATGCACTCCATATGAATTTTTTTATTTTACCCAACTTGGATGCCCATCATATTAGGACTAATTTTATAACCAAAGCAAATTACCATGCTGTTCTAAAATACTCTCAAAATAATATAAGTGAAACATGAGAGAAATAATTTCTACAAAATAAAACCACCACCGTGCTCTAAAAAGGTATAAGTGAAACACTAGAGCAAAATTGTCTAGCTCAAAAGATATAAGTGAAGCACATAGAGTATTCTAATAAATTCCGATTCATGCGTGTCTCTCCAAAAGGTGTGTACAGCAAGGATGATTGTCATAAACTAAAAAGAAAAGACTCAAATCATACAAGATGCTCCAAGCAAAACCCATATCATGTGGTGAATAAAAATATAGCCTCAAGTAAAGTTACCGATAGACGAAGACGAAAGAGGGATGACTTCTGGGGCATCCCCAAGCTTAGGGTTTTGGTTATCCTTGAATTTTTACCTTGGGGTGCCTTGGGCATCCCCAGGATTAGGCTCTTGCCACTCCTTATTCCAAAATCCATCAAAACTTTACCCAAAACTTGAAAACTTCACAACACAAAACTCAACAGAAAATCTCATGAGCTTCGTTAGTGCAAGAAAACAAACCACCACTTTAAGGTACTGTAATGAACTCATTCTTTATTTATATTGGTGTTAAAAATACTGTATTACAACTTCAATATGGTTCATACCCCCTGATACTAGCCATAGATTCATCAAAATAAGCAAACAACACATGAAAAATAGAATCTGTGAAAAACAGAACAGCCTGTAGCAATCTGTAACTATAGAATACTTTTGGAACCACACAAATTCTACCAAATTAGGAAGTCCTAGGTAATTTTTTATTAATCTTCTGCAAAAAGAATCAACTGAAAAACACGTTTCTGTTATTTATGAAAACTAATCTCGTGCACGCAAAAGTTTTTGTTTTTCAGCAAGATCAAATTAACTATCATCGTAGGTTATCCTAAAGGTTTTACTTAGCACAAACACTAATTAAAACCCAAAACCACATCTAACCAGAGGCTAGATGAATCATTTATTATTAAACAGGAAGAAAATGTAAAGAACAAAAATAAAACTGGGTTGCCTCCCAACAAGCTCTATCATTTAACGCCCCTAGCTAGGCATAAAAACAATTATAGATCTAGGTATTGCCATCTTTGGTTGGCAATTCTTCAACTGAACACTTATAACCCTTAGGAGTTTCCTTCTTTTTATTACTGATCAAACTCCTAGGCGAGAAATCAAGAAATTCATTTGTAGCAAAAGGTTCCTTAATGATAGCGAAAAAGTTGGGGTGAACACTTATTGATTTGAGACCCGCAGTTTCTTTACTAGAAGATCCACCCTTATTTTTAGGAACATACATAAATTTAGCAACATTGGTAGTAGGAGGGTTTGAAGTATTTCTCACGGCAGAAAAAGCAGAACCTAAGTTGGTAATAATATCCTCAAGTTTATCAATTCTAGTGGAATCTTGATCTAATTTTCCGTCAACTATGGGTTCTTTTTCTTTAAAACTTTTCAGAGTAACTCCTACCTTAGATCCATATTGGGTAATTTGGTTGTGGATCTTTTTATCCAAATTCTCAATCAACTCCATAGTGGCAACTTTATTTTCAATAATTTCAAGCCTTCACATCACGTGTTCCAAAGTTAAAATAGTTCCATTAACCAAAAGAGGTGGTGAGCCAAACAAATCTATCATAGCATTATAAGAATCAAAAGTATGGCTACCCATGAAATTACCTCCGGTAATAGTGTCAAGAATATATCTGTTCCAAGGAGTGATGCCTACATAAAAATTGCAAAGAAGAACGAAACTAGATTGCTTCCTAGTGGATCTATTCTGAGCGTTGCAAATTCTCTACCAAGCATATTTTAAATTTTCTCCCTCCCTTTGTTTAAAATTAAGAACTGCATCCTCCGGAGTACTAACAATGATTGAAGGACTGGACATAACGGCGAAACAAACGATCAAACACACGGACACACAATAAGCAAGAAAAAAGAGACGAACGGAAAAAGGGTGAATAAAACGACAAGGGTGAAGTGGGGGAGAGGAAAACGAGAGGCAAATGGCAAATAATGTAATGCGAGGGATAAGAGTTTGTGATGGGTACTTGGTATGTCTTGACTTGTGCGTAGATGTTTCCAGCAACGATGCGAGAAATCAGTGAGTTGTTGAGAGATCAAATCTTGACTTGACTTGGCGTAAGCCTCCCCGGCAACAGTGCTAGAAATCCTTCTTGCTACCTCTTGAGCATGCATTGGTTTTCCCTTGAAGAGGAAAGGGTAATGCAGCAAAGTAGCGTAAGTATTTCCCTCAGTTTTTGAGAACCAAGGTATCAATCCAGTAGGAGGTTACACGCAAGTCGCCTTGTACCTACACAAACAAATAAGAACCTTGCAACCAACGCGATATAGGGGTTGTCAATCCCTTCACGGCCACTTGCAAATGTGAGATATGTTAGAGATAATAAGATAAATATTTTTGCTATTTTTGTTGTATAGATTGAAAAGTAAAGATTACAAAATAGTAAACGAGATGCAATGTAAATAAAAGAGATATACGATGGAAAAGAGACCTGGGGGCCATAGGTTTCACTAGTGGCTTCTCTCAAGATAGCATATCTTACGGTGGGTGAACAAATTACTGTCGAGCAATTGATAGAAAAGTGCATAGTTATGAGAATATCTAGGCATGATCATGTATATAGGCATCACGTCTGTGACAAGTAGATGGAAACAATTTTGCATCTACTACTATTACTCCACACATCGACCGCTATCCAGCATGCATCTAGAGTATTAAGTTCATAAAAACAGAGTAACGCATTAAGCAAGATGACCTAATGTAGAGAGATAAACTCAAGCAATATGATATAAACCCCATCTTTTTATCCTTGATGGCAACAATACAATACGTGCCTTGCTGCCCCTGCTGTCACTGGGAAAGGACACCGCAAGATTGAACCCAAAGATAAGCACTTCTCCCATTGAAAGAAAGAATAATCTAGTAGGCCAAACGAAACTGATAATTCTAAGAGACTTGCAAAGATACCAAATCATACATATAAGGATTCAGAGAAGGATCAAATGTTGTTCATAGATAATCTTGATCACAAACCCACAATTCATCGGATCTCGACAAACACACCGCAAAAGTATTACATCGAATAGATCTCCAAGAAGATCGAGGAGAACTTTGTATTGAGAATCAAAGAGAGAGAAGAAGCCATCTAGCTAATAACTATGGACCCGAAGGTGTGTGGTAAACTACTCACACATCATCGGAGAAGCTATGGTGTTGATGTAGAAGCCCTCCGTGACTGATTCTCCCTCCGGTGGGGCACCGGAAAAGGCCCCAAGATGGGATCTCACGGGCCCAGAAGGTTGCAGCGGTGGAAATAGGGTTTCATGGTGCTCCTGGATGTTTTCGGGGTATATGATTATATATAGGAGAAAGAAGTAGGTCGGTGGAGCCACGTGGGGTGACGAGGGTGGGTGGCGTGCCTACCCCCCTGGGCGCGCCCTCCTACCTCGTGGCCGCCTCGTTGCTTCCTTGACGTCGACTCCAAGTCTCCTGGATTGCGTTTGTTCCAAAAACGATTCTCCCGCAGGTTTCATTCCGTTTGATATTCCTTTTCTGCGAAACACTGAAATTGGCAAAAAAATAGCAATTTGCACTGGGCCTTCGGTTAATAGGTTAGTCCCAAAAATAATATAAAAGTGCATAATAAAGCCCATTAAACATCCAAAACAGATAATATAATAGCATGGAACAATAAAAAATTATAAATACGTTGGAGACATATCAGTAATAAATATCATTATGGATCTGAATGCATGACCTTCCACCTAATAAACCAACTAGCATCAACTACAAGGAGTAATCAACACTACTAGCAACCCACCGGTACCAATCTGAGGTTTTGAGAGAAAGATCGGATACATGAGATTGTCGGTGTTCTGGGAACCAGGGTACCCAGACTTGCCTGCCTGTAGCCCAGGGCGTGGCTCCATCAGCGGCCTGGTACAACCCATCTTCAGCATCGACAAGTCAAGACCCTCGTGAGGGGCCAAGCGTCACAAGGCAGACAACACCAAGACCTCCTGAAGGAGTGGCCTCCCCTGGTAGCCTCCTGAGGAGCGGAGATTCCTATGCAAGCACTCACATCATGAGGCTTAGGTGACGCCAACCATGACGACCAAGGCCAGGCGTGCACCAGTGGGTGCACAGCGGCAGGTTTCCTCTTTGGTGCTAAGGAGGCAAGCGCATGCGCAAAGTCCCTAGGAATCACCCAAAGGTTACCGTTTGCATGCAACAAGACAAAGACCGCTAGGACGGCAGGATGGATGTCATCGCCGAGCCCACCACGACGTCACGACCAGAAGCTTTGCAGGCGAAAACCACCTTTCATTAGGATAAGATGTACTACTTGTCCTCCTTCAAAATTGGCCACTGTGGGGTCCCTTCCCGCCTAAATCTTGGGGGAAGAGGACCGAGGTCACTATAAATATAGCTTAGCCACTACCATACCAGGGATTGGATCCCCCAAAGGACAAATCACTTGAGCTCATTTCCACCCCCAGAGCAGACCTTGCGAGGCTTTTCGTCCTTGTACTAGTTCATCCTCAGCCCCCGCGAGTCTAATCCACCACAAAGGAGGAGTAGGGTTTTACACCGCAAGGTGGCCCAAACCTGGGTAAACTGCTGTATCCATTTCATTTCCTGTTCATCAAGCTAGGCCGTGAGAGTAGCGAGTTGGCTGGCTGGAGAGGTTGAGTTCTTCGCACACGCCCCAGAATTCGAACCTTTCTTGGGTCTACGGAGCCCTGAATCCGACATTTGGCGCGCCAGGTAGGGGTGTGTCGAAAGATTTCTTCCTCGCCCACTGCGCCTCCCACCTCTCTCGCCGTCTCGCTTACATGGAGGTCATCGTCCCACTCGGAGGGCAGCCAGGTGCACTCAAGGGTGCCACGGGTCATCAGGCCTTCTCCCCCGCCTTGCGGCAGTTGCGATGGCCGCCAAAGTTCAGGCTGGGGTTGCCACCGCGATATGATGGCGTGGCGGACCCCACGGAGTTCATCCAGATGTACGCGGAGGCCATCAGGGAGGCCTGCGGAAGTGACAAGGTCATGGCAAATTGGCTCCCTATGGCTCTCGCAGATATGCCACGCGCTTGGTTCCACAATCTGCCGGAGTCCTCGATGGCTTGTGGGAAGAGCTGCGTGGCCTCTTCATTGAGCGCTTCGTGGCTCCAGCGCCCCATGCCGTTGTAGCCATCCTCGGCGGGTTGCAAGTGCCAGCCTCGGACCGCCACATCAAGCAGTTCTTCCGCTAGATGGGGCCCTCCCAATCTCCCCGGGGGGCCCCTCCGGGCTGGGCGGCACCCAAGGCTGATCTCACGTTCGACTCTAGGGATCACCCCAAGACCATGGCTGGCGCCGGTGCACTTCCCATGCATTGGAACCCCACCATCTGCAATGTAGCAGTCACCAGGACCCTCATCGACAGCGGCGCTGGCTTCAACGTTCTCTCCATGGAGGCATTCGGCCTACTCCATGTGCCCTATGGCCGGCTCCTCTGCACCAAGCCTTTCTCTGGAGTGGTCGGCCGCTCCATTTGCCCCGGGGCAGATTCGCCTCCCTGTCACCTTCGAAATGCGCGGCAACTACCACACCAAGCTCATCGACTTCGATGTCGCGTGCATCAGGATACCGTACAATGCCATCCTCGGGTACCCGTCCCTGCCCAATTCATGGCGGCGACTCATCCTGGCTACAACATCATGAAGATGCCGGGAAGCAGCGGTGTCCTAACCGTGGCGAGAGACGCTGGGGATGCGCTCATGGTCCTCAGGCTCACTTTCAAGGCTGCGGCGGCCGCGCGACGGAGCACAGGGATCGCTCCGGAGGGCCCGCGGGCTGCCCCTGCAAAGAAGAAGCAATTGTTCTCTCAATATCGGGCCGAGACGAAGCAAGTGCCGGTCGACGAGGACGGGAAGTCGGGTGCTACCTTCACCATAGGCGCTGGCCTCGCCCGAGATCAGGAGGAGGCGTTGGTGGGCTTCCTCTACGTGAACATGGATGTATTCACATGGGAAGCGACGGACCTGGTCGGCATTCCACGTTGGGTGATCGAGCACCACCTCATGTTGTGCCCCAATTCCTGCCCCATGAAGCAAAAGGCGCCGTGTCAAGCACTGGAGAAGCAGTCGTTCAAAATCCAGGAGACTCGCAAGCTGCAGGAGGCCAGCATTATTCGGGAGGTGCGGCACCCGAATTGGTTGGCGAACCCAGTTATCGTCCCCAAGAAGGGCGGGAAGGAGCGCATGTGCGTTGATTTCAGAGCCTGCACAAGGCTTGCCCTCAGGACCCTTTCCCCCATCCACGCATCGACCAGATCATCGACTCCACCACCGAATGCGATCTGCTGTGCTTCTTGGACACCTTCTCATGCTATTATCATATCAAGATGGTAGTGGAGGATGTAGAGAAGATGACATTCTTGACCCCGTGCGGGGTGTACTGCTACACTTGCATGCCGTTAGGGTTGCGCAATGCCGGAGCAACCTTCCAGCAGCTGATGCACATCCCTTTGGGCAAGCAGCTCGGGAGGAACACCGAGGCTTACGTTGATGACATAGTGGTGAAGTCTCGGGAGGCGAGAAACCTTGTTGAAGATCTGGAGGAGACATTCGCCAACTTGCACAAGGTGAAGTTACAGCTAAGGGTGTGGCGCAGCACCCCGCACCCGGCCAAGGCGCCTCAGCCTCAGGACGGTATACCTGAGGCCTTAGCTTCTCTGTCAGGTGATGGGACTCGTGAAGTAGGGGATCCTGAGGCAACGGTGTCACCCCCAAAGGAAAAGGCTCCTGAGGCTTCTCCACCTCAGGAGGAGCAAGACCCGGAGGACGCTTCCTCCCTCGTTGAGCATCCCATTTACTTCGTCAGCACAGTGCTGCACGATGCATGGGAACATTACCCCATGCCACAGAAGCTCCTCATCACTTCTAGGAAGTTGCGTCACTACTTGCAAGGCCACCCCATCAAGGTCGTCTCCGCCTAACCCCTAGAGAGGGTGCTTCGGAGCCCCAACGCCGCCGGGAGGGTCGCCGACTGGAACATTGACCTACAGGGGTTCCAGTTGGAGTTCAGCACAACCAGATTCACCAAAGGTGTTTCCATCGCCGATTTTGTGGCTTAGTGGACTGACACACATTGCCAAGAGGTGGGTGAGGACGGCTCTCTCGTGCTGGGAGATGAGGCATCTGATGGCTGGGTCATCTACTTCGACGGTACATTTGCGCGCCAGGGCGTGGGGGATGGAGCCGTGCTCATCTCGCCTTCCCAAGACAAGCTCTACTACATCGTGCAACTCTGCTTCTAACATGGTGAGCAGGACTCCAACAACATCGCCAAGTTCGAGGGCCTGATCATCGGGCTCAAGGCCGCTGTCGGTGTCAAAACCGATAGATCTCGGGTAGGGGGTCCCGAACTGTGCGTCTAAGGATCGAACATAACAAGGAGGCAGGGGACACAATGTTTATCCAGGTTCGGGCCCTCTTAATGGAGGTAATACCCTACTGCCTTCTTGATTGACTTTGATGAATATAGGAATTACAAGAGTTGATCTACCTTGACATCGTAATGGCTAAACCCTAGATGTCTAGCCTGTATGATTGTGATTGCCCCTAACGACTAAAACCTTCGGTTTATATAGGCACCGGAGGGGACTAGGGGTGTACAAAGTGGGTTTATAGAGGAAGGAAACTACACATCCAGATGCCAAGGTTGCCGTCCATGCAATGGAGAGTCCCATCTGGACATGGGAGAAGGCCTTCGGTTCTGTATCTTCACGACCCATCAGTCTGGCCCATGTTACATAGGCCGGCTCTCCGAGGATCCCATAATCCAGGAATCCCTCAGTAGCCCCCGAACTTGCCTTCAATGACGACGTTGTATCCAACTTTATGTCTTCGGCTTTGCAAGGCGAGTTCCTCATTGTACTCCATATAGTTCGGCCTTTACATTTAAATATTGTACTCTTCAGCTTCTGTGCCGCCGTCACCTCGGCTTCCATGTGTCAGACAAATACGAACGGTCTAAGTATTTTTACAAATAACCCCTTGACCATGTAGGCAAGGCGCTTACTTAAAGAGATTGAATCTCAGATTCCATTCCTCACCAGACACAAATCCTTAGAGCTTGCCATAAGAAACCAACCAAAGATGGCTAACGCTCCTTGTTCTTCCTCGCGTCCCCAAGGCCCTCAATAAGGCTGCTCGGTGCCCATGCCCAATTGACCAAGCTTCAGGCACAGGGATACCTCCGTCCATCGGATCTAGTCCCCGTTCGGGCGGGATTAACTACCTTCAATGGCGAAGCCCTGGCGGAGAAATTCCCTAATCCCAACAAAGGGGAGCGAGTGTGCTTTGTTTCATTCCTACTAAGGGGCATGGGATTTCCAATCCACCCTTTCCTCAGAGGTATTCTGGAGTATTACGGCCTCCAACTGCACAACCACATGCCGGGCTCCATTCTTCACATCGCAGGCTTTATTGCTCTCTGCGAGCTGTTCCTAGGCTGCGAGGCCCATTTTGATTTATGGAGGAAATATTTTTGCCTCGTCCCCCGCTCCCAGAAGGGATCCACATTTGAGGTGGGCGATGCCGAAGTATGGCATATAGGCGAAACAAGATACATGTTCGGCACTACGAAGAAGGAATCCGAAGAGTGGCCCTCGGAGTGGTTCTACATCAAAGATGTTGTCCTTCCGGACCCAATCCAGCAAGGTCTTCCCGAATTTTCCTCCGCTCCTTTAAAGAAGCGCGTTAGTTGGCGTCCCCGAAGCTATGAAGAAGAAGATAGTGCGGAGGTTAAGAGGCTAGTAAACAAGATTAGAATTCTTTCCCACTCAGGATTATCTATAGTCGAGGTAATGGCGATTTCAATAACGCGATGCATTCAGCCGCTTCAATCCAGGGGGCTTTCCATGTGGCACTATAACAGGGAGGATGACGCCTCAGGTTGTGGGCGCAAGGGCTGGCTAATTTTGTCACACTAGCCGCCTCGTTGGTTGACCTTTTCAAAGGGGAAAAGGAAGATTTCGCTCGCGTGAAGTGTCAAGAAGGTTTCTCCATGTATACCCCCATTGACTGGGTGAGTCTTTGATTATAGGCCATAATTGATCTTTTTTCCTTAACTATGCTTTTTAGTTGAACTTAACTCGACTACCTTTAACAGGAATGTATAAAGGTTGTCGCGGGGACCCACAGCCCCGCTCCATAGCCGGAGGACCATAATCGAGACCTTGCTCCTGGATACGGAGAGGATCCGAACATATTTGTAGATTTTAAGGATGGAGTCTTTTATCAGACAAGCTACGACGGCATGGAAGTGGCCATTATAACCAACTACCCTGGCCTTCTCCCTTCCTCCCATGTAAGTACCCAGGAGACATCTCCTCAAAAAGAGTTTTCCCACTGCAACTCACCCACCGCACTACATCGTGCTCCCATGGGGCGACGCTCGCACCAGCGTGCCGCAGCAAAGGCGTCCTCTAAGAAGACGGCGCTTGCACAAGGCGCATCTCTGAAAAGAAAGGCGAACAATGATACAGCTAGGCCCTTTTCTACGTCGAAGAGGTATAATCCTTTAGCATGCACTCAGAAGATAGATTGGTGACGTTCCCTGTTGTGCCATATTGCAGGAGGAGTGTACGCCGGACTGCATCCAGAGACCTGGCCGACCATGCATAGACTAATCCAGCCCCGGACCCTGCCACAAGGACTGGAGGGGATGCGGGAGCAATGCCGGATTGTCATCTCCCAGAGGATTCAGATAATGTATCCGTCACAAACTCCAAAGTGGAGAGTGCGATGGGTCACCGGCAGCGAAGAGTGGCTATGTGTGACATGAATTTTACCGAAGAGGCCTTTAATGCCTTCAGCTCAACGGATGCTTATATCTGAGCTGCTCGGGATGGACTTGCTGGAGCCACTTACCAGCTTTCAAAGGATATGCGGGTACGTATTTTTATGCAGATTCAATAATCATATGCCAGTAGCCCCTGAGTCTTGAAGTAGTTAGCCCAACTGAATTAAGAGTCATTATATTGTCAGGTACTTACGGAGAGGAATAACTCATTATCGAAGGAGCTGGAGGAATGCCGAACTAAGATGACTGCTGCCACCGCTGAACTGGAAAATTGGAAGAAATCCAAGCAGGCACCTGATGGTAAGTACAACAGCAGCTCAAAAATAAGGTTTCGTGCCTACAACGAGTTTGCTCAAATATGATTTTGTCTCATTGGTAGGCTCGACAGATCAACTAGAGGAGCGTATAAGGGATGCTCAAGCGGACAACCAACATGCCGAAGGGCAAGAAACCGCTGGTCAACGTGTATTGACATGGACCATTAATGAGAAGAACAAACTACATGATGCAAATATCAAGCAAGCCGAAGAACTGAAGGATTTAAGAGGCCAATTATCAGATTTGAAGGAGAACAAGAACCTGAAAGGCGGCATATTCTGTATGCTCTTTAACATATCTGTCACACGGTCTCTTGTTTGGAAATTTAACAAGTTTGCTTCTGTAGGTGTGCTAACCGAACGTCCGGAAGGAGAAGTGTCTGGATTCCAAGGCGACCTACTACAAGAGCTGTCCAAAGTGCACGAGCAAGCTCGGAAAGCATTGAGGAACATGGAGAAGGCTTTATGGCCTTCCGATCCCCCTCCAGCAAAGTATGGATGAGCTTGCGAATTTACTCAAGGGAGCTCGCTGTTTGGAGCTATGGAAGATATCAGCATGTCGGGAAGGCGCCCGAGAAGCCTGGGCCATGGTGAAAATGCGATATACCAAGCTTGATCCGAATCATATGGCCTAGGTCGGACCTCGGGGACCAGATGGACAAGAAATTCCTGTTAGCTTAGTGTACGACCAAGTGAAAATAGCCGCTAAGTTTTCTCAACAAGATTGTAAACTAGACAACCTACTAGAGGGTCTAGAGGAAGAAGAAGTTTTTGAGTCCAAGTAGTAATGTACTTTATCAACAAACTGATCTCCAGCCGAATTGTAAAACAATTGTCATGGTAGACTTTCCGCTTCAACCTCTAGAACCCAAGGTTTGGAGTGTTTCCGGATATTTACACCTTTGGTAAACACCAAGGTATGATCGGAAACTAGGCAGTCCGGTCATAGTTGCTTAAACAGACAAGTTGTATTCAGGGAGCTATGTTATATTACATCTGATCGTAAGAAACATCTTCCAGAGAGAATAGTTCCAGTAAGGGTTACTTTCCCTGGGCCAGCATGTGTTTTTGCACACGCATAGGCTGTGGTGCGAGAAATCACAGTACGCATTATAATTTTGGGGTGTATACTGCATCGAGGGAAGTTCGACTCTTGTCCGCCGACTGATTATTCCCTTAAGAATGCTAGCTTTCGGCTTCACCCATCTCAGGTACACGTCTGGATAACCTGGCTGTAACAATCGCAGAGGTGCTCCCTTTATGCCCTAGGCAAACAAGCGGGAACGTAGGGCATAAGCACAGGAGCCAGGCAACCTAGCTTGGCAAAAACTCAAATCATAAATGTGCATATAATGGCGAAGACAAGAAACATATGAGTGGACAACACATATATACTGTGAGCTTGAGACTCCAAAATAATAATAAGAAAAAGCTTTCGTGAAAAGAAGCCCCCAGGTATTATGGGGTATGTACATTTAATGATGTATATCCCTCAAGTGTACAGTTTATCCGAACACTGGTAGAAGTCGTACAAAAAACGAAAAAGAGAGAATAAGGGGTGAGAGGGAGAAAAGAAAAGACGAAAAAAGGTATAAGTGTGAACTTAGGCGTAGAATCTCCGGAGCCAAGCGGCATTCCATGGGTTTGGTTCCAAATGATTATCCGAAGCGTTGCAAAGGCAATAGGCTCGTCCAGTGAGAACTTCATCTATGATGAAGGGACCCTCCCATTTGGGCTTGAGCTTGTCCTTTTTCTTCTCTGGTAGGCGCAGGATGATTCACTGACATTATAAGTCTTTGCTCGTACTTCCCTGCTTTGATATCGCCGAGCTTGCTGTTGGTAAAATGCGGAACGGGCCTTCGCGAAGTTGTGCTCCTCCTCCAAGCTGTCCAGATCGTCCTGCCGGTCGAGCTCGGCCTCTCTCTCTTCATACATGTTCACTCAAGGTGAGTCATGAATAATGTCGCATGGCAATACTGCCTCGGCGCCATACACCATGAAAAAATGTGTGTATGCGGTCGTGCGATTGGGCATGGTACACAGCCAGCAGAGTACATAATCGAGTTCTTCAACCCAATGCTTGTCTGATTCACGCAGGGATCGCACTAGTCTGGGTTTAATGCCGCTCACTATCAAGCCGTTAGCCCGATTGACCTTACCGTTTGTTTGAGGGTGATATACGGAGGCATAATCGAGCTTGATGCCCAAATTAGTGCAACAGGTTTTCACCTCATCGACCGTAAAGTTAGAACCGTCCACTACTGGGGACTAGCCTAGCAGTAGCACGCGTTTTAGGTATATTAGTAGCGCGGGTGCCTGCACTACTGATACGACGCTACAGCTAATAGGTAGTAGTAGCGCAGGTGCCATCCGCGCTACTACTACGTCCGTTAGTAGTAGCGTGGGT
Organism: Aegilops speltoides; assembly: GCA_021437245.1. Lineage (NCBI taxonomy): Eukaryota > Viridiplantae > Streptophyta > Magnoliopsida > Poales > Poaceae > Aegilops > Aegilops speltoides. The sequence goes on along the minus strand of CM038144.1, from coordinate 259,286,538 downwards.
AAAAACCCGCGCTACTACTAACCCATTCATTGAATATTTTTTTTGAATTTTTTTTAATTTTTTCCCAAATTTTCAAATTTCTGAATTATTTTAACCTCTAATCTCTAATCACCCCTCATCGCTGCTCAATTTAATCTCTAATCTCTAATCACCCCTCATCATTCCAAATCATCTAACTTCCCGGACGGTCACCCATCCTCTCACTACTCCAGCCTGAGCACACTTAACTTTCGCGTTCTATTCTCCCTCGTTTCCAAGTCTGCACTTGTTGTTTTCCTGACAATAGTAAGATGTCAATCCTATTAACCCTGAGGAGTTTCGCTTGAGCATGAAGTCATACATTTCACTGTTTGAGTTTGAAACTATTATTCTAAAAACAATAATTATTTAGTAACACTAATATTTCTTGAATAAGTAGTTTGACAACAGTTTGACCAGATTTGACCAAAATTCCAAAAAACTGAAATAATTATTTAGTAACACTAATATTCTTGAATAATTATTTAGTAACACTAATACTTCTTGAATAAGTAGTTTGACCACAGTTTGACCAAAACTCCAAAAAAAATTGAAATTTGAGCATAACTTTTTTCCTTTTAGAAACTGAGGATTCTAAAAATTTGCAAACAGGCCGTAGGCCATCAAATCGGATACGGATTTTCGTGCTGAACATTTTGATATATTATACATTTTTCCTGACATCGTATGTAAAAGTTATAGTCATTTTACACTTTCCCTACACTTTTTGCAAAACATGTCCAAATGTAAGTTTTTAAATTTTCCTAACTAGTAGATGTAGTAACATAACTACATCTCGAAGGATTTTAATTTTTGAAGTTTTTATCATTTTCTTTTGCTTTTTACAAAACTGAAAAGGCGATCCACGGGGGGGAGGGGGTAGATTTTGAAAATGGGACCTTTAGTTCCGGTTTGAAAATGGGTTGCATCCATCAGGGACCTTTAGTTTTTATCATCAGAGCTCTGTTGGATCTTTCTCTCCTTCCAACAGCGGAGGAGGAGGAAGGAGGGGCTACGGTGGAACAGGAGGTCACCGGATTTGCAGTAGACGTCGCGAAAGAGGGACGAGGGAGAGGAGTGATTTGGGCGAGGAGATGGGGATTGGGATTTCAGGGCTATTACAAAACCCAGTACTTAGTAGTAGCGCGGGTTTTTACCCCTCGCTACTACTATGGCATGTCCCGGAGGGGCACGGTTGAGACCGCTTAGTAGTAGCGAGGGGGGTAAAAACCCACGCTACTACTATCAACATAGTAGTAGCGCGGGTTTATAACCCTCGCTACTAGTATGGCATGGCCCACGGGAACGGTAGAGACCGCTTAGTAGTAGCGGGGGTTAAAAACCCGCGCTACTGCTATCAACTTAGTAGTAGCGAGGTTTAAAACCCGCGCTACTACTATGACATGTCCCGGGGGGCACGGTAGAGACCGCTTAGTAGTAGCGAGGCTTAAAAACCAGCGCTACTGCTATCAACTTAGTAGTAGCGAGGGTTAAAACCCCGCGCTACTAGTAAGCATCTGCGTATAAGCTTTTCCCTAGTAGTGGTTGTCAGTTATGATACTATGTGGGACACCATGACGGTGTACAACACCGGATATGAAGTCTATAACCGGTCAGGCTTCAGCCATTTTGACTGGTTTGGCTTCTATCCACTTAGTGAACTTGTCGACCATAACTAGTAAATATTTCTTCTTATGGCTTCCCCCTTTAAGGTATCCGACCATGTCAAGCCCCCAGACCGCAAAAGGCCACGTAGTGGGCATTGTTTGTAAGGCAGTGGTGGCATATGGTTTTGATTTGTGAAAAGTTGGCATCCAAGACATCCCTGTACAAGGTCTCGTGCGTCTGCTCGGGCCATGGGCCAAAAGCGTACGGAAGGCCTTACTTACAAGGGCTCGAGCTGCAGCGTGATGGCCACCAAGACCGGCGTGTATTTCGGCCAAGTGCTGCCGTCCTTGTTCTATGGAAATACACCTTTGTAGTACTCCGGTGGTACTTTTCTTGTATAGTTCTCCCTCATGGACTTTGTAAGCCATGCGACCGTGTATATTAACGACCGTGTATATAATCATGCGACCGTGTATATTAACGCAGCCTGTCATTGTGAGAGTAGTACCGAGTCTTAGTTTATCCTCGCTTTATAATCATGCGACCGTGAATATTAACGCAGCCTGTCATTGTGCCCCTATTTTTTTTATGGTAGCCTTGCGTATTTTCTTTGTCAGCGCATAGTTGGACATTTTCCGGGCACAACTACCAAAACCAACCCGACGACAACCACAGTAACACGTCTCTTTATGAGATATGTGTATCTCGACATCGACCGACCTTTTGAGGTAATCCGCAGATTATTACCTTTCACCACGGTAAATAAACCAGCCCAGATGTTATATAAGAAGGCCACCTTGTGACCTTACCCAAAGAACCCTCACCTCGTGCACCACTCTCACAACCATTTCTTGTCATGCCGAGCCCCAGTATTCATCTGAGAACCCCAGATGCAACCCCAGGTAGCTTTGTCAAAATATTGTGGGACTTTACCTGCAGTACCATGGGTTCTACCAAGCCACCCCAGTACGAGCTGTTCAAATCTAGAATCACCCCTTCCACCTCGGAATATTGGGCAGCAGTACACATTCCTCCCATAGACCCCAACCAAGATCCAACAGAAGTCTCCTTCGTGGGGAAATCTATGCCAACCCCACACTGGCCATAGAAGCTATCGCGAAGAAGCGATTGCTCGCCTTCGATCCGATAGCACCTATGCCCGCGAACAAGGATATTATTACTTTCCGAGCCGTGCAGCACCGGAGAAGTTACATCTTTTCCGTGGATGGATTGAGAAGGACCCAAAGATTAGCCAACCTTATCCAAAGACATCATCGCCAAGAGCATTTGAACCAGCGAGTAATGGATTATCTCCGAGTCTCGCTGATTTAAATCCTCAGATTGCAATCGCCAGATCACTGAGGCCCGACCCGGAGAGACGCATACATCGACTGGTCAATCCACTTCCTCCGATAGAAGAGGAGTGTATCCCTTTACCAGAGACATTTTATCAGGACCCCACCCAGTTACCGTTTTCATTTTAGACGTCACTGTTGTGTTTGTTATTGCAGCATTTATTATTTGCGTGTATCTTATGCATGGTACCTCAAATTTGTCCGACGAGTCGAGTATTTAGTTTCTACTTATGTGAGTGGTTGTCTTCGTGAAGAACCTGTGTAACCGCGAAAATCCTAGTATGAGATTTCTTTTCCCTGAGTCGCTGCATCGTTTATCCTCTCACGGCATGGATTATTTTACTCACGCAGCACCACGGCAGTAGGCTCACAACCGCTCGTACACATATGGAGTATTTATTTTTCACAACGGCCCTTAGCAAATCTCGAGGACGAGATTTTTTTTAAGGGGGGGTAGTATTGTAACACCAAAAAAAATTTAACTAGGTTATAGTTATTAAAATTTTGCCAAGAGTTTAAAATTTTTGCCTGCAAGAATATATCTGTTGATTTCAAAACCTTTCTTTTAATATTAAGGAGTTTTTCCCAAGTGGATCCTTCCAAAACATATTGGACTTATTTTCCCTCTCATTTTAAAACATCTCTCAATCAGTAGATTTATTTATTAAATTATTTCACCCTGAGCTTTATTCATTAAATGACTTGTTTTAAAGTTTGAAGCTCTTTTTGAACTACAACCATTTGATAAATTTAACTAAAAATCCAACCAAAATTTGGAGATGTTCTGTGATGCCTCTAAATCACTTTTGTGCATTAATATATTTATTTCATTGCATATTTTGAGTGCTACACATGTTTTTCCTCTCTGGTCCAGTAGGCATTTTGGCACTGCAACCCTTTTAAATATTTGTTTCTAGCTTCCACCAAAATTATGGGATGTCAGTAGGAGCATATTATTCCATTATATGCAATAATCCAGGGATGATCTTTGAGATTTTTGAGTGAATCAACCTCATCTTCATTCTGGTCCAACATGATGGTTTGTACAGCAACCATATTTTTGCTTGCTCTTTAGCCCTTGATTCTTTCTCCTACTTGTAGTCCTTCATGTTAAACTCCTAAGTCCAGGAGCATGCAACCATTGGCATAATTTTGGTTCATGAAATAATACCCTTCACCTCCTGTCCAGATTTGAAGTTCTGCAAAACTTGCACTAGCAAGTTTCCCCTTTTATCCAAATAACCACACCACTCCCTCTTGCATCCAAAGAGACTTCAATCTGGAAGATTTGGCCCCTCCAAGACCTTCCTAGATGCCTCTGGCATTTTGTCAAACACTCTGTGGGCATGAATAGTTTTGGCATGATTATAGGTTTGTGTGATGAACTTGTCCATATGTCCAAACCATGTTGTCTAGTAGCCTACTAATGGTCTCCAACCCAGACCTGTGGATTTGCACTTGATCCCTAGCAGTTTTGGCCACCCTCGCATTTCATCAAACACCTTTCAGGCGCCAAGACCGGACGCGCCCAGAAGGCCAATTGCAGCCGCTACCGAGCCGACACGCTGGCCCCCCTGGACTTTGGCCCACTCTGCAGCACCTCACCACGCACTACCCTCCTCACAGCAACGCGCCAAGCCACCCTGGCAGCCTACAGCGCCGCCGACAGAGCCTTTGGCGGCACTGAAGGAAATATGCCCTAGAGGCAATAATAAAGTTATTATTTATTTCCTTATTTCATGATAAATGTTTATTATTCATGCTAGAATTGTATTAACCGGAAACATAATACATGTGTGAATACATAGACAAACAGAGTGTCACTAGTATGCCTCTACTAGACTAGCTTGTTAATCAAAGATGGTTAAGTTTCCTAACCATAGACAAAGGAGTTGTCATTTGATTAACAAGGTCACATCATTAGTTGAATGATCTGATTGACATGACCCATTCCATTAGCTTAGCACCGATCGCTTAGTATGTTGCTATTGCTTTTATCCATGACTTATACATGTTCCTATAACTATGAGATTATGCAACTCCTGCTTACCGGAGGAACACTTTGGTACTACCAAACGTCACAACGAATCGGGTGATTATAAAGGAGTACTACAGGTGTCTCCAAAGGCAAATGTTGGGTTGGCGTATTTCGAGATTAGGATTTGTCACTCCGATTGTTGGAGAGGTATCTCTGGGCCCTCTCGGTAATACACATCACTTAAGCCTTGCAAGCATTACAACTAATGAGTTAGCTGTAAGATGATGTATTACGGAACGAGTAAAGAGACTTGCCGGTAACGAGATTGAACTAGGTATTGGATACCGACGATCGAATCTCGGGCAAGTAACATACCGATGACAAAGGGAACAACGATGTTGTTATGCGGTCCGACCGATAAAGATCTTCAGAGAATATGTAGGAACCAATATGGGCATCCAGGTCCCGCTTATTGGTTATTGACCGAGACGGTCTCGGTCATGTCTACATTGTTCTCGAACCGTAGGGTCCGCACGCTTAAGGTTTCGGCGACGGTTATATTATGAGTTTGTGTATTTTGATGTACCAAGGAGTTCGGAGTCCCGGATGTGATCACGACATGACGAGGAGTCTCAAATGGTCGATACATAAAGATTGATATATTGATGGCTATATTCGACATCGGAAAGGTTCCGGAAGTTTCCGGAGAAAACCGGAGTGCCGGAGGGGTTACCGGAACCCCCCGGGGAAGTAATGGGCCTTAATGGGCCAAGAGGGGAGAGAGAGGGCTGCGCCAGGAGGTGGCGCCCCATGGGGAGTCCGAATAGACAAGGAGGGGGCGCGCCCCTTCCTCTCCCTCTCCTCTCTCCTTCCTTCCCCTTCCTCCTTCCTAGTTGGACTAGGAAAGGGGAGTCCTACTCCCACTAGGAGGAGGACTCGCCCTCCCTTGGCGCTGCCTCCTAGGGCCGGCCGCCTCCCCTTGCTCCTTTATATACGGGGCAGGAGGGCACCCTAGAACACATAAGTTGATCCTGAGATCGCTCTCAGCCGCAGCGGTGCCCCTCCACCATATTCCACCTCGGTCATATCGTAGCAGTGCTTAGGCGAAGCCTGCGCCGGTAGAACATCAAGATCGCCACCACGCCGTCAGGCCGACGGAACTCTCTCTCCGGAGCTTTGCCGGATCGGAGCCCGAGGAGCGCCACCGAGCTTTACGTGTGTCAAGAACTCGAGGCGCCGGAGTAACGGCGCTGGGATTGGTTGGATCGCGAGGAGAACGTACGACTACTTCCTCTACGTTGTGATTGCTTCCGCTTCGGTCTAAGAGAGTACGTAGACAACACTCTCCCCTCTCGTTGCTATGCATCACCATGATCTTGCGTGTGCGTAGGAAATTTTTTGAAATTACTACGTGCCCAACAGTGGCATCCGAGCCTAGGTTTTTATGGTTTGATGTTTTGCACGAGTAGAACACAAGTGAGTTGTGGACGATACAAGTCATACCGCCTACCAAAGATGTCATACTTTGGTTCAGCGGTATTGTGAGATGAAGCGCCCGGACCGACATTACGCCAGACGCTTACGCGAGACTGGTTTCACTGCTACGAGCACTCGTGCTTAAAGGTGGCTGGTGGGTGTCTGTCTCTCTCACTTTAGTTGAACCGAGTGTGGCTATGCCCGGTCCTTGAGAAGGTTAAACGGAGTCTATTTGACGAAGTATCGCTGTGGTTTTGATGCGAGGTGAGATTGGTTCTTGCTTAAGCCCGTAGCAGCCACGTAAAATTTGCAACAACAAAGTAGAGGACGCCTAACTTGTTTTTGCAGGCATGTTATGATGTGATATGGTCAAGACGTGATGCTATATTTTATTGTATGAGATGATCATGTTTTGTAACCGGTTATCGCAATCGGCTGGAGCCATATGGTTGTCGCTTATTGTATGAAATGCAACGCTCTGTAATTGCTTTACTTTATCACTAAGCGGTAGCGATAGTCGAGAAGCAATAGATGGCGAAACGACAACGATGCTACGATGGAGATCAAGGTGTCGCTACCGGTGACGATGGTGATCACGACTTGCCGGAGATGGAGATCACAAGCACAAGATGATGATGGCCATATCATATCACTTATATTGATTGCATGTGATGTTTATCCTTTATGCATCTTATTTTGCTTTGATCGACGGTAGCATTTTAAGATGATCTCTCACTAAAATTATCAAGTAGTGTTCTCCCGAGTATGCACCGCTGCCAAAGTTCGTCGTGTCGAGACACCACGTGATGATCGGTGTGATAAGCTCTACGTCCATCTACAACGGGTGCAAGCCAGTTTTGCACACGCAGAATACTCAAAGTTATACTTGACGAGCCTAGCATATGCAGATATGGCCTCGGAACACGGAGACCGAAAGGTCAAGCGTGAATCATATAGTAGATATGATCAACATAAGATGTTCACCATTGAAAACTACTCCATCTCACGTGATGATCGGTTATGGTTTAGTTAATTTGGATCACGTGATCACTTAGATGACTAGAGAGATGTCTGTCTAAGTGGGAGTTCTTAAGTAATATGATTAATTGAACTTAAATTTATCATGAACTTAGTACCTGATAGTATCTTGCTTGTCTATGTTTGTTTGTAGATAGATGGCTCGTGCTGTTGTTCCATTGAATTTTAATGCGTTCCTTGAGAAAGCAAAGTTGAAAGATGATGGTAGCAATTACACGGATCGGGTCCGTGAATCGAGGATTATCCTCATTGCTGCATGTAAGAGTTACGCCCTGGATGCACCATTGGGTGCCAGCCTGCTGCTGATGCAACCGACGACGTTAAGAACGTCCCGCGAGCAAAGTCGATGACTACTCTATAGTTCGGTGTGCCATGCTTTACGGCTTAGAACCGGTCTTCAACGACGTTTTGAACGTCATGGACCATATGAGATGTTCCAGAGTTGAAGTTGATATTTCAATGTAATGCCCGGATTGAGAGATATGAAGTCTCCAATAAGTTCTATAGCTGCAAGATGGAAGAGAATGGGTCTGCTGGTGAGCACATACTCGTAATGTCCGGTATTACAATCACTTGACTCAACCGGGAGTTAATCTTCCTGATGATTGTGTCATTGATGTAATTCTTCAATCACCGCCACCAAGCTACAAAGGCTTCGTGATGAACTATAATATGCAAGGGTTAGTAAAGACTATGCCCGAGCTCTTCGCAATGCTAAAGGCTGCGGAGGTAGAAATCAAGAAGGAGCATCAAGTGTTGATGGTCAATAAGACCACTAGTTTCAAGAAGAAAGGCAAAGGGAAGAAGAAGGAACTTCAAGAAGAACAGCAAACAAGTTGTCGCTCAGAGAAGAAACCCAAGTCTGGACCTAAACCTGAAATCGAAAGTGCTTCTACCGCAAGCGATCGGTCACCGAAGCGGAACTGCCCCAAGTATTTGGCGGATAAGAAGGATGGCAAGGTGAACAAAGGTATATGTGATATACATGTTATTGATGTGTACCTTACTAGAGCTCGCAGAGCACTGGTATTTGATACTGGTTCTGCTGCTAATATTTGCAACTCAAACAGGACTACGGATTGCTTAACACCGCAAAGGACAAGGTGACGGCGCGCTGGGAAATGGTTCCAAAGTCGATGTGATCGCGGTCGGCACGCTACCTCTACATCTACCTTCGGATTAGTTTTAGACCTAAATAATTGTTATTTGGTGCCGCGTTGAGCATGAACATTATATCTGGATCTTGTTTGATGCGAGACGGTTATTCATTTAAATCAGAGAATAATGGTTGTTCTATTTATATGAGTAATATCTTTTATGGTCATGCACCCTTGAAGAGTGGTCTATTTTAATGAATCTCGATAGTAGTGATACACATATTCATAATGTTGAAACCAAAAGATGCAGAGTTGATAATGATAGTGCAACTTATTTGTGGCACCGCCGCTTAGGTCATATTGGTATAAAGCGCATGAAGAAACTCCATATCGATGGACTTTTGGAGTCACTTGATTATGAATCACTTGGCACTTATGTAACCGTGCCTCATGGGCAAGATGACTAGAACCCCGCTTCTCCTAACTATGGAGAGAGCAACAGATTTGTTGGAAATCATACATACAGATGTATGTGGTCCAATGAATGTTGAGGCTCGGCGGATATCGTTATTTTCTCACCTCACAGATGATTTAAGCAGATATGGGTATATCTACTTAATGAAACATAAGTCTGAAACATTTGAAAAGTTCAAAGAATTTCAGAGTGAAGTTGAAAATCATCGTAATAAGAAAATAAAGTTTCTACGATCTGATCGTGGAGGCAAATATTTGAGTTACGAGTTTGGTCTACATTTGAAACAATGCGGAATAGTTTCAAACTCTCACGCCACCCGAACACCACAACGTAATGGTGTGTCCGAACGTCAGAATCGCACTTTACTAGATATGGTGCGATCTATGATGTCTCTTACAGATTTACCGCTATCGTTTTGGGGTTATGCTCTTGAGACGGCCGCATTCACGCTGAATAGAACACCGTCAAAATCCGCTGAGACGACACCTTATGAACTATGGTTTAGCAAGAAACCAAAGTTGTTGTTTCTTAAAGTTTGGGGATGCGATGCTTATGTGAAAAGCTTCAACCTCGATAAGCTCGAACCCAAATCGGAGAAATGTGTCTTCATAGGATACCCAAAGGAGATAGTTGGGTACACCTTCTATCACAGATCCGAAGGCAAGACATTTGTTGTTAAGAATGGATCCTTTCTAGAGAAGGAGTTTCTCTCAAAGAAGTGAGTGGGAGGAAAGTAGAACTTGATGAGGTAATCTGTACCTTCTCCCTTATTTGAAAGTAGTTTATCACGTAAACCGTTTCGCGACATCTACACCAAATAGTGAGGAAGTTGATGATGTTGATCATGAAACTTCAGATCAAGTTACTACGAACCTCGTAGATCAACCAGAGTAAGATCCGCACTGAGTGGTACGGTAATCCTGTTCGGAAATCATGCTACTAGATCATGATGAACCTACGAACTATGAAGAAGCGATGGTGAGCCCAGATTCATAAAATGGCTTGAGGCCATGAAATCTGAGATGGGATCCATGTATGAAAACAAAGTGTGGATTTTGGTTGACTTGCCCGAGGGTAGGCAAGCAATAGAAAACAAGTGGATCTTCAAGAAGAAGACCGACGACGGTAATATTATCGTTTATTAAAGCTCGACTTGTCGCAAAGGGTTTTCGACAAGTTCAAGGGATTGACTACGATGAGACCTTCTCACCAGAAGCGATGCTTAAGTCTGCATCGAATCATGTTAGCAATTGCGCGATTTTATGATTATGAAATTTGGCAAATGGATGTAAAGACTGCATTCCTGAATGGATTTTGAAGAAGAGTTGTATATGATGCAACCAAAAGGTTTTATCGATCCAAAGGAGCTAACAAAGTGTGCAAGCTCCAGCGATCCATTTATGGACTGGTGCAAGCATCTCGAGTTGGAATAAACATTTTGATAGTGTGATCAAAGCATTTGGGTTTATATGCACTTTTGGAGAAGCCTGTGATTTACAAGAAAGTGAGTGGGAGCTCTATAGCATTTCGATATTATATGTAGATGACATATTACTAATCGGAAATGATATAGAATTTCGGATAGCATAAAGGGATACTTGAATAAGAGTTTTTGATGAAGGACCTCGTGAAGCTGCTTACATATTGGGCATCAAAATCTATAGAGATAGATCAAGACGCTTAATTGGACTTTCACAAAGCACATACCTTGACAAAATTTTGAAGAAGTTCAAAATGGATCAAGCAAAGAAAGGGTTCTTGCCTGTGTTACAAGGTGTGAAGTTGAGTAAGACTCAATGCCCACCACCGCAGAAGATAGATTGAAAATGAAAGATGTTCCCTATGCCTCAGCCATAGGCTCTATCATGTATGCAATGTTGTGTACCGCACTGATGTGTGACTTGCTATAAGCTTAGCAGGAGGTACCAAAGTAATCCAGGAGTGGATCACTGGACAGCGGTCAAGAACATCCTGAAATACCTGAAAAGGACTAAGGATATGTTTCTCGTATATGGAGGTGACAAAGAGCTCATCGTAAACGGTTACGTTGATGCAAGCTTTGACACTGATCCGGACGATTCTAAATCGCAAACCGGATACGATTTACACTAAACGGAGGAGTCGGTTGGTGCAGTTCTAAACAAAGCGCCATAGCGGGATCTACATGTGAAGCGGAGTACATAGCAGCTTGAAGCAGCTAATGAAGGAGTGCGGATGAAGGAGTTCATATCCGATCTAGGTGTCATACCTAGTGCATCGGGTCCAATGAAAACCTTTTGTGACAATATCGAGCAATTGCTTTAGCGAAGGAATCCAGATTTCACAAGAGAACCAAACACATCAAGAGACGCTTCAATTCCATCCGGACTTGGTCCGTGGGAGACATAGAGATTTGTAAGATACATACGGATCTGAATGTAGCAGCACCGCTGACTAAGCCTCTTCCACGAGCAAAACATGATCAGCACCAAGACTCCATGGGTGTTAGAATCATTACTATGTAATCTAGATTATTGACTCTAGTGCAAGTGGGAGACTGAAGGAAATATGACCTAGAGGCAATAATAAAGTTATTATTTATTTCCTTATTTCATGATAAATGTTTATTATTCATGCTAGAATTGTATTAACCGGAAACATAATACATGTGTGAATACATAGACAAACAGAGTGTCACTAGTATGCCTCTATTAGACTAGCTTGTTAATCAAAGATGGTTAAGTTTCCTAACCATAGACAAAGGAGTTGTCATTTGATTAACAAGGTCACATCATTAGTTGAATGATCTGATTGACATGACCCATTCCATTAGCTTAGCACCGATCGCTTAGTATGTTGCTATTGCTTTTATCCATGACTTATACATGTTCCTATAACTATGAGATTATGCAACTCCTGCTACGGAGGAACACTTTGGTACTACCAAACGTCACAACGAATCGGGTGATTATAAAGGAGTACTACAGTGTCTCCAAAGGCAGATGTTGGGTTGGCGATTTCGAGATTAGGATTTGTCATCCGATTGCTCTGAGAGGTATCTCTGGGCCCTCTCGGTAATACACATCACTTAAGCCTTGCAAGCATACAACTAATGAGTTAGCTGTAAGATGATGTATTACGGAACGAGTAAAGAGACTTGCCGTAACGAGATTGAACTAGGTATTGATACCGACGATCGAATCTCGGGCAAGTAACATACCGATGACAAAGGGAACAACGATGTTGTTATGCGGTCCGACCGATAAAGATCTTCGAGAATATGTAGGAGCCAATATGGGCATCCAGGTCCCGCTTATTGGTTATTGACCGAGACGGTCTCGGTCATGTCTACATTGTTCTCGAACCGTAGGGTCCGCACGCTTAAGGTTTCGGATGACGGTTATATTATGAGTTTGTGTATTTTGATGTACCAAGGAGTTCGAGTCCCGGATGTGATCACGGACATGACGAGGAGTCTCAAATGGTCGAGACATAAAGATTGATATATTGGACGGCTATATTCTGGACATCGGAAAGGTTCCGAAGTTTTCGGAGAAAACGGAGTGCCGGAGGGGTTACCGGAACCCCGGGAAGTAATGGGCCTTAATGGGCCAAGAGGGAGAGAGAGGGCTGCGCCAGAGGTGGCGCGCTGCCCCATGGGGAGTCCGAATAGGACAAGGAGGGGCGCGCCCCCTTCCTCTCCTCTCCCTCTCCTTCCTTCCCCTTCCTCCTTCCTAGTTGGACTAGGAAAGGGGAGTCCTACTCCCACTAGGAGGACTCCTCCCTTGGCGCGCCTCCTAGGGCCGGCCGGCCCTCCCCCTTGCTCCTTTATATACGGGGCAGGGGGCACCCCAGAACACATAAGTTGATCCTTGAGATCGTTCCTTAGCTGTGCGGTGCCCCCTCCACCATATTCCACCTCGGTCATATCAGCAAAGTGCTTAGGCGGCCCCCGCGTCGGTAGAACATCAAGATCGTCACCATGCCGTCATGCTGACGGAACTCTCTCTCCCCGGAGCTTTGCTGGATCGGAGCCCGAGGAGCGTCACCGAGCTATACGTGTGTCAAGAACTCGGAGGCGCCGGAGTAACGGCGCTGGGATCGGTTGGATCGCGAGGAGAACGTACGACTACTTCCTCTACGTTGTGATTGCTTCCGCTTCGGTCTACGAGGGTACGTAGACAACACTCTCCCCTCTCGTTGCCATGCATCACCATGATCTTGCGTGTGCGTAGGAAATTTTTTGAAATTACTACGTGCCCAAGAGGCACACCGGCGGCCGCAGCGCGCCTCTGCCGCGGTCGGCGTCGCCAAAGCCACCCAGGCTCGCCACCTGCCCCAAGGAACAGCGCAAGCTTATCCCCCGCTCGTCGGCTAGCTCCCGTCGTCGCCACGACGCCCTGACGCTACAGGGAGGCGGTTCGCTGTCGTCCTTATCGCCGGCCGCCGCGGAACCGCCTTGCCTCGCCTATATAAGGACCCCCGAACTCATCCGAGCACGCATGCAACCTCAGTCCACCTCCCTAGTTTCCCCATGGCAGCCAATCGACCTGAGGAGGTCGTCTTCTTCATCTCCAGCAACTCCTGCCGCCGCCATTTGTCTCCGGCCCATGCCGGGCGCCACTAGGGCTTCCCCTCTCCGTTCTCTTCACCAAGAACTTCCCCTTCCTCTCGCGAGTGCAACCCCTCGATCAATTTTGGTAGGAGACCACCGCAGCCCAAAAATCACTCCGTCACCGAAGCCTCCTCCGCCGCGAAGCTCGCCGCCGGCAGCTCACTCCGTCCCCATCACTTCTTCGACCATCGGAAGAACTGCCCCAGTCGTGCAGATCCATCCCCACCCTCGGGGCCCGCGAGAGCAGCTGTCACGGCGACGATCGCCGGAAGCCTCGCTCCGCCGGGCAGAGGAGGGAGACGACGCAGGCGATCGGGTCAAACTGACCCAGGTTCCAGGCGGGCCCACTGTCGAGATCCAACGCTGGTCCGCGTGGGTTAAGTGGAGGCGTAAAACCTCAAGTACGCCTCCTTTGACCGAAAGCGTAATCTCGCTTGAAACGTTTTCTTTTTCTGTTTTTATTAAAAACAGATTTGACCAGAACTTTGACTGACTATATCTTTTTAAATATAACTCCAAATGAATTAATTCTTTTTCCTACCCCTCTCAAATAATGTCTAGTTTATTTTTATATTTATTACAAAATTTTCCAAGCAACTTTTTTGTGCTGTTTTCAAACTATGTGTTAATTTAAATATTTCCAAAAATAGGATTTTTGGAGAAGGAGAAAGCTTTTAAAAGTTTTGGAGTGCACCCTGCCTTTCCACACATTGAAGGCAAGCATTCTGAATCCCGGCGTAATATTTTTGGTGTGATCGTTGATACATTTATAACACCACCGCAACTCGAAGGACCTGTTATTTCATGTGGTATGATCATATGCATGAGTGCATATTAGTGATTTCCATGATGTTGGAAATGAACACACTTGTGATGATAATCACCCTCATGTGCCTTGCATGCATACCGGCAGGAACCCGGGAAAACCTCTGCCTTGGGTAGGCATGAGTTTGTCGCCGGTCTCCGTCGGGACGGTTATGTTTGGTATGGCATGGTAAGGTGATATGAGCGGTGACTCTGTTGGTTGAAATATATTCATTATGCTAATCATGCAGGGAATACTTAAACCTCCCGAGTCGCACTGTGAGATCGAGTCTTGTTCCAAAGAATCCCCATACTTGCTTTCAGACTACCACTGCCTCTACAAAGCAAGTAGAGTACGGTTCAAGAAGTTGTCAACCTCTTTCTAGCACACACCGCATGTGAGAGGCCAGGTGGAAGATACCGGTTGTAGCTGGTAGGCAGGCCACACGGTCCGGGGCATGGGTGTTTCGGTTGGGACGAGAGGGAGGCCACCCTTCAGAGCGCGCGATATAAATTTGATCCCATGCTACGCGAGGTTGTAGCCTCCCCACTTAGAGTTTGCTTTGACAGTGTCGTGGGTGATTCTGCACACGTGAGTTAAGCCTGTGTGTGTGCAAGTTAGGTGTGTTTTCAACAAAAAGATCAGAGACGGAATTAGTCCCGATGGACTAAAGAAATACGTTACTCTTGGGTAAAGAGTACACCCTCTGCAGAGATTAAACCTATTCGAATAGCCGTGTCCATGGTTAAGGATTACAGTCTGGGATGGGTCAAGTGTCGGTCTTAGTGTCGGTCTTCGGAGGTGAAACTGTTAACCAGAACTAGAACTACTACTTGTGACTTGTGATAATTTATGATTATTATTATTATTATTGGCTAACCGTGATATTATTGTTATTATCGAGTATCTCTGGGATGGTGCTACCTCCGGGATACTCACTATGATTGTTTATTTTAAAGCCCTTTATGTGGTGTCGCCGACGCCCGACCGTGGCATTTCTTTTAAAGCCCTTTATGCGTGTCGCCAGACGCCCGATCGTGGCATTTCTTTAAAGCCCTTTATGTGGTGTCGCCGACGCCCGATCGTGGCATCTCTTTAAAGCCCTTTATGTGGTGTCGCCGACGCTCGATTGTGGCATTTCTTTTAAAGCCCTTTATGCGTGTCGCTCAGCCGACTGTGGCATTTCTTTTAAAGCCCTTATGTGGTGTCGCCGACGCCTCCGCTGCCATTTCTTTTAAAGCCCTTTATGTGGTGTCGCCAGACGCCCGATTGTGGCATTTCTTTTAAAGCCCTTTATGCGGTGTCGCCAGATGCCCGATCGTGGCATTTTTTTAAAGCCTTTATGTGGGGTCGCCGACGCCGACCGTGGCATTTCTTTTAAAGCCCTTTATGTGGTGTCGCCAAACGCCTGATCATGCATTTCTTTTTAAAGCCCTTTTATGTGGCGTCGCTAAGACGCTCGATCGTGGCATTGCTTATTATTTACTTCATAAATTTTAATACTACTATGTTATTGCATTCTTATAAATAACTTGCTTGCACGCATCGTAGTTTCATTTATCTTTTGTGACCGACGCCATGAGCATAAAATATTTTCAGACATCATTGTTATATTAGACCAGTGTTCATAATGTTTAAGTAGTACATTCAAAGTACTCATCTGCTTGTCCTCGCTATTGTCTTGGCCAGATTTTCTTGCATGGAGACGAGCGACGCGATGACAGTCCCGGAACCTAAGCAATGGAGATAATAGCCTCGCGAAGATAGGAGTTAACTTGGTCAGCTGTTCCCGTGGGAAATGGAGTCCCATAGACACTGATGTTTCACAACCCACTTCCGCCATCAACCACTAGAAACCATTCGTTCTACTCACAGGCCAGAATGGTCTTGTACTACATATTTGTGTTTTGCTTCGAATTTCTGTATCAAGTTGGAGCCTCATCAGCTAACAGTAATCCTGGGGCTGATGAGCACGACGGTCTTTTTCTGGAAATTTATACCCGGAAAAACCGGTCGTGACACTAGGGAAAAGGGGAAAGGGTTGCGGGCGGCTGTGGAGGAGCCACTGTGGCATTTGGTGGGGTGGTGACCAATGGGGTGTAGTGCATGAGGCGCACAGGGATTGGACGCTCTCCCTCGCACGTCGCATTGTTCCCGCGCTCTGGACGCTCTCTCTCTCTCGCACATCGCATGGTTTTTGTGCTCGCGTCAGCCACAGAGAGACATATGATTGCTCACGTAGGACCACGCGCAGGCAACACACTGGTTGACTTATGCCCGTTTGAAAAAACCCACAAGCAACAAGCTGAACTATAGTTGCAAAAGGGCCACAACTCAGCCAAACGTGAAAGCAAAGCAGAAGTAGCATTTTTTACCACGCAGTCGACTGATCCAACGTCCAACGGCGAAAGTCAAAGCCAATCTGATGGCCACAAACGTGCCAATCCGGGGGAGCTCCCTGGAGGAGGGTCGGCTAGCATCCTTTTATGTTTAAATAGGAGTTACAAGAGTTGATCTACCTCGAGATCATAATGGCTAAACCCTAGTTGTCTAGCCTATGATTATTCTAATAGCCTCTACAGACTAAAACCCTCTGGTTTATGTATACACCGGAGGGGCCAAGGGTCGTACAGAGTCGGTTTACAAGGAAGGAAATAGTACATCCGGACACCAATCTTGCCGTCCACGCATATAGGAGTCCTACCTGGACACGGGGGATGGTCTTCTGCTTTATGTTCATGGCCCATTAGTCTGGCCCATATCGAATAGACCGGACACCCGATGACCTGCTAATCCAGGACTCCCTCAGTAGCCCGCTGTTAGGACCCCGACTCAATGCCACATCGATCTAGCATGTAACACCTCATATCACTTTGCAGCCTCACGCACGGTATTCTACCGGTGTCGCACTCTTTCGCTCGGACTGTTTGGCGCTTTTGGCACACGATATGATAGTGTCGCTAGCATCCATATGATAAGGAGCCCGGCTGACATGGCTAGTCGTGAAACCTAAAGTGGCATTAAACTTACAGGACATGCATCCATGACCCAAAGATCAAACGTGTCGGTCATCACGAAAGTGAATCCAGCAGTAGCACTGGGCTACCAGACTCGTGAACCCGGGTCAGAAAGGTGCTAATAGGACTGATATTCATCGCGTGACATTTTCAAGGGATGTACACGTGAACGGAAGAAGGACACATGCCGGCCAGCCTAAGTGTTCCGCAGCAGTAGCAAGCTACCATGGCTCATTGGAAGCACTAGGAGACATTTCCCAGTAAGAGAGGCTACTAAGGATAAACAACTAGATAGTAAGATCCCACACATAACAAGCATTTCAATAACATACACACAATATGCCCGATATGTGCAAATACAACATGGCATCACAACATGACTCTACAACTCAAGTATTTTATTCAATAGGCTCCGAGGAGCGAGATATTACAAACATGGGTCTCACGACCCAACATTCATAGCATACAAGTCAAAGCACATGTGGAAGCTTAACATGTCTGAGTAAAGACATCTACAAAAGAAAAAGGCTGAGAAGCCTGACTATCTACCAGATCCTGCCTAGGGCACAAGATTGTAGCTGAGGTAACAAGCTAAACGTCGAAGTTCACGCGGAACTACTAGTGAGACTGAAGTCTCTATGCAAAACACTCAAGTCCCTAGTCTAGGTTTATCGCCTATTCAGGTTCCGTCCGCAGGGAGTCCGGCCGAGCTTTCCACATATGGCCCCGAACGATGTGTGCAGGGTTCCCGAGATACCAAACGGCATCCGTACACTGTACACGTGCCTCATGTGATCACAACCCACTCCCTCCCGGCCAGCGTGCTATGCATGGCCTCCAAAGATACTACAAACACTGTAAACTACTTGCAACTCCTCGGACAGAGGACAAGGGTGATTAAGAAGCGAGAGGGTGCATTGGTTTCGGGCCCAATGCATGGTAGTAGCTGGTTCATGGATCACAAATCTGAACTTCGGCCTCCTAAGGACGGCTTCAAACTGAGACAACCCACCATGTACTTCTACATGGCCTCTCACCGCCACCTTTACCAAATCGTGTTCACACACTTAGCACACATACGAAGAGGACATGTTCACACACCTCGATTCATCCCTCGATGAATCAGACCGACTCAACTCTAAGCAAAGAGTGCATGACAAACAAGCATGAATTAGTAGGCACAATAGGCTCAAACAACTCCTACTCATGCTAGTGGGTTTCATCTATTTACTGTGGCAATGATAGGTCATGCAGAGGATAAAGGGGTTCAGCTATCGCTGCAAGTAACAGAAGAATCATTGTTGTCCTAATGCAGTAAAAGAGAGCAGGAGCGAGAGAGTAGGATTGTATCGGAAAGAACAAGGGGGTTTTGCTTGCCTGATGGAGTGGTAGTAGGATACTGCCCTTTAGTCGGATAATCGTGGGTATCCTCGGAGGCAGAACCTACCGCGAAAGATACATCAAACACAATCAACACATGATGATATGCAACAATATGATGCATGCTATGACATGGCAATATGAATGTGTTTTGGGCTAAGGCAAGCTAGAATAGATTGAAATGAGTCCATTTGAACCAAAGATTCAAATGCAAACCCATTATATGAAGTCATAAAGGTGCATTAACTTGTTTAATCTAAACAGCAGGGTTAAGTTGCTCTAACATGCATGAAACCAGTGAAGATGGATAGATTGGATTTTTCTAATCATTTTTCATATATAATTTATCTCATTTGGAGTTATGATTGAATTTATATGAATTTTAGACGTTTTGGGCATTTTCTGGAATTTCCTGTAAAAGAATAATTCCAGTAATTGAATTAATGCGTCACCATGGCGAGGGTGACGCTGGTCAAAGGAGCGGTTCTAGGTCAAACCTGACTGTGGGTCCCAAGCGGTCGTGGTAATTAGCCTAGCTAATTTTAGTTAGCACTAAAACTAATTTAGTTAGCAAACGGGCCCCACCTGGCATGGACTCAGTGGGAAGTCAACTTGGGCCCACACAGAGTCAACCAGGGTCAAGCATGGTCGATCACGCCCAATTTAGACGCGGGCGAGGCCGCATGCAGGAGTGCGGTTTCGGAGCTCGACAACCAAAATATCCATGTGAGCATGTCTACGCCATGCGAGCGAGCCACATCGCTTGGTGGCAGGAGCTCTGGGTGGTCTGAACGCCGCCGCGACAACCTTGGCATCACGGAGTTCGGCCGAGGTCGAACACGGTGCTAGGGGGCACGGTGAGGCGCGTGGGTGCTGATGTACTAAAGTAGGGGTACCTTAGTACCCCGAACTTGTGCACGGGCAACAGAAAGGCCCCTGCGGCAGGCTTTGCAAGGCCCGCCAAGACCTCCGCCATCCACATTACTGCCATTCAAGAACAAAGTATTAGCTAAGAAGACAAGGCCCCGGCAAGAGGAGCTTGCCGCGAAGGACAAGACCCCGGCAAGAGGAGCTTGTCGGGAAGGACAAAGACCCCGGCAAGAGGAGCTTGCCGAGAAGGCCAACCAAGGCATTTCAGAAAACTTGTCGCGACGCCTGCGGCGTCCGCCAAGAAGGCTTGGCAAGCGGCGAAGCTTGTCGGCGCGCAAAAAACAACCAAGGTGAAGACGCTTGTGCTGCAAGGCTGCCACTCGCGACCTAAGTCTAGCGCATCCAACGACGTGTCACCCCAGACCATCCCAGAGCACGTGGCGAGGCGCCAGCAGCTATGCGGTGCGAGGTGGCGTTTAAGCCGACAAGGAGGCCATCGCGGGCGACGGTGGCGCCTCTAATCGGCCGCGTCTTTGTAATCTTGGGACGACCGACGGGAATTAAATGCCCTTCTCCCCGCCACAAAGTTAGGTAGGGACACTATTGACACTGCTGTACCAACCGCTTTTACCTTTCTACCCCTCTTTCACGCTTGCCACCTATCGCCAATTTTAGACTATAAAAGGAGGCCCATACAAGACGAGAAGGATTCGCTGGTTCTGAATTTTTCCACACTGGGGCCTGACTCACACGAGACCACAAAGACACCCACACTCAAAAGCAAGAACAAATACAAACACAAGGCAGCAAGAGGAGTTTTATCTCTACGAGAGCCCGGCTGGGTAAAATCTCCCGCGCCCCCGCTCAATCTGCTTACTGCACGCTTCGCTTCCCTTGCCGGACTAGAAGGGCCTCGCCCCATGGGTGCTCGTGTTCCTGCCGTAAACGCCTATGACATCTTTTGGCGCCGCTGTAGCGCGAGGTCGTGGAGCATCTCGAGCCGGGCTCGCAAGACTACATCAACATCTTCATCAACATGCCACCGAAGAAGAAAACTTGAGGTAGCCGCCCGCTCGCGATCGTCCTACCGCCACCGAGCAAACGGGCGGTGGGGTGGACGCCGCGAGGAGCGCCGGCGCCGGGGACTCACGCCGTCACCCGCTTCCAAGGACAAGGCCCCGCAAGGTTCGCCGCTCAAGACATTCACCGCACTCTCCTGTGGAGGTGCAAGATCGACAACGCCACGGCGCTTCGGGCGCTGCGTTTCGCGCTGGAGCAAGGCTGCTGGTGGGTCGCGGACGCTCAGGTTAAGATGCGCGCCAAAGACGCCGGCACGAAAAGCGGTGCGGTCACCGACGAGATGCTGGTCCTTCTAACACTGTTAGAAGTTTGAGCATGTCACGACTCGCTCGCCGCCACCACCGCCACCTAAGATTCCAGAGAAGCGCCGCCCGAGCCCACAAGCTTAGATTACCCTCCAGCGCCGCATAAGATCCACGATCGAGGGCCGCTTATCTATAGCCTCATTGCTTTCGCTTAACGGCGATAAGCCCCGCAATCGAAAGCACATCGGGTTTCGCACGCCCAGCGCAAGCCGATGCCGACAAGACCACTGGGGTGCTACCACTGCACTCCCCGCCTGGAAGGCTAAGATCGCCACTCGCCGCCAACTCGACGCCGACTCCACCGCCGTTGACCCGCGAAGCCGCGATCAACGCCACGCTCTCTCCAAGAACGACAACACGAAGACGCCAGACGTGATCAAGCGCAGAAGAGAAGCGCAAGGCCAATCTGACCAGCGCGCTGGGCCCATCGTCGATATGCATGCGCCAGGAACCAGCGACGGTCAGACGCGCGAGGTTGCCCCGCTCACCCGTGAGCTGCGACAAGTCCAAAGGCTCAAAGACCAAGAACTTCAAGCCGACGCGTCGAGAAGTACGATGGCAGGATACATCCGCCGGAGTTCCTCAAAGATCTACACCATCGCGGGTGCGCAGCCGAGGGCGCGACGAGAAGATCCTCGCCAACTACTTCCTCGCTGGTGCTCGCTCAACGCCGATCTGGCTCATGCACTTGCCGAACAACCCATCTCTTCGTCAGCGCACCTGCGCTATCATCAGCTATTGTCGCTTTCACAAAGCGGCCACAAGCCCCATGGCCGTGAAAGAGACCTTCATCTCGCTTGCCAAAAAGGAAGGAGAACCCTCAGGCAAGTACATACAGATTCAGCCAGTAAGGGCCAAGAACATCCCAGACGCTCACCGCCTGCTGTTATCGCTGCTCCATCGAACGCGCGAATCAAGCAGGATGAGGGAGGAGATGGCGATGTAAGATCGTGAGATGTCACAGCTCTATGCCCCGCCGACAAGTGTGCACGGCATTGAGGAGGGGAGGAGAATCCCTTGGAGAGGCTGCAGGAGCCAAGGATCTCGACAAGGAGGACACCGCCCAAGAAGAAGAACAGAGGCGGAATAATGTAAAGAGAAAGGCTAAGGATGTGTCGGTAGATTAACAGGGGTACCTCAAGACTTCAACTTGTGCACGGGCAGTCCCAGCCCCACACCAGATCCACTCAAATGCTTGCCGGAGACCATCTCCGCCCACACCAAGCCATTCAAGAACAAAGTATATAAGATAGAAGCTCAAGACCCCAAGAAGAGGAGCTTGCCGAAGGCCATTCTGTGCTCAAGGCTACATCACCTTGACAGATCCCGGGCGAGAGGAGCCTGCCGAGGACTAGAAGATCATATCACAGAAGACACTGGGCTGCTGCACAAGGCGCCCGGGCGAGGACCCGGGAGCTGCAAGTCACAGAGCCCGGACAAGCTCCTGCCCCAAGAACAAGACCCCAAGGCGCTGTCGGGAGAGCTATGCTACGCGTTCTCACTCCAGCTCATCTGCCCACGCCGTCGCCTCAAACTTTTTCCAGAGACGCTGCGGGCGGATGGTCTGCTGCATGAGGAATGCGTGGCACTCCACGGTGGTGGCTTCGCTGCCGGGCGAAGGAGACGCAATGGCGGAGCTTTTGGGGCGACGGCGACGCATTTAATGCTCTTGTCCCCTCTCTCAAAAGTAGGTAGAAAGCATCGTAGTGCACCGTTCTCAAGACCGCTCCAACTACCACCTCTTTACGCTACTTACCCTCTACTCACGCTGACACTGCCGCACCCCTCGCCCTATAAAAGGAGGCCCATGCACAACGAGAGGAGGTTCCACGACCGCTACTCGCGAGGGATCATTCGCCACTCGCGGAAGGTTCGAACCTCGCAACTCTAGCTACCGATTCGGGCCGTTTCACACACCACTCCACCATTTGCTCGCATTCTTGAGCAAGATCTAATGCAACACAATGCAGCAAAGAGGGTTTTACGCGACCATCGCGCGTCTGCCGGGTAAAATCCCCGCTGCATCGCCGACCGCTTCTCCGCAGCCTCCGCCGCATCAACACACGAGGGCCCCGCCCCATAGGTGCCGCACACCCATCGTCATGCGGCATCTTCGGGCGCGCCAGTAGGGCGCCGAGGCGTGCGAATCGATCCGGCTGTCACAGGCCAAAGACTTCTTCATCAACCTTCCAGCTTTCATCAAGAGCTTTCATCGACAACCACGCCATGGTCCCAAGACGAGCTCGAGGGTCGCGGACCCATCTCCGGTTTTCCCGCTTCCACGGAGCCAACGGCAGCGGAGGAGACGCTGGGGTGG